>CAXKWD010000010.1:135421977-135769477 GCA_964059195.1 Ectobius pallidus
TGTATTTGCAATTCTATGTAATAATGATAATAAATAAATAAATAATAAATAAATAAAATAAAATAAAAAATGCAAAAAAGTAGTAGGTAGGGATAACAGCGATAATTGCGAAATCTTACAAAACGGATTTAGTTTTATAGATGCTTAAATTATACGCATTAAGCCCCGGTTTCTATAAACTCGCGAAATACCTATGAGTAAATTATCCAATGGGCAGAATTTACACATGAATAACAAATAATTTAAAGGTAACAATCACATACACTTGTGGCGAGTTTCTAGATAAATGTCCTCTGGGTAAATATGAAAATGACAGAAAAAATGTTCCTACAAACTCGGGCTAGATCTTTCCAAGGGTAAATCGTCGGGTTAATTTATCCTTTCATGACCTCTTGTAGGATCAATAATAATTTAAACAATGAGAATCAAAGCTTTCTGAATTGAATTAACTGTACAACTCCAAGGCCTTCCTCATTATGTCATTGTGAATGATTAGGAACTAATTTGCCCATGGATGATTTACCTATAGGTATTTCTCGAGTTTCTAGAAAACGAGCATAAGCAAATTATATCTACGAAATATAACGAAGTCTGTTGAATTTCATGAAATGTGTAAATAAGCATGAAATAGTAATAGTTTTTTTAAAATCCTTTATTTGCTACATGCTCCATTGCATAGCGCAATATTATATGTTCAGTGAGTTAATTACAATCTATGTAGTAGGCCTAAATACTTACCCTAGATTACAATTTTGTGTAGTGTGTCAACTGACCTGGAGAAAAAGAACCGTTTATTTTTACAAAACAAGACTTTTTCTACTTTTCAACATAATCCCCATCAACATTTATGCACTTGTCCCAACGAGTTACTAGTTTTTTATACCGGCTGCAAAGAACTCTTTGTCTTTGTGTCGGAGCCAGTTTCCCACAAATTTCTTGACATCCTCGTTATCCTGGAACTTCTTCCCACGCAATGCCTCCTTCAGTGGACCAAACAATTCGAGTTTCAAGTGAGGAAGTTGGAACTTAAACAGGCCGGCCAGAAAGGTGTTCGTCAGTCACTGATTCTCGACCACTTTTGAACTGTTCTACCGACTTGTAAAACATTTCCATGGTTCATACAACTTTCACCATACACTTTAGTCATTCTAGCGTATATATTAGCTGGTTTTTCACCTTCAGCAACAAAAAAACGAAACACAGAACGTTGTTCAACCAATGTGGAATTTTCAAGAAGACCTGACATCGTTAAACTTAATTTTGAGGTTATAAACAGAGGTTATAAGAGAGCTGATTAGAACTCATCCCAGTGATGCCAATTTAAAATCCTAAATGAAATCAAACTTGTACTACCAACTTTCTTTTCCCCAGATCAATTTGTCTCTTTAATTATTGAATGACCCTCGTATTTATTCACTAGTTCTCTAATGTCTGCTGGTCAATGTCCCCCTAATCTAAGGATGTTTGATTCTAGTGTTTTTCTTTCATTTTTTAGCACTTCGCTCTCGAATAAAATATGATCAATTGTTTAAATGTTTCTATTGCAGATGCAGGTCGGGTCTTCGATTATTTTGAACCGTTGTAAGTAATCGTAATGGTTGTGTTTGCAAATACATTCTCATTCTTTTAGTAGCACGTTTTCCTTTTATACTGTCTCTTTGACTGCAAAGAAGTTACAGCAATGACTGGTATTCAACAGACTCAACATTTCATAGAATGTGGCTTACACTTCTCTTTGCAAATGGCTTATTTTATTTTCAATTTTAAATTTCATTTCCATTTATCACGAGAGTTGCCGAGTTTATCGATAGATTCACGACTGCGCAGCAGGAGCAAATTTATCTGATGAAACTCTTCAACTCATGTTGGATTTATTAAGTCTATGCCATGAATAAAAGTGTAACGGATTATACAAATAATTACTTTCGTGCTTTGTTGTATAAAAACAAAACTAACAGCTGCGAGATCACGGCATACTATGAATCAACCATCCATGAATCGATTCTACTTACTATGTTCTGACCAGTGCTTCCAGTGGTGCATATAAGACATAGTTAATTAATACAGGTAAACTAACAGCAGAACAGAATAAAAGCACACGAACTGGCTTGCACCGTATCGAAATTGTGTTTTTAATCAATGTACATTTATATTATTTCCATTTCCAAACAAGTTATGTTGCATAAAATAATCTTTTTTTCGTGCTGCTTAATGGCAACATGTGACGTATTAATCACGGCACAATGATGCTTAGTGTCCGGTAACGAGCAGACCATTTTATCAGGTAAAATCGATTCCTCATATTAATACTAAGCATTTTATAAGATAAACGATCGTGGTTGGTCTATATCCGAGGAATTGCTAAACGTTATTGGCCAATATCAAACAGGCGGCGTTTGAGTGAAATTGTTACTATAATAGGAAACCTGTATGTTATTAGGAGACCTGGGATTTTAGGCTAAAAAAATTAGTTTTAGGCACCTAAAATAGGCTTTTAGAACAAGTAAACAGGCTTTTAAGAGATAAAATAGGCACTTAAAATAAGCTTTAAAAATGTGTAAATATACAGAAAATAGACTTTAAAATACTACAATATGCTCTTAAACTGTAACGTGTTCTTTTTTTAGTGTAAAAAACGTGGTATACCTATTCTCAACAGAAATAATTGCAAAATTAAGACAGAATTAAAAATACATTTATCAAAAACAGTTTTGGATTATACGAAAAATTGACAGTAGGCCTATATCCTTTTTTACTATTTATACCTGCTACTTGTTTTGAGCGAATCTTCCCCCGTCACTCAGCATTCCTTTGGCGACATATGTTTGGGAGAATCAAGTTTCTGTGAAAAACCCACCCTCTGCTGTTCTGCTCTTCATTCAGGGATGTCCATTAAATGATTGTAAAAATTACAGAAGTTGGATTTTATTTTAAACTAGCTGAAAAGGCCCGGCGTCGCCCGGGCTTTGTATTTTGTAATTTGAAATTAACTTATGGAGGACTTCCGATGTTGAAACTCTAGGTCCTGATATAATAATGTATGTAGAATTCGAAATGAGGAAGAACAACATATGGCACTCAGACTATTCCCTCAGAAAACGCTAGATATAGCTTTTTATGGTTCATAGAGGATGTCGAATGCTGCATTCCGTTGCTTCTACTCATCATGCCTGGGAGGGGTTGAAATAAGAAGAAACATAAATTACATAAGATTGTATTGACTTGACGGAAAATTTTATTTCTCATTCTCATGTTAAACCGTTTCGGGCCTGAAATAAAATAGAAATGCAGTATCACTTTCATACTTTCCTCCCCTAAAACCCGGGACATAATATACTGCGAGTATAGGACTCAAAATGTTCCATCCCATGCTTAGGGCCTATGATAAATCTCAACTAATACAAAGCCTACAGCTATGGATAACTGACTATTTACCGACTTCTGATATAGCATACTCACACACTTAAGTTGTTCCTGCAATACGACCTCTTATTCTACATCAAAATGTGAAGTGAGAAAATATTTCTTATGTCGAGGGTAGAGAAAGTTATGTGACTGCATCACACTGTGCTTTATTTTCGTGTAATTCATTTTTCAGTAATTATTTTCGCCAATATATTACATGGATCATAATTCGTTAAAGTCCAGCATTAGGCTATATAGTTGCCAAGGCCCTATGTAATCACAGTAAACAATTCACTGTTGCCATGTGAACTGAACAACATTTCATTTCTTTCAGTAGAATATTCACAGAAATTATATAATTTTCAAGGTAAGGACTGATTTGTTTCAATTTTAATGTTGACCGCTATACTTTCCGGGCTTAACTGGGTATGTGTGCAAAATTCCGTGTAAATTGGTAAAGAAATGTAGATTTGTATAAGGAACAAACATACATACATACATACATACATACCCACAAACACACATTCGACTTTATATATTAGATGTATAAAATAGGCATTTTAGGGACTAAAATATTAAAAATAGGCTCCGAAGGTCCAAATAGGCATTTAGGGCAATATAAAAGTCTATAAATATAAGTTATATATCATGAAATGTCAACATATTTAAAAAATTTCATGTTATTTCATAAGGAACGAAATATGCATTTGCCTTAAAATCCCAGTCTAGTTATTAGCCTTATTTAAAAATGTTAGTTAGGCCTATATGAAGTTCACTGAATATACTCTGTATAAAATATAAACATTGTCTGATGATAGCGTTGTCCTGTTGATAAAAATGGCTAAGCCTGTTATACTGGATCTCCTTTGGAAGATTTCTTGTTGATTTCTTGCGTAACGTAACCTACTCTGTTTCCACAAAGTTACTCAGTATGTTGCTTGTAGTTTAATTGTTGTACTCCCTGTAGAATTGTTTGGGGAGGCTTTTCCTCTGCGGACATAGTGCTTGTAATAATGGGTGAATGCACTCTAGAGATCACTATGGGGGCCATGGCTGGGGGGTCGGGCAGTGGGTTTCCTTGTTCTGTGTGCAACATGTGGCGCTGATGAAGCAACAGGTCGCGCGGGGTGCAAAACGAGTGACTGTCGTCATGTTCTTCTTCTTCGTCTTCTTCTTCTTCTCTTTTACTTGAGTTCTACACAAAATTGGCAATTATACAGAGTGTTAATGAATAACACCGAAATATTTTAACTGCTTATAGAGGGGACATGGACAAGCAACTTTTATTAGGAGATTTTCGCTCTATGGATTCAATTTTTCCTGTTACAGCATAAAATCTCCCAGGGCATGGACACCACTGGCTTCTAATATTTGAAAAAAAAAAGCAAAACAAAGGAACTTCATTGTTAACATTGGAGTTATGAATAAAATAATTAATGCAGTGGCGGCCAGTCATTGATTAGTCTGTAAATTTTGCAGATTATGAAAACACTAAATTATGATATAGCTGTTGGAAGGAGGAAGAAAGCAAGATGAGCCGACTTTCAATAAGGATATCATTTAAGTCTTTTTGTAAAACAGAGTCCTTCAAAAACTAGAGAATTCCCCGAAAAATAAAATTTCGTTTTAATAAATAGCCCTATAATGAAAATTTCGCAAAAACACGAAATTTCCTGTTTTTCCCCTAGTGTAACACGAAAATTATTCCACGTAGAATGATAATTCTTTCACTCTGGCCGCAAGATGGCAAGGTGAAGTCAGACTAGGATCTTCGGCCCTCCTTGCCTCTGCTCTAACCAGATGAGCTACCATGGCAACATGCCGGTACAACATTAAATTCTCCAACTGACTCACATAGAGCTGAGTTGGTAGAGCATTGGCACGGGCACCGAAAGGTCCTGGGTTCAATTCCCAGTGTCAGAGGATTTATTCTCCTATGATATTATCATGTAATGTCCAACAGAGACAATAATCTGTGGTTCATGAATGCATATGCATATATCAATCTCTATCTATGATGTTAAAATACATGTTCAACACCATTGAGCTCGATCATTGAAATAAAATAAATATAACAACATTTGCTCAACTAAGATATATTTTGTGATTTGCCGCTTAGACCTTTCGGTGCCTTTAGACCATCTTCAGGGCATCTTTTGCTGGCTTGGAGTTCCAATCATTAGCCTAAAATAAAAACTGCATTTCGTCACATTTATAAACTAAGATAAAATTTATAATATATATCGTATTAAAGCACTGTTACTGAACTGTCTTCTGTAGCCTCCTCGCCGCGTTTATTAAGTGCCATTAAGTACCAGAATAGTACTTTATGAAATTATGTGTGGGACGGCAAAATGTCTGTCAGTCTGTGCGTCCGTCCGTCCGTAGGTGTGTATGTACGCGAGATGACTCAAATACGCTCTATCGGATTTCCATAAAACTTAGTATACGCATTTAAAACGTCCATGGGAAGAAGCCTATTGACATTGGACCAAATTGGTTGACCGGTACCGAAGTAATGCTCTATTTAGTGCCTATTTTATGGTAATATATAGAAAGAATTTATCAAATGCAAATCAGTTATCATGGCAACATATTGTTTTACAGTGTACATATAGTCGTACGGCTTTGGAAATTGCAATACAGTTAGCTATGACAAATAACACTATTCCTTCCAATACGCTTATCAAACTAGACCGTCAAACTGAGCGAGGTGCCCGAGAGGTTAACGTCTTGGACTCTCATTCTGAAGGTCCCTTGTTCAAATCCCGTAGCTGGCCAGTTTGATATCTTTTATTTTATTTTTATGTCTGCGATTGTCAAGATATCGCAAATCTGTATTGTTCTGCTGATGCTGGACGATTTTAATCTTATTTTAAAAAATCTAGCCCTTTATTCTTCCGTAAGCTTTGCTTAGGCCCGGTATTATAAGCAAAGGTGATCTTTAGATTAAGTTAAACCTAAGCTAAAGTTTAACTATAGCTGTCATTTTATAATGTTCTGGTTAAGTTAACCCGTAGTGAAAAGGTGTTGGTAGACCTGCTGACTGAGAAAAAATGACTTTCGATCGTTGTTTACTCACAAACAAAAGAAGTCGATTGTATTTGGAGTAGCACAAATGGCTGGCGTTAACGAAAAGAATGCTAAACGATGTGCTAATTTTTCTACTAAGAAACAGAACTTCTCATGGTTCTTAAAAAAAAAGTACAGTGATGAGTGTAGAAAACCCGATTCAACGACATTGAGACGAAAAGAAGATGCGTGGGATAAACTTTGCCATTCCTCAAATTCATCTGCAATATTCTTATATACAGCTGGGACTGCCATCTTGAAACATTGCCTTAACCTCTAGTTAAACCGAAGATGAGTTCCAGTAAAGTTAAACTGAAGATTAACTGGGGTTAAGGTTTATAATACCCAATAACATGAAAAACTCAAGTTTAAACCTAAACCAGA
Organism: Ectobius pallidus; assembly: GCA_964059195.1. NCBI lineage: Eukaryota > Metazoa > Arthropoda > Insecta > Blattodea > Ectobiidae > Ectobius > Ectobius pallidus. Next base: position 135,428,839 of record CAXKWD010000010.1, read on the forward strand.
GCTAAACTTACATAAAGAGGCCCGGTAAATGTTCATAGAATAAAATAGAATTATAAAGAATCAGTCTGGAGCTTAACTCGGAAATAAAAAAAACAAATAAAAAACTTATTTTCCCACGCACATCATAATTGTAATTATAACTGATTAAACAAAATCTTTCTGGCACTTTGTTACATCAGTTTACCAGATTGTATTTTGTTTTCTGTTTATGAGTTAATTATGTTAATGCCTCCGCAGAATAGCAACAGCGCAGAGGCACATCGCTTTTTCAGTGGCAATGACCTGTCTATCACTCGTACAAGATAAACACAATGCATACCGAATTCGCTCGTCTCCTTGTCAGAGCTGTATTACAGAGAACTGGGACATTACTATGCCAAACAAATCGCAATCAATCAAGTTGGTATAAACTGCGATGACGCAGGCGTACAAGAAGGGGTAGGGAGTGGTGATACACCTGTAGCGAACCGGAGAACAGTGAAGTGCGTGCGCCCACAGGAGAGGGTCGGTTTGTGCGGAGCTCCACAGGCTGGTAGGAACATATTGCAGTGTTATTAGTGTCAAAACATTTGTGTCCATACGAGATATAAGTTAACACGGAGAAAAGCTATTTATTAGAATAATCCGCTTAAATGTAAACCTTTCTGTCATAAATTATGGGAAAATATACAGGGTGTTAATGAATAACATTTTACCTGTGTATAGAGGGGACATAGACAAGCAATTTTTATTAGGAGATTTTTGCTCTATGAATTAAATTTTTCCTGTTACACTCTAAAATCTCCCAGGGCTGGCCGCCATTGACTTCTAACATTAGAAAAAAATGCAAAACAAAGGAACGTCGTTGATAACACTATAGTCAGTAGTTATGAATAAAAAGAAGACTAATGCCGTGGCGACCAGTCATGTGATTAGTCTGTAAATTTTGAAGATTATGGAATCACTAAATTATGATATAGGTGTTGACGATTGATTAAGAGTCAGTTTTTTAACGATCACTAGGAAGGCATGAAGTCAATTTAATGAACATTTTAACCCTATATCGCGTAATTATTGATTTATGAGCACCAAATTAGAATGACTTTAATGCCCTGTAGCATACACATTTTACGTCGTAGAGCAGAAATCTCCTGATAAAAGTTGCTTGTCTAAGTCCCCTCTATATACAGGTAAAATATTTCAGTGTTATTTATTAACACCCTTTACAGAGTGATATTTAATGTAGGCCTATAAATCTGTATCTGGTTTCCTATATCCCCTATGTTGGGGCGAAGGGCCTCCAAGTGGAGGTTTCTGTTACTTATGTGAAATTTGTTACGTTTATTTTCCGAGAGAGGGCACAAGGACAGGTGGTAAGCCCATCGCCTCTTAACCCCCTCCGGAAACTTAGGTATTACTTGGACGTGAAAGGGCCGAGAAATTTTGTCTAGAGACTCTAACTCAGGCTTGGAGTTCTTTTACGTGCCGAAAATCTACGACGCGGGTCCCCCAGAATAAAGTCCCTCCCGGACTCCGTGCCCAGGATTTTTACGTCCTGAAAAATCCATCTACCGGGAGGCCTATAAAACTTCAATCAAAATGCATTGTTTTACTCAAGTAGCAATGTGTAGAAACCAACAGACTTCGAAAGTGCAACAATGAACTAAACTATTGTACACCAATAACTCGTTTTTATTAAGTGCCAGTATGGTACTTTATGAGATTGTGTGGGGGACGAAAAATGTCTGTCCGTCTGTCCGTCCGTCCGTCAGTCCGTCCGTCCGTCCGTGTGTCTGTACGCGCGATAACTCAAATAAGCTTTGTCGAATTTTAATGAAACTTGGTATACACGTTTATAATGTCCATGGGAAGAACCCTATTGATATTGGACCAAATCGGTTCACCGGTACCGGAGTAAAACCCAATTTAGTGTATATTTTAAAGGCGCAATAACTCAAATACGCTTTATCGGATTTTCATGAAACTTGGTATACGAATTTATAATGTCCCTTGGAAGAAGTCTATTAATATTGGACCAGATCGGTTGGGCGGTACCGGAATAATGCCCAATTTAGTGCCTCTTTATGGTAATATATCACTAAGGCGTGGATAACTCAAATACGCTTTATCGGATTTTCTTGAAACTTGGTTTACGAATTTATGACGTTCTTGGGTACAAGCCTATTGAATTAGGGCCAAATCGGTTGACCGGTACCGAAGTAACGAGTATATCAATATTAATTTTGTAATCAATATTCTTTCAAGGCCCACAATGTATTAAAAAACTTAACAAATTGCCAATCGTTCATTCATATTGTTAGCAACCTTGATTGATTTGTTTCTTCATAATGATGTCAGTGTGGCTAAATAATAATTTAAATAAACGATTTATAACAACTAGCCGTTGAATATTGATATTATAATGTGTATTCTATGGTTATGTAGACTACCGATATTTAGATTAGGCTATATTTTACTGTGAGTATTTTTCTTATTCGTTCCTGTGCAGCAATATACCTAATATAATTCCTGACAGATAGATTTCATATGCTTATTATTCATTCATAACCTTTAAGGCTGCTTTAAATTGAAACAGAGATATCAGCGAATCGTAGGTCTATTGCATCATTATTATTATTGCCGGCACATTTTGTTTTTGGAGTTAACTTTTATGCATGGGCCTATCATAATTGCGTGTATCACTGATTTAAAAAAAAATACTGGCACTTGGTTATATCAGATTACCTGATTTTATTTAATTTTAATCTATGCACATTTACAGATATCTATATTACAATTATACATATCGAAACACAAAACGCTTAACATTTGTGCTGTTTTGGTCCGTACGAGTTATGGGGAAGCTTATAGCACGGAGAAAAGCTATTTATTACAATAATTTGCTTAAAGAAAAATCGTGTAAACCTTTCTGTCATGAATCATAGGCGAATATACAGAGTGATATTTAATGTAGGCCTATAAATCTGTATCTGGTTTCTTATATCCCCTATTTTGGGGCGAAGGGCCATCAAGTGGAGGTTTCTGTTACCTATGTGAATTTTGTTACGCTTATTTTCGAGAGAGGGCAGAGGGACAGGTGGTAAGCCCATTGCCTCTCAATCCCCCTCCGGAAATAAGGCATTTCTTGGACATGAAACAGCCGATAAATTTTGTCTATAGACTCTAACTCAGGCTTGGAATTCTTTTACGTGCAGAAAATTTACGACGCGGGCCCTCCAGCTTAAAGTCCCTCCCAGAGGACTCCGTGCCCAGGATTTTTATGTTCTGAAAAATCTATCTACCGCGGCCGGGAGGCCTATAAAACTTTAATCAAAATGCATTGTTTTACTCAGATATCAATATCTAGCAACTAGCTGACTTCCAAAATGCAACAAGAAACTAAAATATTGTACACCAATTTTCGTTTTCATTAATTTTATTCTATGAACATTTACAGATATTTACATTAAAATTACAATGTTCATTTGTAATAGATCTTACAATAATACAAACATAAATACAGGTTGTTAATGAATAACACCGAAATATTTTACCTGTGTATAGAGGGGACATAGACAAACAACTTTTATTAAGAGATTTTGATCTAAGATGTAAAATATGTATGTTACAGGACATTAAAGACATACAATTTGGTGCTCATAAGTCGATAATTAAGCAAAATGGCTTGGTGTGTAGAAGCGATGGGCTCCAAAATTCTACATCCTCTGTGAATCATAAAAGCTATATCAAGCGTTTTCCGAGGGAATAGTTTGAGTGTGATAAGTCGTTCTTCTTCATTTCAAATTATAATACCTATATAAGGACCTAGAGTTTGAAAATCGAGCGTCCTTCATAAGTTAATTTCCAATTACAAAATACAAAACCCGGACGACTCCGGGCCTTTTAAGCTAGTTAAACATAAAACTTCAAAAACATGCATTATGTCTGAAACTGTCTATGAAAAGGTCAAACATACAAATATGCACTGAAAAGTATACTTATTTGCAGCGCCCGGATTCTGATAACCTAAAATTGTTGAAAAATGATCTATAAAATAACCCTAAATTTTAAAGAAATTTACTTAATAATTATAAAGAATGACCAAAAAAACTGATATTTTATTTATAAAAAATTATTATTGTACACAAAAAGTTATAGACTAATTTGTACGCCTACATCTAAACACTGTAAATGCAAAAAGGATGTTATAGGTCTAAAAAGTTGTTCTTTGTTCTTGATTGGAGCATTTGAGAAGAAAAGTAAGAAAATTGTTTTTAAAGTAGATCCTACAAAAACGCTCCATTTTAGTAACATAGTAATTTATTTAAATATTACCCGTTTGTAAAAAAAAAATCTTGTAAACCTTGCCACATTAAAGAACACTTCAAAGACAACACCGCTGGGGACGACAAAAGAAAAAAGTAAATACAGTCAATATAAATGCATGAAAATGACTAAATAATGACGTAAAATTGAAATAAATTCCCTAAAAATATAAATTAGCATAAAATGACAAAAAATGTCCTAATAAAAATGCATTTCTATAATCTAGAGCAGTGGTTACCAAAGTGGGATCCGCGGACCCCTGAGGACCGCGATGTTGTTTCAGGGGGTCCGCAGGTGGGTTAAGAAGAAATAGGATATCCCGTAATTTTGAAGTGCTTAACTGTGTTCCCCACTACTTATCTACATGTGAAACGCCATTCTCCCACGTCATACTTGAAATCAAAGTTGAGAAATAAACATGAAGTTGAAAGTGACTTAATATTGAAATTATCAGACATTAAACCTAACATTGCAGAGCTAATTAATCAAAAGCAACTTCACTGTTCACATTAAGGAGTAAACTCTGTTGGTTATCATTGATATTGTTATATTGTCTATTGAATTTAATATATTTGAATCAAAGTATTTATTTAGTTTTTGTGTCAAAACCCAGAGGGGGGCGGCGAAATTTTTTTTTTCAAGGGGTCCGCGGACTGAAAAGTTTGGGAACCACTGATCTAGAGGCCATGATTAGGATTTATCCACAAGTTGGCAATGTCTATACAGCATCAATAAAAAGATGACATGCCATTAGAATCCGGCTCTGCTTATTTGGAATCAGAAACCCATGAGATCTGTAACAAGCTTATATAAAAACATGGATTACATGAATAACAAGTGACATGGGATAGCTTCATCAAATTACAGGCACGCGAGAGAGCGCTAGTGATGATTGATAACAAGCCATGTAAGACGCAGATCGCGATGCGTAGTCTGGAAGCGTACATCTGAACATCTCTACCCCTACTGTTATTTTTTTATTATATTTTTTTAAGCTGTGTTTATACTCCTTTTAGCTACGAGACCATATCAGGAGTTCGGGATCTGTATCTGTACAGCAGGGTTTAAGCTAGAAAAATAACCTTTAGCAAAAGAGCGAAAATGGGTAAAAAAAGCTTTAGCAAAATGCATATTACAAATTTGTTGCTAAAAGTTAATTTTAACTGCATTTTTTTTAATGTAGCTTCAAAATAATAATAATAATAATAATAATAATAATAATAATAATAATAAAATGGTACAAATAACAAACTGAACTATAAAGCAGAATATTAATTTTTTTTCAAAACACTTTGGTTTGGTAATTTAACACTTTTCTCTGTTTCAAATTGGCCCACTTCTGAAAACCCTTGCTAAAATGAAATCTTTTTCTTTTGGAGCCGTCAATTTTCATCATTAAGATGTTATTAACATTACACAAATTTATTCTATTTCATAAGTAAGTTTTAATAAGGTTCAATGCACTGAATCCTCTCTCACAGTCTATAGTGTGTAGTGGAATTGTTATAACTAGACTTCGGATTTTATGTAAAAACCTATTTTAATCCTTAAGTGATATATGGGCGAAAACTTATATATGCATGTTTCATAAGTGACTATGCCTGAAACTGATACTTTTATAGGACCTAAAAGAGCCTAATTTTACGTTAGAGCCTAATATTGCCATTTTGCTTGTTTTTTTCTATAAGGTTCAAAATAAGTTAAGTTATTTTTTGTTATAATTTCTAGCATTTATTTTCAGTTCGTACTAAATTTCTAGCCCGGAATTGTGCAGTACATGACACTTTTCTGACGTGGTTAGATAGTAAGGGATGTTTCGTCTTCAGTAGAAAAATTCCTTGGAATTCCGAAGAAAATGTACTGTTTTTCTCCCGACTCCCACATCCAGTAAAATAAATAAATAAATAAAAAAAAATTTAAAAAAGTTGCTCGGAATCACTGAGGGATACAAGGGGTTGAATATGCTAGTATGATATGCGTAGCTTCTGGGCGCAGGGATTAGGTTTTCACTGTTATGGTAGTAATACAGACCCTAGTAATAGGTCTATATAATTCTGTGTACCATAGGCCTATATCTATCTTTTATCATGATTATTGAATAATGGTGACTTCAATAAATATAATATTCTGCATTGCAATTGAGATATTTCAGAAAATTGGCACCTTAAAGGATTTTATAAGAGACTATTTTACGATTTTTAGAACCTATTGTCCAATTTTTAGAGCCTATTTTAGGTACCTAGAACAGCATTTTTAGCGACCTAAAAGTCCGAAGTCTACACCTTTTCAACCTCAATTTCGGAAAAAGTAATTTCAATTTCGGAAAAAGTAATTCCAATTTCGGAAAAAGTAACTTCAATTTCGGAAAAGGTAATTTCAATTTCGGAAAAAGTAACTTCAATTTCGGAAATGCGAGGGCTATGAAGAGGGTATAGTAAAGTTGGTACCACGCTAGGACAAATGACTCAATCGGAGCGAGATTATGTAGAGAAGTAGCTAGGAGGTGTACCTAAATGTTCCAAATAAAACAGTTTTGATTTTCGCTGTGGTTTTCATTTTATGCCCCATCGAATGCTTTAAAAAATAGCCCTCGTATTTCCGAAATTGAAGTTACTTTTTCCGAAATTGAGATGACTTTTTCCGAAATTGAAATTACTTTATCCGAATTTGAAATTACTTTTTCCGAAATTGAAATTACTTTTTCCGAAATTGAGGTTGAAATGGTGTAGTTATAGCATTCTCTACAGTGGAGCACATCAAAGGAAATTCAACAGAAATATTATTTACATGGATGAATTTCTTTTGGAATTTTGCGAAAGTGGCTTCAATTTATTTCGCATTCTGAAGTTTACTTTCGCATTTCTCGAAAAAATGCGATCGTAGCTAAAACCCTGCTGTACAGTAGGGTAGGCCATGGAACTATTGCTTGTCAATTATTTCTATTATTGATGTATTTTAATGGAGTAAATTTCAACTGATATTAATTTAAATTGATATGATACAGGATGAATTGGTGAGGATGATTAATGGTATGCAAATATCCAATTCAGCATTTGCCTTTACGACAGGGGAAACCATGAAATATCCATAAATATTGTATGCCTTTACTCAACATAGCTTAACGCTCGTTTCCCGTAACTTATATATATTTTTCAGAACTGATTCAACGTAACTCGAAAAGTTTTCAAGATACTGCAGTTAATTTTGTCATGCAGCTCTTTTCCCTACTTTTTTTTAAAATTAATTCAGCTGTGTGTACTCCTTTTAGCTGCAAGGCTATATCAGGAGTTGGGGATGTGTGTCTATACAGTAGGGTAGACCATTGAACTATTGCCTGTCAATTGTCAATTGTTAATTTAAAAGGATATGATAAAGGATGAAATGGTGAGGATGATTCATGGTACATGTAAATATCCAATTCAGCATTTGCCTTTACGACTGGGGAAACCATGAAAAAAACCCATGTCAAATTGGCGGCCACGGGATTTGAACCTGGGACCGTCCGAATGTGTTTCCAAGACGTTACCATCTCGGCCACCTCGCTCGGTAATACTGTTAACTCAATTTCGTAAAAAAAAAACCGTGACTGATGCCTTTTCTTTATGAACCATTTCAATTAACAATAAAATCAAGTAAGCTGGTATAACAAAGGGCCAGAATGCGTTTGTTTCATCAGTGTTAATTGCAATTTTATGATTTGCAGAAAATAAGTTATTTTTGTAATCGATTTCCGAGTTAAGCTTCAGATCGATTCATTAAGCAGGACTTACGGAAGAACAAAGGTCTAAAGTTTCATAAGCATTATGTGAAGGAATATGTGGGTAGTGTTATTTGTCACTGTACTGCAACTTCCAAAGCCGTATATGAACACTGGTAAAACAATATGCTGTCATGAGCACTGATTTGCATTTGACAAATTCTTTCTTACCATAAAATAGACACTAAATTGGGTATTACTCCGATACCGGTCAACCGATTTGGTCCAATATCAATAGGCTTCTTCCCATGGACGTTATGAATGTGTATACCAAGTTTCATGAAAATCTGATAAAGCGTATTTGAGTTATCGCCCTTACATACAGATAGACGGACAGATATTTTCCCGTCCACTACACAATCTCATTTTTATCTCATCTATCCTATATCTTATCGTTCCACTTTTATGGTTGCTTTTTCGTGTACATTTTATAACCTTTCTATAACCCATATTATTATAAATATATATATATATATATATATATATATATATAAAAGGCTTTGTCCTGACTGACTGAATGAATGACTGACTGACTGATTGACTGAATGACAGGAATCAACGTACAGCCTAAACTATAACAGGCAGAGACTTGGAATTTTGACAGTACCTTCGTTTTGTAATGTAGGTGCTCACTAAGAAAGGATTTTGAAAAACTCTGATTCTAAATGTCAAAAATTAAATGTTTTTGAAAATACTTAATCCCTTTTTACATAGAATTATCAATTCCAAATCACAGAATATATTGTTGCCAAATGGTATCAGGTGGGCTTGGAAGAAGCAAATGAAATGCACTTTTGACAAATAAGAGAAGTTATCAAAATAATTCATGTTATAAATAAATATTACAGAATGAAATCCACTAAAATAATGGAATCACTTAACTTTCTCTACCCTGGACATAGAGAAAACAAAACGAGGTATGGTAATGTGTATATTATTATATTATATCGCAGGTTTTTGGAGAGAAAAGTATGAAGGCTTTATGGTAACATAAGAGTGGGAAATTTCCCGCCTCGATATTACAATTTTATGTTACGGGAATTTCTGTTTCTTCTTATTTAAACCTCTACCAGGCTTGCTGTGCACTGTACAAGCGATGGGATGCAAAATTCTAGATCCTCTATGAGCCATAAAAAAACTATATCAAGCGCTTTCGGAGGGAATAGTTTGAGTGTAATAAGTCGTTCTTCCTATTTCAAATTATAAATGCCTATATAAGGACCTAGAATTTAAAATTGAAAATCCTTCATAAGCTAATTTCCAATTACAAAATACAAAACCCGGGCGACGCCGGGTCTTTTAAGCTAGTTATAAATATTGTACTATCACTAAACTAAATATTTACCTTGCATAGGTCAGGATTCAACCTGAGAACTCTCGGATAAGTAGGGGGCGGATTTCTATGACATGTCATATTTTTTCCCCTTTGCATTATTTCAGGTTTCCGACTAATTTAAACCCGATTCCAAGCATCCTGGTGAAAATGGAACGGCTTTCATTGTGCATTTAACTGCATATTTAGGAAATTTTCAACTATTGTAGCATGTTTAGTACGAATATGCATTTTTAGGTCATTTATTTTGCATATTTGTGTGCATATTAAAGAAATTTTGAAGTTTCATATCATATTTTGCAAATTTTGCATTATAATGATATATTTTGAGAATTTACAGATATTTAAAATAATTACAATTACAATTACAATTACAATTACGATTTATTGTTCCAAATTACACGAAAAATACATACAAAAGTTGATACACCACCCGAAGAAGCAGAGCTTGTGTTCGGGGGTGGTTCAGTTATATATTAGAAAAACTTATACTAAATAATTACTTAAAACAATGCATAATTTGGAGAAGTATGACAAAATATTATGTATAAAAGGTTAGAATATGTTCTATTTACAATACAAAGGTACGAGGTAATACAATAATAATACATAACAATTTATTTGTTCAAATTTTAGTAAAAAACAAAGAAATTAAGTTCTATCCCAATTTTAAAGTTTAATATGAAAAATGTTATAACAGTAATAGTACAAAACAGAAGTAATAATTATATAAATTTTCTAATTTTAGACCTAAATTGTTTGTTGTTTAAGCTATTTAGATCAGGATGGTTGGTAATAAATGAATTGAATTGAATATAATTAACATTATATTTTAATGAAATTAATTGTAATGAAACTTATAAAAAATATATATAATGTGTAAGTGGGAAAGTAATATTTTAAATTTTATTGGTCATATTTTCATGTTTTTTAGGTCATAAATGCATGCATATATCCTATTTTTTAGGTAATAGAAATCCGCCTCCTAATCATAAGCAATACCATGAGTGAATAGGCAAGAATAGAATTTCATACAAAGGGGAAAATAAATAAGTAGACAAGATCTACCTTCACATGCAATCTTCTCGCATATAATATTATCTTTTAACAGATTATCTCTTCTGACGCTTTTCACAAAGACAAAACTCTTCCTTCGTACAAAGTAATTAACTTTTCGTCAGATAATCACTCAAGAGAAGATGATTAAGAAAGGGTTTTGCAATCTTGTGGTTTAAAAATACAAAACGCGAGCTCGTATCTCCCGTGTACAACCCGCGCCACCTATTAACAAGACCGTATTCAATTGTGAAATTAATTGAAGATGGCCTTGCTCGGTTTGCCATAGCAACCTGGAAAAAAAGAGAATCGTTGAAATCAATTTTACTTTCTCGCTTATACGTAGTATAGAGAAAGTATTGTGATCGTGACAAAAATTCGAAGTTGAGATAACACCGGGAGAGCACGTTTCATGAAGCGTAGAAACCGAAAAAAATATTTTTGGAATTACGTCTGTCCGTCTGTCCGTCTGTCCGTCTGTCCGTCTGTCCGTCTGTCCGTGGACAAGCACAGCGGGTAAACGGTTCATTGTATTTACTTCATTTTTTGAATTAAGGACTTTTTCTAAATTTTGTCGAACCGCCCAGAAATTTAGTTTTACAACTGAAATATTAAGGGGACTTTTCATGAAAACTTTAAAAAAAAAAATTGTTTTTTGAAAAAAATGGCTCTAACGATTTTAATAAAAATTTAAAATTGTAAAGTCTTATCTATGACTAATAAAATGGCTATATCCGTATTTCCGCAAAAATGACTTAAGGGGCACTTTACTCGTATCCATTTTCAATTTTTCTAGATTATATCCATTACAGTAGGCGATACATGAAAACCTATCACAGTAAAGTTGTAGAGAAATTTAAAATGAACATTTTTTGTTTAACACATTTCTTTGTACATTTAATAGATATCAAGATAAAAACAAAATAAGGACAGCTTAAATGCGAATTTCAGAACATAAATGTCAATTAAAATATGAATGACATTTTGTTGCCCCTAGTAACAAGAAAACTATAGGCCTAATGTACTTATTGTTGTGAAATGCAATCAGTTTAGCTCAGTCGCAATGAACACACTAAAACCAATTACAGCGAGGTGGTAGGCCTATGGGCTAACAGGGAAGAGGTCCTGAGTTCAAATCAAACCTCGTGGCCGTCCAAATTGACTTGGGTTTTTCATGGTTCCGTCGTTCTCAAAGGCAAACGCCGGGTTTGTAGGACTTGCTTATTTTCCATAACTCATTGCCGCTATGTCACTGGATATTATAATCGCTTAAACTGAATATCACATAAGAAGACATCACTAAACAATAGAAACATGACGCGAATGAGTTGTTAATATAGACCAGCGTTTCCCAACCTATGGTCCCGCGTACCACTGGTGGTTCGCGAACACGGTGCAGATGGTCCGCAGACATAATTGATTTTAAAATATCATAAAGCAAGTGGGAAGTAAAGAAGTAGAAATTTTTCACATAAAATGGACACTAGATAGTAGTGGCGAAATTCAAATATAAGTCGCCCCTAAAGCTTCACCATTCGATATTCACATTTGCACAGACTGTGTGATGTATTTTGTTTCTGAGCGAAGCAGAGTGACCAACTGCCCTTGTATACTGTTGCTTATAGCTAAATAATGCATAACACTAACCACATAGTTAAGTGCGCGAAGCGGAGGCGGCAGCCCTAGCGAAGCGCCCTTGCATTTTCGAATAATGTACGATACACTGTTTGTAGGTTTCGAAAATGTGGCATATTATATCTCCCGCAAGGTTTGTCAGCCTGCCACCTCTCGTCTAGCGGTTAGACGTCACACCTCCAACGTCCAATCACGAGTTTCTTCATAATACTAGGACAGAAGAATTCGTTAGATCGTGGTATAAAAGAAGCTGCATCGGTGGAGATAGGTTGGGTGGGACCGATTTATCCCAAGGTGCGACTTATATTTGAATTTTCCCGTAGTAGTAGTAGTAGTACTAATAATATGCAGTTTTACTGTCATTGATTATTATTATTATTGTTATTATTCTTATTATTATTTCACGGTAAAAGCATTGAACATAAAGATCGACCCTGATGCTTTCCGTTCTAGATACTTCTTAGTTTTATGAAAATGTAATAAGTAGCCTAAAATTTAATTGTCTCTTTAATGTAATTTTTTCTGTGCTAGCCTTTAACACGTATATGCGAGAAAGTTTGTGCAACGTATTTTTGCACCATTTATTTTGCAATATAACACATCAATTTGTCGATCCCTACGATTTTTGTTAACCCGCTCTACTTGCTTCATTTTATTTATTTATTTTATTTAAATATTTATACAAAACAAGACCACCCGAATGAGCAAGCGCTCGTGCTCGGGCACAGTTCAGCCATTTACATTACAAAATACAAATACATAAAGAAAATATAATTAAATCAATACCTAAAAAAAATCATAATAAAAAAGAAAGAACAGAAAAGTAAAAAGTTAAAAAGAAGGAAAAGTAGTAAGAACAAAAATTGAAACCCTGAGTTATTACAAATAAAATAGTTAGTATAGAATGAAGTAACTTTTGAACTATGAAATAAGATTTTTGATAAACTTATTAAATTTTTTGTTGTTCATATGTACTATTTCTGGATGTGACCTAATTATAGAGTTATAGAGTCTTGTTTATAACATTGAAATTTGCAAAGATTTTATTTTCTACATAGGTGTACAGAAGAGGATCGTGATTGCACGCCGAAACGTGAAAACATGTAAGGGGGATATTCAGCATGCGAATTAAAGTAATATATTTAAAAAGGGAAACTATTATTGTTAAATGAATGATTGTAGATAGTGTTGTACATATGCTATTAACAAATACACATAAAAATAATCACTCAGAAATATTGATATTTGTGGAGGTTATCAAGGAAACGGCATTTCATTGCATGAAATGTGGTTGCCATTTTGAAACGATAATTACCTGTAACTTGTAACAGTTTGATTAATTTTCAAAATAGCATGCAAATGTCAATACAAAAAGGATATATGTATATATATATATATATATATATATATATATATATATATATATATGCATTCATGAACCACAGATTATTGTGTCTGTTGGACATTACATGAGATTATTATAGGACGTTATAAATGCGTATACCAAGTTTTATGAAAATCTCGTAAAGCGTATACGAGTTGTCGCACGTACTGACAGACGGAGGACATTTTTCCGGTCCACAATGTAATCTTATATCAATGGAAAGAGGAAGTTGTGTGAGTATAGCGCATCGCACTGACATACGTAAATATTTATCAGGTTTGAATTATAGAATTGCTGCCGTGGTACGCGTGTTTATGTAATGCGTGACAATGAATGGTGTGAAGGCCGTTAACAGCGTGTTTCCATATCGATTATTTAGTCTCCAAGTTATTCAGATTGTTGAAAGCGTCATGTTGTCTGTATATTTCATACTATTTCTTAAGGGAAACTATTTATGGACAGTACTTCCTTTAGATGGCCGTCAGTAAAAAAATTATGTAGAATATCGATTTCAAATTTGTATACTTTCAAAGTGGAATTGCTTATTAGCAGGGCCCGGATTTTGATGAACTAAATGTTTGAATCAGGAATAAAAATTCATGGAGAAAAAGTAAAAATGCTGAGATTTGCTGATGATATTGTTCTGCTAACTGAAGATGAGGAAGACCTAAGTGAATTATTGAATGGTATGAATGGACTGTTAGAAAATAATTTTGGACTGAAAATTAATAAAAACAAAACAAAAGTGATGAGATGCAGCAAGAATGCCATAAGCAACATGAAGAACATTAAACTCGGAAATGACAAAATACAGGAGGTGAATGAATTCTGCTACTTGGGGAGCAAAATTACTAAAGATGGACGAAGCAAAGATGATGTGAAAAGCAGGATATTACAAGCAAAAAGGGCTTTCTTTAACAAGAAAAGTCTATTGGTGTCAAATATTGACCTAAAAGTCAGAAAAAAATTTCTAAAGTTATATGTTTGGAGCATAGCACTCTATGGCAGTGAGACGTGGACTATAGGAAAAAGTGAAAGGCATAAAATAGAAGCTTTTGAGATGAGGTGCTATAGACGAATGTTGAAAATCAGGTGAACTGACAGAATATCTAACGAAGAGGTCTTAGAAAGAATAGAGGAGCAAAAAAGTCTATGGATGACACTCATTAGAAGAAGGGCCAGACTAGTGGAGCACATTATGAGGCATCCAGGCTTGGTCAACACTATATTAGAAGGAACAATAGAGGGGGAAAATTGTAAGGGAAGACCGCGATTAGAATATGCAAAACAGATTATTGGCGATTTTGGATGTAAAAAATATGAAGACATGAAGAGACTGGCTCAAGATAGGAAGAACTGGAGAATTGCATCAAACCAGTTGTAAAACTGATGACTACAGAGAGAGAGAAAAATATTTAAAAATGGCCTATAAAATGACTGTAAAAATACAACAAACCAAGAAAAACTAAGAAAAATTGCACAAAAATTTGTATGAAAATATTAGTTTATCAGATTTGTGACCATTTTACCCACCGCTATGGCTCCTCTCACTCAGGGGGCCCGGGTTCGATTCCTGATCGGGACAAGTTACGTAGGTGAGGTTTTTTTTCCGGGGATTTCCCTCACCTGTGAGGTAACTTTAGGCTCTTTTGGTACCCGGATATCACCAGGCCGTCATTATCGTCTTCATCCCCTTCCTCGCCTTGTTCTGAGTGAGTGTGTGTGTGTGAATGGTGTGTCTCGTCCTATGTGTTCGTGTTGTCTCGGAGGTGGACCCGGTATTGGGCTGATCACTCACCCGGAGAGGCCCTCCATGTCCTTGTCTGGTCAGAAAAGTATGTATGTGGTCCAAAGATAATCCCTCTCCCGACAGGTCGCGGCCCTGTAAGACCCGGGCGGTTTGGGTCGCTTAAATCCTAAAAGGGAGAGGTAAAACTAAGATAAAGAAAGAAAGAAAGAAAGAAAGAAAGAAAGAAAGAAAGAAAGAAAGAAAGAAAGAAAGGAGGGAAGATTTGTGTCTATTTTACATTTATGCTGTTGACCCAATTATAAGCTTGTAATTAGTTACGGTTGAATGCAAACAGTAAACACCATCTTTCTATGTACAAATTAAAATTATATCAAAGTATATTTATTTATGTTTATTTAGAGTTCCGATAATATTCAATGTAAGTAAATGCACAAAATCTCTATATAATGCGAGAAATAACACAAAATATGAAAATAATGGCTTTGTATTTTAAAAATTACCTAATAATATGAAAAATGGAAAAAGAAGACCGTAATATAACCAAAAAATGACCTAAAAATGAAATATGGGGAGATATGACAAAAAAACTATCCTTTTTATCTAGTGGTCATGATCAGAATATCTGTACTAGTGGGCAACGTCCAAGATAATCAGCTTGAATGATGAAATGTCATCCAAATCCGGGCCCTGCTTATCAGTTTATGATAGTTGTATCATTAATTAATATTAAAAAATCTTTTATACAAACATAGGAACAAAAACATGCTAAAACTGGGCACGTACCCTATACTCTGAAACTAATTTAAGTAAGACTTAAAACTTCGCACGTATTTCCTCCATATAGTTAACTAACTGTTAAAGCAGAATTATGAATGTGTCTTCATTGGATCAGTTAAAAAAATAGTATATTGCGCCGAGTTTGTTCAATTTCCGAGATCCGTTATGCGCTTACGGCACGAGTATTGCATGCTATTTTTTGCACGATGATTATTTATATAAATTTATTTATATTAATTTATTTATATTAATTGAGATATTAGCTGAAAATATTATGTATATACACTATTGAAGATGGATGTTATATTCCAGAAAGTGATTCGCATGAGTTTGTTGTTATGGCAACCGAATATATTTTGTCCTGTTAAAGTCGCCACAAACTGGGGGGCCTCGGTTCCGGTCTTCTATAAAGGCTTGTATTATGATGATTTTACTTACGGCACTTGTGCTTTTTGTAATTTTTACCGCACGGAGAATTCTTTTGTTTTCATAGCAACCAGATTGCGTGCGAGAATGTCAAGTTGCGATCCACGTCAACAATATTACCACTAATTAGCTACACCGTGCAAAAAAGCATTAACATATGTATAAAATCCGACCCACAAAAAGTGAAATTTACAACATAAAAATTATCCCTCAATCTTATAATAAATATGTGTAGACTGATTTTAACGCTATGTTTAAGAAAAAGTGCTCAAGGATTTATCGGCGATTTCAAAGTCATCGCTTTACTTATGATAAATTTTGAAATCATACTTTTCTGTTGCTTAGTTGTGACTAAAAAAAGAATAGCATCTATAATAATAAAAGGAAGTGTTTGTCTGTCTGTCGGTCTGTCTGTCCGCGATGCCCAGCGAAATCTACTGAACGCAGATATCTGAAATTTTAAGCTTAGGTGGGAAAATGCACCTCGAAGCCAAATTTTTATTTTTCGCCTTCGTTCGCCAGTTATTAGTGAAAAACTGGCAGAAAACGTGCATTTATTGCGCTTTCGAAGCATCGGTTCTCAGTAGTACATTTCAGTTGTCATATCAGTTGCAGTTGGCTTTGTCTATTTTCGTCATACCTTGGAAATAAAAAAAATCCCGCTAGCTTGAATTTTGTAAGCCTACGCTGGTCGACTCATTTGTTTGTCAAGGCACGCAGACATTTTAAATTTTCAACATAGACCGAAGAGGGGTAATGAATATAAGCCTAAATAGGCGAATATTGTTCGATTTGGATGAAACACACTATGCAGGGGTTTTCTGGGCCAGGGAACTCGAATCTGAGGTCGTTTTTCCCAGGCGACGCTTTCTAATCGTGGAGTTCACTTCAAAACCGGATTTTTAGCTTTTTCATTAATTATATTAATCGTTTAGTATAGGCTATGAATGTTTCGCGTGTAAGTGTTAATAAATATAATGTTTTAATTATTTTGCTCTTAATTTTTTACCTTCCAATTAATTATCGTGGGCGAAGCCACGGGAATCTGCTAGTTATTAATATGTATTCTGAGTAAATGTGTAGTGAAAACATAGATATTTAATTTCTGTTCCCATAACTGTGAATTTTACAAACATATAGGCAGAGAGACAGCTGATATCGGGAATCCGGCCCGCATTGTGATGGTGTCTCCAGTCGCACGTGAACAGCTTGTTCATATCGGTTCTCGCCTGTCAACTGTTCTCTCACTCCATGCAGATTAAAAGTAAGGCGTCTATATGCGAACCTGCCTATCTACCAGTTGGTTAACCCGTTGCCTTGGCAACAGAGAGGCCATGTTGAAATACGAATTCACAAATGGAACTTTATTATGGCATTACGACTTATTAAATGATAGAATGGTACTTTCTGACATTGTGTGGGGGACGGGAAAAGGTCTGTCCGTCTGGATGTGTGTCTGTACGCGTGATAACTCAAATAACGCTTTATCGGATTATCATAAAACGTTATATACGCATTTATAACGTCCATTGAAAGAAGCCTATTGATTTTGGACCAAATCGGTTGACCGGTACCGGAGTAATGCCTAATTTAGTGTCTGTTTTATGGTAATATATTAGAAAGAATTTATCAAATGCAAATCAGTTAACATAGCAACATATTGTTTTACAGTGTTCATGTACGGCTTTGGAAGTTTCAATACAGTTAACTTTGACAAATAACACTACCCACATGTTCCTTCACATATGCTTATCAAAATAGACCTTTGTACTTCCATAAGACCTGCTTAATGAATCGATCTGGAGCTTAACTCTGAAATCGATAGCAAAAATAACTTATTTTCTGTATATCATAATTGCAATTATCACTGATTGAACAAAAGCATTCTGGTACTTTGTTATGTATCTGATTTTATTTTCTTACTAGTAGGCGACCGCGGCTTATGAGTTAGATTTTTAAAAATCTTTTATTTTATAGCAATCCAATTAAAACGTTATATTCATTAACATCTTTAAAATTTTTTTCTTAGTATAAAGCGGCATTAAAAATAAGAGAAAGTCTTCGCCAATCTTCATGTCCCCGGAAGGTATCTAACTTAAATACAAGATTTTCTTTTCATATGATTTTTCATTCTGTCCACAGACAGACACACACACAGACATGTTTCTGAAAACAGTATTTTTGGATTCAGGGGATCTCAAAACCTGTATTTATGTTAAAATCTCAACTTCGAATTTGGGGGTCGAAAACAATAGCCTACTTCTTCCACCTATAGAACCTATGGTACGGGCAGAGGAAGTAAAAACAAGTGAAGAACAGAGAATGTAGACAGTTGACATGCGATAGCTTCATCAATCTCTATATATATATATATAAAAGGCTTTGTCCTGACTGACTGACTGACTGACTGAATGAATGACTGATTGAATGACAGGAATCAACGTACAGCCTAAACTATAACAGGTAGAGACTTGGAATTTTGACAGTACCTTCGCTTCATAATGTAGGTGCTCACTAAGAAAGGATTTTGAAAAATTCTGATTCTAAATGCCAAAAATTAAATGTTTTTGAAAATACTTAATCCCTTTTTACATAGAATTATCAAAACAAATTCACAGAACGTATTGTTACCAGTGGTATCAGGTGGGCTTGGATTAAATTAAATGGATGTTTGACAAATTAGAGAAGGTATCATTATAATTCATATTATCTATATTAATAAAAGGAACTGTCCTCGATGTCCAGGGAAATCTACTGAACGCAGAGATCTGAAATTTTAAACATAGGTGTGCTGAATGGTCGGAAAATGCATCTCGAAGCCGGAATTTTAATTTGAGTTTTCGTTCGTGAGTTATGAGTGAAAAACTGGCAAAAAACGTGCATTTTTTGCGTTTTCAAAACATAAGTTTTCAGTTATACATTTCAATGTCAAATCAATTACAGTTGGCTTTGGCTATTTTTGTCAAACCTTGAAAACAAAACTTTCGCGATCGCTTGAATGTTGTAAGCCCTAAATATGGTCAAACGTTGTTTTATTTGGACGAATCTCACTATACAGAGGTTTTCTTGGCCAAGAAACTCGAATCTGAGGTCGCTTTTACCAGTCGATGCTATCTGATCGTGGTATGTAGTCCATGCGATTTAGGTGTTAATAAATGTAATGATTTAACTATTATGCTCTTAAGTTTTAATTCTTGAAATAATTATCGCGGGCGAAGCCGCGGGCACATGCTAGTTACAGAATAATGTAGCAAAGCGACGGTTTCTGTTAATAATCACAAAATATCCCTATCTGACAGTACAATGCTACCAACAATGAAAGAAGATTCCCTTTTGAGTGACAAATGAATATCTGTGCTACCGGCAATGACGAAATTGAAAAATTGTTGCCAGTGTTAGGCATAATGTTAAAAGTGCGACTTTTCTGTAGGCATTTAAAAATACCCTATTGTAATTTCAGAATTACTACTCAGAATTATCGTAGGTAATATAACGAGAGGTCCCAATTTTACCGACTATTCCACTCATACGCCGCGTGTTTGATGTTGACTAATAACTAGGGACCGGATTCTTAGGTTTTTACCTATTTTTTTCCTTACTTCCAAAACAAAAAGTGCTCATACACTTTTTCGAATCATGTCCATAGGATTCACCCACATGAATTCTGTGGCACCTAAAAATACCTAAATGGGGTATAAAAACCTAAATATACCTAAACGGGATATAAAACCTGAAATATCTAATTCAGGCTACTTTTTGTCTTTTTTGTTTGTCAGTTGAGAAATCGATATTTTGCGGAGACAATAACTTTGTAGGGTTGAAATTAATACCACCAGCGTTTCGTTCAACCCGTTGTCGTCTACGATGGACAGTATCAAGATACGAAGTGTAGCCTAAGAGTTTCGGCCTTTGTCTGCCTTTAGTACTGCCCTGTTATTCATACTGAGTCGTTACACTGTGAGTTTTAAGAAGACGTGTTAATTATGCCGAAACAAATGAAATCGAGTTTATTACGGCAGTGGATTGGCGATGACCTAAATTTCATATTTTCCTTCTTCTTCTTCTTCTGAGGTATTTTATGACGTTGCATCCCGCGGATTTCTACGTCTGCTCTGTCCTAAAGCAAGTTTACACAAATTTAAGTCAATTTTGTTAAGTTAAACTTTACAAGTATTATGTATTGAATCCTATGTAGCACATTCAAATTCATTAAACCAATTATTCTACCCGAAAACGATATTTTGGAAAAAAAAACCTAAAAAAAAACTATTTCACCTAATGGAAAACCTAAAACAGTGTTTTTAAAAACCTAAAAATCCGGTCCCTACTAATAACGTTTAGCAATTCCTCGAATATAGACCAATCGTACAATATTCTTGTAGGGATCGTGAGGATGCCGTTTTATCGGGCAAATTTGTCTGCTCGGTATTGGACACTGATATTATATTGTGCATTCTATAGATACCGAAATCTATATTATATTTAAATGTGAGTATTTTTCTTATTCGTTCCTGTGCAGCAATATACCTAATGTAATTCCTGACAGATAGATTTCAGATTGGCTTTTTATTCATTCATAACCTTTAAGGCTGCTTTAAACTTGAAACAAACATGTCAGCGAATCGTAGGCCTATTGCATCATTAATATTATTGTCAGCGCATTTTGTTTTTGGAGTTTAACTCGGAGATCTATTACAAAAATAAGTTCTTTTCTGCATGGGCCTATCATAATCGCAATATCACTGTTTAAAAAAAAGCATTCTGCCACTTTGTTACGTCAGTTTACCTGATTTTTATTATTATTATTGTTATTATTATGATTAATATAATTATTTTTATTATTAATATTATGATAAGTTAATCATGATTGTTATTATTATTATTATTTTTTTATAAATATGATTATTATTATTATCATCATCATTATTATGATTATTATTATTGAGATTAGGGGATGCGTTCAATCCTCTCACGCAGCGGGCCCGGGTTCGATTCCTGGTCGGGACAAGTTACCTAGGTGGGGTTTTTTCTGGGGGTTTTCCTCACCTGTGAGACAATTGTCGGGTAACTTTAGGCCCTTGTGGTCCCCAGATATCATCTGGCCGTCATTATCATCTTCATCCCATCCTCGCCTTGTTTGGAGTGAGTGTGTGTGTGAATGGTGTGTCTCGTCCTATGTGTTCTTGTTGTCTCGGAGGTGGCCCCGGAATTGGGCTGATCACTCATCCGGGGAGGCCCTCCATGTCCTTGTCTGGTCAAAAAAGTATGTATGTGATCCTAAGATAATCCCTCTCCCGACAGGCCGAGGCCCTGTAAGGCCCGGGCGGCTTGGGTCGCTTAAATGTCCCTAAAAGGGAGAGGTAAAACTACGATAAAGAAAGAAAGAAAGAAATAATTGTGATTATTATGATGATTATGATTATTATTATGATAATTGTTATTATTATTAATATTATTATTATTATTATTATTATTATTATGTAATTAATAGTCCCAGGTTTCCTCGACTTGCGGTCATACCCCTGGGCTTATTGCTGTACAGTGTACACACGGCACTCGACTGGAATGCACAGTAATTAGTGTTATCAATAGAATGGGTTGTTTGTGTATGATTATTTAACGACATGAGTGTACTGAAACGTAGCCCTGTGACTAGCTGGTGTGCCCGAATTTTATCCTGCAGGAATTTCTTTATTTTACATCCTTGAAAAATCTATAGACATGGGCCTGTCACATATATGCGAACTTAATTGCCATCTACCTGACCCAGGATCGAACCGTGGGCACAGAAAGTCATGACCGTACTGCCTAATATCATTAGGTCTATTAATGTCTGATGTATGAAAGTACTTATAACTTTTAGCCTATTATCGAAGGGAAAATTCCAAAAAGCCCAAAATTTTAATTTTTTTTACCCTCTAAAGAAACTTCGCTTATTTGTACACCCTGAGATGTTTTGACAAAAATAAGGAATATCTTTGACGTGAGGAATTTGTTGTAAATTAGTTCTGTTAATATTTTATTCCTTCACATATGATTATCAAACTTTCTCAAGAAACCGTGATCTAAAACTCAATGGTTGCCTATTAATTCCACCTGGCACTTTATCAATTTACCCGATTTTATATAAGGGTTGGTTTTAGTATATGGTTCTAAGTTTTATGAAACTTCGATGTAATCACCACCATCTCTTCTCTATATATATAAAAGGCTTTGTCCTGACTGACTGAATGACTGACTGACTGACTGAATGACAGGAATCAACGTACAGCCTAAACTATAACAGGTAGAGACTTGGAATTTTGACAGTACCTTCGTTTCATAATGTAGGTGCTCACTAAGAAAGGGTTTTGAAAAATTCTGATTCTAAATGCCAAAAATTAAATGTTTTTGAAAATACTTAATCCCTTTTTACATAGAATTATCAATTCCAAATCACAGAATATATTGTTGCCAAATGGTATCAGATGGGCTTGGAAAAAACAAATGAAATGCACTTTTGACAAATAAGAGAAGTTATCAAAATAATTCATGTTAAAATATTACAGAATGAAATCCACTAAAATAATGGAATCACATAACTTTCTCTACCCTGGACATAGAGAAAACAATACGAGGTATGGTAATGTGTATATTATTATATTATATCGCAGGTTTTTGGAGAGAAAAGTATGAAAGTGATAATGCTTTCTGTTTAATTTCATCCCCAAAACGGCTTTATGGTAACATAAGAGTGGGAAATTTCCCGCCTCGATATTACAATTTTATGTTACAGGAATTTCTGTTTCTTCATATTTAAACCTCTACCAGGCTTGCTGTGCACTGTACAAGCGATGGGATGCAACATTCTAGATCCTCTATGAGCCATAAAAAACTATATCAACCGTTTTCTGAGTGAATAGTTTGAGTGTAATAAGTCGTTCTTCCTATTTCAAATTATAAATGCCTATATAAGGACCTAGAATTTAAAATTGAAAATCCTTCATTAGTTAATTTCCAATTACAAAATACAAAACCCGGGCGACGCCGGATCTTTTAAGCTAGTTGCATATAATATGTTCTCAGCGATGCGTAAGTCTTTGGATCCCATTGGCACTGCCTAATCTGTTGATGGCCACAATCTTTTGGAACAAGGATGAAATCATCCATATTGACTGGCTGGAACCAGGGACCAACATTAACAGCACGACTAAGATGGGGTTTCTGGTGCTGCCACATCCACTGTATTCTCACTTCTGCACAGACATCATTTCTCCGACTTCCAGGAAATGTCCTGAGGTGGGTACGACAGACTGCAAAAAATTGGTTCTGAGAGGGCCTAGAGAAGTCCCACTTGGGTGGCACAAGTATATACAGCTTAATGAAAACTTTGCTGAGAAAGTGGTTATATCTGCCAAGGCATAGATGTTCTTAGTGAACGTAAAAA
Source organism: Ectobius pallidus (assembly GCA_964059195.1). Taxonomy (NCBI): domain Eukaryota; kingdom Metazoa; phylum Arthropoda; class Insecta; order Blattodea; family Ectobiidae; genus Ectobius; species Ectobius pallidus. Next base: position 135,452,688 of record CAXKWD010000010.1, read on the forward strand.
AAAGTGTAAATCAATATGGAACGTCCCTCGTACGTATGCTATGTAGTCATCAGTTTTACAACTGGTTTGATGTAATTCTCCAGTTCTTCCTATCTTGAGCCAATCTCTTCATGTCTACATATTTTTTAACACCCAAAATCGCCAATAATCTGTTTTGCATATTCTAATCGTGGTCTTCCCTTACAATTTTTCCCCTCTATTGTTCCTTCTAATATAGTGTTGACCAAGCCTGGATGCCTCATAATGTGCCCCACTAGTCTGGCCCTTCTTCTAATGAGTGTCGTCCATAGACTTCTTTGCTCCTCTGTTCTTTCTAAGACCTCTTTGTTAGATATTCTGTCAGTCCACTTGATTTTCAACATTCGTCTATAGTACCCCGTCTCAAAAGCTTCTATTTTATGCCTTTCACTTTTTCCTAAAGTCCACGTCTCACTGCCATAGAGTGCTAGGCTCCAATCATATAACTTTAGAAACTTTTCTCTGACTTTTAAGTCAATATTTGACACCAATAGACTTTTCTTGTTGAAGAAAGCCCTTTTTGCTTGTAATAGGCTATCCTGCTTTTCACATATTTTTTGCTTCGTCCGTCTTTAGTAATTTTGCTGTGTGTGGAGAAGTAAAGCAATTGCCAGAACTAAAAAAAATAACCCTTGGATTATAGTGATGCCAGAATTTCCGACATTGCTGTAACATACAGTATACAGGTACATTCCACGAGATTAGCATTTCATTCTATTAGTTTCATTTACATAATGCATTCCACGAGAGAGTAAATGGATCACATGAACTCGTGAAGCTCAGCTCGGGCATAAAATGTCACTTCTAGTCTCCTACACCGTGAAATAACTTGTAAAAAACGCATAATTTCTGTTTCTGTCTGGAAGCTCTTCGTCACTATAATAATTCCATGAGTAGAAACTCACAACTGTCACAGAAATCGATGGTGTGCCCTCCTAATAAGTTCCATGAGTTGTCACTTATAGTTATCGTAGTTTTATTCCCTTTTAAATTTCCTTCCCATTTCCTCTACTTTATGGCGTGCATTTTTGTGATTTCCATTTCAGTCCATTTCCCGTACTTCACGATTCAGCTTATAATGCATCGGGATATTATGTGACATTCATTGCCATGTCGGCATAAAAATGTCGGGGCTCATGTACCGACAGATTTTGAAATTAAAATTACAAGCAACGTAGTCTCTAGATAATTTCTCATACGAGTCACGAGTTATATCTGTAATGACTATTTAACGAATAATATGTAATCTATTCTCTCTCTATATCTCTTCTCTCTACATATAAAAGGCTTTGTCCTGACTGACTGAATGAATGACTGACTGACTGACAGGAATCAACGTAAAGCCTAAACTATAACAGGTAGAGACTTGGAATTTTGACAGTACCTTCGTTTCATAATGTAGGTGCTCACTAAGAAAGGATTTTGAAAAATTCTGATTTTAAATGCCAAAAATCAAATGTTTTTGAGAATACTTAATCCCTTTTTACACAGAATTATCGAATCCGAATCACATTTGACATTAAAACATATTGTTGCCAGTGGATTTCAGATGGGTTTGGAATTAAATTAAATGGAAGTTTGACAATTACAGTTGGCTTTGTCTATTTTTGTCATACCTTGGAAATTAAACTTTCGCGATCGCTTGAATGTTGTAAGCCCTAATATGGTCAAACATTGTTTTATTTGGACTAAACTCACTATACAGGGGTTTTCTGGACCAAGGAACTCGAATCTGAGGTCGCTTTTACCAGGCGATGCTATCTAGTCGTGGTATGTAGTCCACGTGATTTAGGTGTTAATAAATATAATGATTTAACTATTATGCTCTTAATTTTTAATTTTTGAAATAATTATCGCGGGCAAAGCCGCGGGCACATGCTAGTAGGTTATAAGAGGCTGACTGACTGACTGACTTAATGACAGAGAATCAACGTAGAGCCTAAACTATAACCGGTAGAGACTTGGAATTTTGACAGTACCTTCGTTTTATAATGTAAGTGCTCACTTAGAAAGGATTTTGAAAAAAATTTGATTTTAAATGCCAAAAATCAAATGTTTTTGAGAATACTGAATCCCTTTTTACACAGAATTATCAAATCCAAATCACAGTTCACGTGACAACATATTGTTGCCAGTGGTCTCAGATGGGTTTGGAAATCATTAAAATGGGGCTTTGACAAATTAGAGAAGCTGTCAATATAATTCATGTTATAAATAAATATTAAATAGTGAAATCCACAAAAATAATGCAGTCACATAATTTTCTCTACCCTGGACATAGAGAAAACAATACTAGCTATGGTAATATGTATATTATTATATCGCAGGTTTTTGGGGAGAGAAGTATGAAATTGATATTGCATTTCTGTTTAATTTCATCCCCAAAACGGTTTTATGGTAACATGAGAGTAAGAAATAAAAATTCTCTGCCACGATAATACAATATTATGTTCCGTAATTTCTGATTATTCTTATTTGAACCCCTACCAGGCTTGCTGTGTACTGTACCAGCGATGGGATGCAAAATTCTACATCCTCTATGAGCCATAAAAAGCTATATCAAACGTTTCCTGAGGGAATAGTTTGAGTGTGATAAGTCGTTATTCCTATATCAAATTCTAAATACCTATATAAGGACCTAGAATTTAAAAATCGAAAGTCCTTCATAAGTTAATTTCCCATTACAAAATAAAAACCCGGGCGACGCTAGTTTTATATATGACACCGGCCTTGGAAGCCTACGCACTTATTTAATATAATTGAATGTTGAAAGTCCTTCGATACAACGAACAACATTATTTATTGATATACATAAACACGATTTGCATTTACATTGAGTATAAGTAATAAAATAGCCTACATTTATTAGTGAATATATTGTAATTTAACTCTTTGGACATCGTCTTAGACTGAGTCATTACTATTAAAAGGCATTATCTCTATATATATATAAAAGGCTTTGTCCTGACTGACTGAATGAATGACTGACTGAATGACAGGAATCAGCGTACAGCCTAAACTATAACAGGTAGAGACTTGGAATTTTGACAGTACCTTCGTTTTGTAATGTAGGTGCTCACTAAGAAAGGATTTTGAAAAATTATGATTCTAAATGCCAAAAATTAAATGTTTTTGAAATTACTTAATCCCTTCTTACACAGAATTATCGAATCCAAATCACATTTGGCATTAAAACATATTGTTACCAGCGAGTCTCAGATGGCCTTGGAAAAGAAATGAAAGTAGAATAAATTTGACAAATGAGAGAAACAAATGAGAGAACTATCAATATCCACGAAAATAATGCAGTCACATAACTTTCTTTACCCTGGACATAGAGAAAACAATACGAGGTAAGGTAATATGTTTTGGGAAGAGATGTATGAAAGTGATATTGTATTTCTGTTTAATTTCATTCCGAAAACGGTTTTATGGTAACATGATAGTGAGAAACAAAATTTTCAGCCACGATAATACAATTTTATGTTACCGGAATTTCGGTTTCTTCTTATTAGAACCCCTCCCGGGCTTACTGTGTACTGTACAAGCGATGGGATGCAAAATTCTACATATAGCCATAAAAGCTATTTCAAACATTTTCTTAGGGGATAGTTTGAGTGTGATAAGTCGTTCTTTCTACTTCAAATTATAAATACCTATATAAGGACCTAGAATTTATAAATCTAAAGTCCTTCATAAGTTAATTTCCAATTACAAAATAAAAAACCCGGGCGACGCCGGGCCTTTTAAGCTAGTGACTTATAATCAAGGTGCCTGTTGTCGGTGAAGAAAATACGATCGCCACCGTTGTGTACTGAAGTATGGAAGGCTGGTTGGTATATGGTTATTTAACGACGGGGATGTACTGCTACTTACGCCTGTGACCGTTGCCGGTGTCCCGAAATTTTGTCCCGCAGGAGTTCCTTTTACATGCCAGTAAATCTACTGACTTGGGCCCGTCACATTTATGCACACATAAATGCCATTGACCTGGGTCGGGATCGAACCCGCAACCTTTGGGCCCAGCGCGATACTAAATGGGCCACCCAGGTCGACAATGTGGAAGGCACTTGTCCTAAAATATTATAATGCTAATTCCTGAACAGACGTAAGCGTAATTCACTATTTGCAGAATACATCGTAACAGAATCACTAAATAGCGATGCAAATTGGTAAGTTCGATATATAAGCTTTCATGAACCACAGATTATTGTCTCTGTTGGACATTACATGAGAATATTGTAGGAGAAAAATTCCTCCGACATATGACATAACTTGTCTGTCTGTGAGGTAGGCCATTAGGGCAATCAGTCATAGGAGAGAGCACTGTGAATTGAACTCCGGCTTAGCTCAGTTGGTAGAGCATTGGCTAGATACATAAGCATTAATGAACCACAGATTAGGACATTACATGAGAATATCATAGGTGAAAAATTCCTCCGGCACTGGGACTTGAACCCAGGACCTTTGGCTATTCGCGCCAATGTTCTACCAACTGAGCTAAGCCGGAGCTCAATTCACAACGCCAGATGGAAGTTTTTTCCTATGACTGAGCATTGGCGCGAATAGCCAAAGGTCCTGGGTTCAAGTCCCAGTGCCGGAGGAATTTTTCTCCTATAATATTCTCATGTAATGTCCAACAGAGACAATAATCTGTAGTTCATTGATGCTTATATATCTATCTTGAATGTTAACTGTACAATAACAGTGGGAGCCCGGTCACAAAAATCACTACTTAGTGTGCCTCACAGTACTTCATATGATATGACATGACTTGTCTGTCTGTGAGGTAATAGACCATTAGGGCAATCAGTCATAGGAGAGAAGTTCCATCTGGCGCTGTGAATTGAGCTCCGGCTTAGCTCAGTTGGTAGAGCATTGGCGCGAATAGCCAAAGGTCCTGGGTTCAAGTCCTAGTGCCGGAGGAATTTTTCTCCTATAATATTCTCAGAGCATTGGCGCGAATAGGCAAAGGTCCTGGGTTAAAGTCCTAGTGCCGGAGGAATTTTTCTCCTATAATATTCTCTTGGTAAGTTCGGTTTGTCGAAAGATATTATGCGACTAAGTACACATGTATTTCATTCATGCTATGGAAGTCATGTCTTTATCATGTTTACATGTGTGTTAAATTTTGTTGAGTGGAAGAGAAAGCCCTATCTCCTTAACTCTCCTACGTGTTGCTATTAGGCTATTAACCTGTTTTCTGCGCTACACAAGAAACGCCTGCAAATAATTGACTAGACTGCCCGCATCACATACACGACTAGATGGCTGGAGAAACTTTACCTGTCAGTAGAAACGTAACTTCTTCACTGTTCGTTTCTTATAAAAATGTCACCGAAAAACTGCATAAAAGCATAGATGTAAAATTAATAGAGTAATGCTTTGTGTTGTAATATGAGGAATTTTATCCACACTTTAGGATATGCCATTCATATAAACCAGCTATGCATTGAAATTTTCTTCATTGATTTCAAACTTCTAAACCGGTGATATAAGTTGATGAATGCTCTTATTAATATAAATCCAGCTGTGAGAGGGTTTAAAGAATTCATTTTTTTCTTCTACTCCAATACAAGATAAGATAATAAAACGACGTAGTATGGAAGTAATGCGTTGACTAAGATGTAGCTATCTAGACTAATATTTACAAAATGATGTAATAAGAAACGCATACATGACTTTCTTTGTGCTCATTATGGATCTTTCTATTTTCTGTAGTTTTGTATTGGAAGTAAATTTAAATTTTCTTTTAAGGGTAGTTATAAGCTAGTCACTATTCGCACACACATGCGCTTTTAAGTCCTGGCTCTCGAGAAATAATAATAATATTAATAATAATAATAATGTTTTATTTTGCATGGCAGAGTTAAGGCCTTTTCTTCAACACATCAAGGTAGAATACAAAAAAATATAATAATCCAATATAGTCGCCAATAAAATAATAATACATTTAGTATAGGCTACACTGGGGGTAGGATATACCGTAGCGTAGTGATTGAGGCGCTGCGCTACAAACCGGAAGGTCGCGGGTTCGATCCCCGATGAGGTCTTTGGAGTTTTTCAATTGGCCTAATCTTTATGGTGGCATTATGGCCTTGGGGTCGACTCAGCCTCTAACAGAAATGAGTACCAGGAGCAATCATGGGGGTAGGGCTGACAACCTTACCACCTTGACGTGCAGAATGTCTCAAATCTGGGGGGTCTCAACCTCCTGGAACCCTCTGGCCTCCATGTCATCTTAGAATTTATTATTATTTACACAGCATTATTTATAGGCTTACTCGTTTAAGCATCGGGGCCATATCAGGAGTTCAGGTTATCTGTGTATACAGGAGGCCATGCAGCTATTGATGCTCATTTGTTTTCTATTGTTGGTGTGTTTTATGGCGTAAGTAAATTTAAAAAGAGGTTAATTTTAAAGAATATGATACAGTATGGAATAGCGAGGATGAGTAATGGTAAATACATGCTCAATTCGGCATTCGTCTTTACGACAGGAGAAACCACGCCAATAAATTATAGTATAAGTTATTGCGATACAAGTGCCGTAAGGCATGATTACGGATCGAGGAAATATTTTCCGACATCCGTAATGCGCTTACGGCACGTGTACTGCATGCTATTTTTGCACGATGATTATTTATATCAATTTAATTATATTAATTGTGAGATATTACCTGAAAATATTATGTATAATTATACATTATTGAAGATAGATGTTTATTTCAGAAAGTGATTCGCATGTGTTTGTTGTTATGGGAACCAAATATTTTTCCTGGGGGCCTTGTTCATAAAGGCTTTTATTATGAAGTGTATCGTAATGAATTATGACGTGGCGCAAGCACCGTAAGTAATTTAACCGCATCGCAACGCCCATAGCAACAAGATTGTGTGGGAATGTCAACTTACGATCCACGTCAACAACGTTCGTAAGTACCACTAATTAGTTAAGGAGTGCAAAAAAGTTAGGAGAGAAATAAAAGCAAAGTAGATTAAAAATTAGTTATAACTTGCAGGTTCCCGCGATTATTTACTCAAGTGCTAGATCTTTTATTTAAATCATTTATTTAACATGAAAATAATTAAAACATTATATCTATTAACATTGATATCGTCTTTAGATAATTTACATGAATTACACAAGTGTATTCTTAATTATATTGTTTTCGTAATAAATATAAATAATTAAACGAAATTGAAGTGTGACAAAAGAAGTGTGACATTCACAGTTTGAGAGTTCCAAAGTGTGTTATCCATTCATTTTGAGAATGCAAGTCCGTGTAAACATATTCGAAACGAAACAATTAAAATTAACCACATATTCATGAACCTTACCAAATCATGCACAAACAATTTTATAATAATGATTGATAGTTAAAAAGCTAAAAACCCGGATTCGAGGTGCATTTCACGATTGAAGTGCGCCGTGGGGGGGGGGGACGATTCGAGTTCCCTAGCAAAAGAAACCATAGTGAGTTTCGTCCAAATCATTCAATGTTTTCCCATTTAGGCATACATTCAAGATACCCTTCTGCCCACCTACTGTATTTAAATAATAAGATCTTTGCGAATCGTAAACAAAAGAATCAACATAGCAACCGAGCAAGGCCACCTTGAATTAATTTCATAATTCAATACTATCTTTTTAATAGGAGGCTTTGGATAACACAGCATTTGTGACATATATATACCTACCTCGGATGGGTGTTATATATTAGATTGTGTGTGTTATAGGTGTGTGTAGAAATACTGTTTTGGGCACTGAATGTATTATTACTAGACTTCGGATTTTAGGTAAAAACCTATTTTAATCCTTAAGTGATATATGGACGAAAACTTGTAGGCTATATGCATGTTTCATAAGTGACTATGCCTAAAACTGATACTTTTATAGGACCTAAAACAGCCTATTTTTACGTTAGAGCCTAATATTGCCTTTTTGCTTGTTTTTTCTTTAAAACTCAAAATAAGTTATTTTTTGTTATAAATTCTAGCATTTATTTTCAGTTCGTACTCAATTTTTAGCTCGGAATGTTCAGTACGTGACACATTTGTGACGTGGTTAAATAGTAAGGAATGTTTCGTCTTCAGTAGAAAAATTAGTTGGAATTCCCAAGAAAATGTAGTGTTTTTCTCCCAACTCCCACATCCAGTAAAAAAAAAAAAAGTAGTTATCTGAATCGCTGAGGGATACAAGGGGTTGAATATGCTAGCGTGCTTAGCTTCTGGGCGCAGGGATTAGGTTTTCACTGATATGGTAGTAATACAGGCCCTAGTACCCTAATAGGTCTATATAATTCTGTGTACCATAGGCCTATATCTGTGTCTTATCATGATTATTGATTATTGATTATTGGTGACTTCAATAAATATAATATTCTGCATTGCAATTGAGATATTTCAGAAAAATGGCAACTTTATGATTTTATAAGAGACTATTTTACGATTTTTAGAACCTATTTTCCAATTTTTAGAGCCTATTTTAGGTACCTAAAACAGCATTTTTAGCGACCTGAAAGTCCGAAGTCTAATACAATGAAGTGAAAACTATTACAAAGAGACTTGCTAAATTATTTTTATGATCTTAAACGTGAGATGATGAATGTCAAAGTCGACTAAATATGTTAAGAATGAAAATGAAGTCAATGTAGACTATAAATACACACACATTGTGGTAAGCACTGAAATTGAAACAAAAAATTAACAAATTTAAGCAATTTAAGTGATAACCTGGGCTGGATGGTGAGACATTGCGTGAGACTGAGGCAACTGAAAGGGCATATCCCGCAATGCTGGCACATCTATGTGCAAAGTGATGCATTGTCTGTGATAGGGTAAAGAGTCGTTCTTGTAGATTCATTACTGCCAATTACGTCAGTCGCCTTCGTTGCCTGCACTCCAGTTACTTCAAAGCAGAGATACTTTGCGTGTTCCGTTTGAATAATTTCCCACTTCAAACTAACATTCCCTCTTATTCTGAAACCCGTGCGTGTGTGAGTTACATTATTTATTATTTCCACTTGTCACCTCAGGTTAGAAGACATTACCAATTCAAACGCTCGAATCTGTCCTCTGTTTGACCTTCAGAGAATGTTAATTACAATTAATGGGCATAGAATTATCATAGGTAATCCCACGAGAGTTTTAAGACTATTCCTTGAATAAAAATGTAACGGATTATACAAATATTAATTACTTTCGGGCTTTGTTGTATAAAAACAAAACTAACAGCTGCGAGATCACGGCGTACTATGAATCAACCATCCATGAACAGATTCGAGTTACCATATTGTAACCAATGCTACCAGTGGTGCATATAAGACACAGTTAATCTAATTATGATAAGCTAACAGCAGAATAGAATAAAGCACACGAACTGGCTTGCACGGAATTGAAATTGTGGTTTTAGTCAATGTACATTTATACATCCAAACATGTTGATGTTGTATAAAGTAATGTGTTTTGTATTCTTTTCGCTGATAGTAAGTTATGTATCAGTCACTGCACATTGATACATACATTTCCAGAAACGAGCCGACGTTTTATCAGATAAAGTCGCATCCTCGTATAATTACCGTAGCAAGCATTTTATAACACAAACGATCGTGATTGGCCTATATCCGAGGAATTGCTAAACGTTATTGGCCAATATCAAACACGCGGTGTATGAATGGTATAGTCAGTGAAAAATGAGCTTAAATCATCTTTAAGTAAATTCCTGAATATTAAAATGGTCCATCTCCATCGTATGAATTATGGAGCTCCAAACTAATTGCCTAACAGAAACTAACATTGCTGCTAGCGCCAACTCCATACAGCGAATGACGCTGGTGCATTTCATCACGTGACTCAGGGACTTCTAGAATGAGAGTCCAAGATGTTACCATCTCGGCCACCTCGCTCAGTTTAACGGTCTAATTTGACAAGCATATGCAAAGGAATAGTGTTATTTGTCATAGCTAACTGTATTGCAACTTCCAAATCCGTATATGAACACGGTAAAACAATATGTTGTTATGAGAACTGATTTGCATTTGATAAATTCTTTCTAATATATTACCATAGAATAGGCACTAAATGGGCTTTACTCCGGTATCGGTCAACCGATTTGGTTCAATTTCAATAGACTTCTTGCCATGAACGTTATAAATGTGTATACGAAATTTCATATACCAAGTTTCATGAAAATCCGATAAAGCGCATCTGAATTAACACGCGATAAGACACACGGACAAACAGACAGACAGACAGACAGACAAACGTCTCCCACACAATCTCATAAACATGATAGACTATTCGCATTCGGGAGGTCCCAGGTTCAAATCCCATGACCGGACAATTTGACTTTTTTTATGGTTTCCCCAGTCGTAAAGGCAAATGCCGAATTGGATATTTACATACCATGAAACATTCTCACCTTTCATCCTGTAATAGTTTCCATTTAAATTAATATCAGTTGAAATTTACTCAATTAAAATACACCGACAATAGAAACAATTGACAAGCAATAGTTCCATGGCCTACCCTACTGTACTGACACAGATCCCGAACTCCTGATATAGTCTCACAGCTAAAAGGAGTACACACAGCTGAATTAATTTTTTTTTAAAGTAGGGAAAAGAGCTGCATGGCAAAATTAACTGCAGTATCTTGAAAACTTTTCGAGTTATGATTGAATCAGTTCTGAAAGAAAAATATAAGTTACGGGAAACGAGCGTGAGCTATGTTGAGTAAAGGCATACAATATTTATGGATATTTCATGGTTTCCCCTGTCGTAAAGGCAAATGCTGAATTGGATATTTTCATACCATGAATCATCCTCACCATTTCATCCTGTAATATTTTCCATTTAAATTAATATCAGTTGAAATTTACTTATTTAAATACACCGACAATGGAAACAATTGACAAGCAATATTTCCATGGCCTACCCTACTCTATATACACAGATCCCGAACTCCTGATATAGCCTCGAAGCTAAAAGGAGTATAAACACAGCTGAAATAAAAAAAATAAAAATACACTTTTAGAAACACATTTATTATTTTCATTAGACAGAGATGATAAATGCATCACCGGTTATTTGCAAAACGCTAAACGCTTTGATGTGAACACTCAGTGTGTAATTAACGAGTTGGAATTTGATAACAATTATGTTTAGGGAACCCGATGCAATGTAAATAATTACTTAATTTCATTTTAATTAAGGAGTGACGTCGTTTAATCTGAGCTTAAATTGACACGTGACTTCTGAATGGATGCGAAGCTATTATATTCGCACAAGGAGTTGTGGGGAGAAAACAAGCATTTACATTAATTTTGAGATAAACCTGAAATATATTTTTTAATTTATTCTTATTCATACTAATTTGATCATAGAGTCATATCTATAATAAATCTGAATTTTTAAAAAAGTATTTGTTGAAAACGCGACATAGAATTTCAGAGCCAAGCATAATACTTCCTCTAGAGGAAGTAAAAAGTTGAATTATTCCCAATTATTCTTAGTAGTTTCAGCATAGAGGTCATATCTATAATAAATCTGATCTTTAAATATATTTGTTGAAAACGCGACATAAAATTTCAAAGTCGCACACAATACTTCCTCTGGAGGAAGTAAAAAGTTGAAATATCTCCAGTTATTCATACTCGTTCGAGCTTAGAGGTCATATCTATAATAAATCTGAATTTTTTAAATGTATTTGTTGAAAACGCGATATAGAATTTCAAAGCCAAGCATAATACTTCCTCTAGAGCAGCGTTTCTCAACCTTTTTTAACACGAGGACCTCTAAAATATCTAAAAAAATTTACGGACCCCTAATTTTACATCCCATTTTTAAAAGAAGGATGTTCTTAATATTTATGGTATTAATTATAGGTCATTATAACGAAATATGTGAAAAAAAATTACTTCTTTAGTTTCCACTTGCTTTATGACATTTTTTAATTATGTCTGCGGACCATCTTCCCCATCATCGCGGACCACCAGTGGTCCGCGGACCATAGGTTGAGAAACGCTGCTCTAGAGGAAGTAAATAGTTGAAATATCTCCAATTATTCGTACTAGTTTGAGCATAGAGATCATATCTATAATAAATCTGATTTTTTAAATATACTTGTTGAAAACGCGTCATGGAATTTCACAGTCGAGCACATTACTTCCTCCAGGGGAAGTAAAGAGTTGAATTATCCCCAGTTATTCATAGTAGTTTCAGCATAGAGGTCTTATCTATAAAAAAACTGATTTTTTAAAAATGTATTTGTTAAAAACGCGACATGGAATCTCAAAGTCGAGCACAATACTTCCTCTAGAGGAAGTAAAATGTTGAAATATCTCCAGTTATTCATATTCGTTTGAGCATTGAGGTCATATGTATAATAAATGTGAATTTAAAAAAATGTATTTGTTGAAAACGCGACGTAGAATTTCAAAGTCTCACACAATACTTCCTCTAGAGGAAGTAAAATGTTGAAATATCTCCAGTAGCAGCAGCTCTTTAGAAAATACGTTAATTTGAGCTCTCTGCCATCTATGATAATCTCTTTTAAGCTCTCTTTATTCCGTATTTTGAGAGCTCAAGAAATACCAGCTGCAGCTTGTCTTCTCAACCCTTGCATTATGAAGAATCCACGTCATGGTCAGCTGTAACAGGGCATTAGCAGGAAGTGAGAAATTACGCTGTACCAATTTAAAGTTTCTATAAATACACTCGAGTTGAAACCAACTGGACGTTAAAATCAATTCGCATTCCTACAGCTAGAAACTGAACAAAATTCAGAAGGCTGTGAGAATAAAAATTCAGTAGAACCTCCCTTTAAGTACATAGGGAAATGACGTCAGAACATGCAAACTCATCAATGTCATATTTAACACTTAAAGGCTTAGTCCCCACGTGCGTTATTATGCACGCAAAATTTGGTTTTGTTTTTGTTAAAAAGCAGGGTTTATAAAATGAACGAGATATACTCGTAATTTTAAAATTTTATCGTAATACGTAAAAAAAATATTTTTGGGCCTCGGAGTACAAATTAAAAAAAATAATCACAAATTACACAGGTCTATGTAGTAAAAATACTAAAATGTGTATAAAATGGATTTCCCTTTTGCCGGGAGTCTTTACACCATATATATGACGGTGATGTCAAAATCTGCAGGATTGTAGAGTGTTCTTTCTTGATTATTTTGTGAAATTTCTTGCAGAATCGGATGTCCAGTGTGTTGTAGTCAATGCCTGTCAAAATATTGTTTTACAAAATGAACAATACATCATTTTACAATTTTGTCGTAATACATCAAGAAGTATTTTTGGGCCTTCTAATACAAAAAGCTCGTCAAAATGTGGTTTCACAAAATGAACGAAATATAATTTTATAATTTTGTCGTAATACATAAAGAAATATTTTTGGGCCTCGGAATACAAAATGCCCATCAAAATATGGTTTTAAAAAATAAACGAGATATATTTTAAAATTTTGTCATAATATATAAAGAAATATTTTTCGGCCTCGGAATACAAACTGCCCGTCATTATGGTTTTTAAAAAATGAACGAGATATAATTTTACAATTTTGTCGTATTACATAAATAAATATTTTTGGGCCTCGGAATACAAAATGCCCGTCAAAATATGGTTTTACAAAATGAACGAGATATAATTTTAAAATTTTGTCGTAATACATAAAGAAATATTTTTGGGATCGGAATACAAAATGCCCGTTAAAATATTGTTTTACAAAATGAAGGAGATCTAATTTTAAAATTTTGTCGTAATACATAAAGAAATATTTTTTTGGCCTTGGAATGCAAAATGCCCGTCAATATAGTTTTAAAAAATGAACGAGATATCATTTTACAATTTTGTCGTAATACATAAAGGAATATTTTTGGGCCTCTGAATACAAAATAACCGTCAAAATATGGTTTTACAAAATGAAATAGATATGACTTTTAGAAATTCGTCGTAATACATGAAGAAATAATTTTGGGCCTCGGAATACAAAAATGCCCATCAAAATATGGTTTTACAAAATGAAGGAGATCTAATTTTAAATATTTGTCGTAATACATAAAGAATTTTTCTTTTTACCTTGAAATACAAAATGCCCGTCAATATGGTCTTAAAAAAATGAACGAGATATAATTTTAAAATACTGTCATATTACGTAAAGATATATTTTTGGGCCTCGGAATACAAAATGCGTGTCAAAATATAGTTTTACAAAATGAACGAGATGTAATTTTAACATTTTGCCGTAATACATAATTTTTTTTTTTTTGCCTTGGAATACAAAATTCCCGTCAATATGGTCTTAAAAAATGAACGATATGTAATTTTAAAATTTTGTCGTAATACGGACAGACATTTTCCAGTCTCCCACACGATCTCATAAGATACCATTCTGGCACTTAATAAAATGAAAATGTGATATACAGGGTGCAGAGCTATCAGCTTATTCCATTTCAGATCCCTGTATGCTATTGGCCCAAACAAAAACAATGACGTGTGAGGTAAATAAGTACCACATTCACGAATCTCTGCTAGCCCTTGCATTCTCCCTATGATACTCCTTGTTGTGGCGATTCCATTAGCAGCACTATCCTTAACAGAATTTCCGGAATACTCAGTTCCTTAACATAATTATGTGCCGGCAACACAAATAGGCTCAGAGAATCCATGTCGCTCGTCTCTTAATTTGAAGCCTCTGAAAAATGTTAAATACGAGACATGTCTTTAAAGTAAGTACCGATGTTAAAAAAAATCCAAATACTTTATTATCATTCACTACCTTACACCTTACACTACTTCTCTACATAGACACCGGCGTTATTCTGACACTTGTCCTAACGGCAAACCAGTTTTTGTATACCTTCGTCAAAGAATGATGCCGCCTGTGATGAAAGCCAAGTCTGCATTTTTGTTTCACAACATCATTGTCGTTGAAATGTTTTCCACCAAGGAAAATCTTACAGGACAAAAGGCGTCGAATCCCGGCCGCACACAGCCAAACAAACTCAAGATCTGGTCGCATCATTTGGTTGGGAACAATTCGACCACCCTCCCTATAGTCTGGATTTGCCACAAAGCGATTTTCATCTGTTTCTTCATCTGAATAAATTCCCGTTACAAGTTTGAAAATGTAGCGAAGAGGTCAGCCGTCTCCGTTTATTTGATGAATCTAAAAACTCAAAACTTAAACTTTTAATTATGGTCCAACAAAAACAGTCGTACCGAGCGAGGTGGCCGAGATGGTAACATCTTGGACTCGCATTCGGGAGGTTTCAGGTTCAAATCCCGCGGCAGTCCAATTTGACATGGGTTTTTTTTCATGGTTTCCCCAGTCGTAAAGGTAAATGCCGAATTGGATATTTACATACAATGATTCATCTCACCATTTCATCCTGTATCATATCCATTTAAATTAATATCAGTTGAAATTTACTCCATTCAATACATCGACAGTAGAAACAATTGACAGGCAATAGTTCCATGGCCTACCCTACTGTATAGACACAGATCCCGAACTGAACACTGCTGAAATAAATTAAAAAAAAAAAAACAGACGTATGCAACTTTTCTATATTGGCAAATAAGACACTCGTGTGAAAATATGAAACTCGCCTTCACTCGTTTCATAAACTTACTCGTATCTTAATAAATCCCATTACAGGGTCGTTCAGGGGCGGATCCACGGGGGGGGGGGATGGGGGAAATATCCCCCCAAAATTTGTAACATTAAGCACAAATTATTAAAAATTTATTAGAACATAACCCAAATACTTAAATTAAAGCAACGACATTGATTATTTTGAAATACCTTTGTAAGAAAATGCTGAAATGTTCATTTTGTTTTCAATTGTGTACTGGGAATAATTAATTTTTATGAGTAAAAACTTCCCTCTCTACTTTGGTTCCCCCCCCCCCAAATGTATCTCTGGATCCGCCCCTGGGGTCGTTGCATGATGAAACCGATTGCTTGCAAACCAAATGTTGCTTAACAACTCCATCGTGATTATGATATCGGATAGAAATGAGAAATGTTTCATTTAGCGAACTGAAGCATCGTCTTCATTTAGAAAATTAAACACAACTTGTGTTGTAATGTTAATGTGATTACACTTTGCAATCTGCTAATGGAATTAGTCAACACTTCCAAGCTTTTTTCTATATCAAGTGTGATCGGGGAAGGGGGTACATGAGATCAGTACCCGATACGTCTTGTGCGTTGCTGCCTAAATATATCGAGCTTTATTTTCAATAAATAGAAAATACAGAATGTTTGCTCGCTTCTCGTATATTAAAGTCTACTGTTTTGCACTCTTACTATCAAAATTGTAAGATTGTTTACACAGGGGGTGTTAGTGAATAACACCGAAATATATTACCTGTGTTTTGAGGGGACATTGACAAGCAACTTTTATTAGGAGAAGAACATATATGTAGGCCGTGTTGCTTTGAAATAGTACTAATAAAAGAAATGAGAAGGGGGAAAAAAAATACAATCAACAATCCAGACATAACCTCCAAATCAATCAGCTGACTAATGATATTAATACTAGTGAAGATATTTTATGAGTAGTGTTCATATCTCTATGAAACAAGATTTTGATGACTAATAAATAATATTATGAGTTCAAATATTATTAACTAATATTATTAGCAAGTTCTATGAAACAGGGCCCAGGCTTTTAGGGCGCAGAAAGTTATGTGACTGTAATACTGAATCTTAAATAATCCTTTTATATGTACTACGAGATTGTAAACGAACCAGTGTTTTTTTTTATACTTCATTACATGATGTTATAATCTTAAAAATATTGCAGATATTTTGGGGGGTTTCAACCCCCTGAACACCCCCCCCCCCACAACGTACGCCCGTGGACTGTATCATAATCATCACATTTTCTAGCATTTCTGTGGACATGCGGTGTTAGTGACGTCATTTCCATTAGATACGGAGTGACAGTAACTTCCCAGAAGTTGTGTAACCTAATTGCATTTCAGTTTGCTATAGTTCACTACCTCCTGTTTCTCTCCCTCTTGCTTCTTGCATATTTTAACACTCTGTTTGGCGAGTGTGAGTGCTATTTCATCCATTCAACGAAAAAACCTGTTGAGTTTCCACCAAGGAGTATAAATTATTCCACCGCCACTGATCTCAGCCAACGAGCAAAGTTACTGGTAATTAATTAATTAATTGACCGATGAGAATTTAGTTAATTTGGTAACCTTCCCCCCGATGTCCATTTGTTTAACTCCAATTGGTGAAACATTGTCTCTGCTTTCAATTACACTGTGTTTAGTTTTCTTCTTTTGTTATTAAGTGCCAGTATGGTACTTTATGAGATTGTGTGGGGGACGAAAAATGTCTGTCCGTCTGTCTGTCTGTCCGTCTGTCTGTCTGTCCGTCCGTCCGTCCGTCCGTCCGTGTGTCTGTACGCGCTCTAACTCAAATACGCTTTTTCGGATTTTCATGAAACTTGGAAAACACATTTATAATGTCAATGGCAAGAACCCTATTGATATTGAACCAAATCGGTTCACCGGTACCGGAGTAATGCCCAATTTAGTGCCTATTTTAATAGATTATGGCGCCTTTCTAATAGAAAGGCGCCATAATTCAAATACGCTGTATCGGATTTCCATTAAACTTGGTATACGCATTTATGACAGCCATGAAAAGTACTCTGTTAAATTTGAACCTAATCTGTTGACCGGTACCGGAGTAAAACCCAATTTAGTGTATATTTTAAAGGCGCAATAGCTCAAATACGCCTTATCGGATATTTATGAAACTTCGTATACGCATTTATACTATCCATGGAAAGACGTCTGTTGATGTTCAACCAAATCGGTTGGCCAGTACCGGAATAATGCCCAATTTATTGCCTTTTATGTGAATATATGAGAAGTCGCGATAACTCAAATATGCTTTATTGGATTTTCCTGAAACTTTGTATACCCATTTATAATGTACATGGGAAGACGTCTACCGATATTGGACCAAATCGGTTGTCCGGTACCGGAGTAAAACCCAATTTAGTGTCTATTTTAAAAACGCGGTAACTCAAATACGCTTTACCGGATTTTTATGGAATTTGGTATACACATTTATAGTGTTCATGGGAAGAGGTCTACTGATACTGAATGAAATCGGTTCACCTGTTTCGGAGTAATGCTCAATTTGGTGCCTATTTTATGATAATATACGTATTCGAAAGAATTTATATAAAAAAAAGCAAATCATTTATCATGACAACATAGTCAATTGTTTTACTGTGATATTTTACGGCTTTGGAAATTAAAATAGAGGTAGCTATGACCAAAAACACTATTGTTTTACATGCGCTTATAACTTACAACTAGACCGTTAAACTGATCTAGGTGACCGAGATGGTAACGTTTTGGCCTCACGTTATGGAGTTCCATGGTTCAAATCCCGAAACCAGCCAATTTCACTTTCTTTTTCGTATTTTTATGTGAGTGTGCGATTGTCAAGATATCAAAAATCTGTACAGTTCAGCTGATGCTGGAAGATTTTAATCTGATTAAAAAGAAAACTAGACCTTTGTTCTTCCCTAAGCCCTGCTTAATGAATAAATCTGGAGCTTAACTTGTAAATCAATTAAAAAAACATATTCTGCATATCATAATTGCAGTCATAACTGATTAAAAAAAACATACTGGCACTTTTTTACATCAGTTTACCTGATTTTATTAAGTGTCAGAATGGTACATTATGAGATTGTGTGGGTAATGGGAAAATGTCTGTCCGTCTGTCTGTACGCGCGATAATTCAAATACGCTTTATTGGATTTTCATAAAACTTGGTATACGCATTTATAATGAACACGACAAGAAGCCTATTTATTTTGGACCAAATCGGTTGACCGGTACCGGAGTAACGACTAATTAAAAGTCATATACTTTTTAAATGGGAAATCTTGACTATACTACAAAGCCGCGTTTGCTAATCACTGAGGGCTTTGATTCCAACGCAGTCAGATGTTTGTAGCCCTAAATGTATTATATCACGCCTTACTTTAGATGTGAAGCATTTGTTGTAATTTCGTTCTGTTGTTATCCCACTTATTTCTTCACATATTATGCGTGTCAAAATAAACATTAATATAAATAAACATAAATAAAATATTTTAAAAAACCTAGCCGTTCAAAACGCAGCTGCTGTTGATATAATATTGTGCATTCTATCAAAATGAATGGCTACCGATATCTACATTATATTTTAATGAATATTTTACAGTTTAAACATTGCTGTGAAAGCAAATAAACCTAATGTAATTCCTGACAGATTGATTTCAGATTGAATTTAATTCATTCATAACCTATACGACTGCTTTCAACTTGAAACAAACGTAGGCCTACTCTTATATCATTAATATTATTGCCAGTGCATTTTGTGAAATGTAGACATATTTTGAGAATTTCATATATCAGTGTATAAGAGTAAGAAATGATGTTAAGAATCAAACTTTAGACCTTTCATAAGAGTATGAAATAATGTTAAGAATCAAACTTTAGACCTTTCGTTCTCCCGTAAGCTCTGCTTAATGAATCGACCTGAAGCTTAACTCGGAGATCTATTACAAAAATAACTTATTTTCTGCTTATCATAATTGCAATTATCGCTGATTAAACAAAAGCATTCTGGCACTTTGTTACATCAGTTTAACTGATTTTATTTATTTCGAAAATAATCTTATAGAGTACAAGGCTATGAAAGATTCGTCGTGCAATATAAAATCGTACATAATCCACCCATCGTAGTTTCACCTCTCCCTTGTAGGTACCTTATGGTAACGTATTAGAAAGAATTTATCGAATGCAAATCAGTTCTCATAACATATTGTTTGCAGTGTTCATATACGGCTTTGGAAGTAGCAATACAGTTAGCTTTGACAAATAACACTACCCACACATTCCTTCGAATGTGCTTATGAGACTAGACCTTTGTTCTTCCACAAGCTCTGCTTAATGAATCTATATGGAGCTTAACTCGGAGATCTATTACAAAACTAACTTATTTTATGCATATCATAACTGGAATTTATCACTGATTAAAAAAAGCATTCTGGCACTTTGTTACATCAGTTTAACTGATTTTATTAAGATAAGAGTATCGCCACGACGAAAAGGAAATTAATATTGTAAATGCTCGTTTATGGTTATATAGATGTTTGACTGTATTACCAATGATAACTTTTCAAATTAGATACGAGAGAATAGTTTGTGATATTTTCTTATTATACACCGTCGTTATCACCCGTGCAAAGAACGGGCTTTTTTGCTAGTTGGTAATAAAGGCAGGCTGTACCGTAGGTAAACTTTTAATGACTCTCTATCCGGTCATGTTTTCTCAAGTGTGCGACCACCATAAAGATCGGGTCAGGTTATAACGATCAATAAAAAGCCAGTTTTGAGTTGCCTCACTTCCACTCAAACTCGAGCTCTCTGCTCAAACCAGCCCCCATGTTTCTGATCAGGACGAACACACATACAAATATATGCTTGGTCTCGTGATTATCATCGCTGACTACAGATCCATCGGACCGGGTTCGATCCCCGGTAACTCCTCGGATTTTTCTGAGTTCGGGAGGTATTTTATACATTTACTCTATTTGGAACGGTTAGTCACTGGTGTCAATATAATAATTTAAGGACTTTTATGATATTTTTTGTTATGTGATTTATTGTAATTTTTATAATTTATTGTATTAAACTTAAATAGCTTAAAATGGAAAGCACAACATTGAAGATGTTGGGATAGTATTAATATTTTTAAGTATTTATAAAAAAATAATTTTTATCAGTCTCGTGATTCAAATTGAGGAGCTACTTGATAGAGAAGTAGCGGCTGCGGTCATGGAAACCACCATTAACGGCCTTGGGTGTCGACGTGCTGACCACATGCCCCATAATCCTGCTATATGGAATTTAGTTTGTTTTTATTTATATACCAACGTCTTTTCTCTTTTTATCTCATTTTCTTTCCTTATGGTTTAGTTCATTTTTTTCTTCCTTACTTTTTCTTCCTTTATTTTAATATTTTATATCCCTAAAAATTTTCATTGAATTTGACGCTGGGAGTCTAACTTATTCTTAGAAGTTACATTTCGGTTTTTCTTAAAACAGTTACGAAGAGTGAAAAGGGGGTTTATTTATGATTACCAGAATTTTTCGTTAAAATCTGCTGTTTAATTTTTTAGATTGATCTCTTTGATACAACTAATAATAGTATGTTATTAATATTGACCTAGACGTAGGTGGGAGGACAATATTAAGATAGATTTAAGGGAAGTAGGATTTGCGAGGGATGGTTGGATAGATTTAGCACAGAATAGGGTTGAATGGCGGGCTCAGGTAAGCATGGCAATGAACCTCCGGGTTCCATAAAATATATAATATTCCTTTAGCTTGCTGAGGAATTGTCTATTGCCATTGAGCAAGTAAGTAAGTATTAATATTGCATTTATTATCATACGACATTTAAAATGCTTCACTATACACTTATAATAGATTATTTTCATACCTCATAAGCAGCTTGTATATATCACCTTTCTTTATCAAAGAAGCTACAGGTGTGAAGGTGTTTCAGTGTACAGTTCTTATGAATTGACATTAGAAAATGCATGTGGGTACGATAAAATGACAGTGATAAAATAAAATCAGGTAAACTGATATAACCAAGAGCCAGATCAGGTTAATAAGCTATATCTAAAAAACTATTGAGTTTTAGACCACGGTTTCTTGAGAAAGTTTGATAAGCATATGTGAAGGAATCAGTGGGATAAATAGAATATTAACAGAACAAAATTACAACAAATGCCTCGATCTTAAGCAAGGCGTGATATAAATTTGCCAACATCCAACTGCATTGTAGTCAAGGCCCTCAGTATTCAATACCAAGAACGGAACAAGGCCTCCCAGTCTTACTCCGGTTAGCAACGCGGCTTTGTAGCACAGTGTTGATTTGCCATTAAAAAAAAAAACATATGGCCGTTAGGCTGCAAATGGTAATTGTTATTAACGGGGAGGAGACCCTTTAATTCCCTCTTATCGAGAGCTTAAAGGAACCGACCCGGACAGTTACCTAACGTCCCATCCTTACCTTCACGTGGTGCAGCTGTTAGTAGTCATGCTCAGCATGACGAACTAAAAAGAGGGGCTACTCACCTATTAATTACTTAAAGCGCTGGTCAGCTTGGTGAGTTTATGACCGAATCTAGTATCATTCCCATCCCGCGAGAGGCAATGGCAAATCTCCGCGGTATCATCCTTGCCTGAATCACCTCAGACGAGTCGTGGTCATCACCCCACGGCTTCGTCCAGGGTCTGGACCTGCCTTCGGGCAGAACACTCATCATCATCATCATCATCATCATCATCATCATGGCCGTTAATTCTTCATTACACCGGTACGGGTCAACCGATATGGTCCAAAATCAACAGGCCTTTTCCCATGGACTTACCGGTACTTTGTGGACGGCCCTCGTATAATACAAATAGTAATAATAATAATAATATTAATAATAATAATAATAATAATAATAATAATAATAATAATAATAATAATAATAATAATAATAATAATAAATGAATAACTGCATCCTGGACCGACCACGCTGTTATTTAGCGGACAGTGGCTGGTTTGAACGATAATACAGGTCACAGGTTTATCTGGTGCATGCATCCGGTACGGAAACCGCGACAGATTACTGCAGGAAACAATACTTCGCACGTCACCACACCAATACATTTGTTAGCAAGAGCCCGTTCTTCTCACAGGTGCTAGCGATAGAGTTGCACTGATATTACCTTAAAACTTAAAACCGGAAATGTTTTATTTAACTGAAACTGAAATAGATGCACATTACTGTAATTTATATAATGCAGAAATTGCTTTTTTTTAAAAAGGAGTAGGCTAAATCTGTTTTAGGGGAACGGCTGGAGAGATATCTAATTCTCATATTTTTCACAACACGTACTATTATTGATATTAATATTTGTTATAAACACATAACAAATATTAGGCTAAATCAATTATTATTAAATAAAAGTAAAGTAATCCCTATACAGGCCATCGAAGCCCAGAGGGTTCAAGGAGGTTGAGGCTCCCAGATTTTGGACATTCGGCACATGAAGGTGGTAAGGTTGTCAGCCTTACGCACCGGCCGCCTTTACCCCCAGGATTGCTCCTGGTACTCATTTCTGTTAGGGGCTGAGTCGACCCCAGGGCCATAGTGCCACCAGAAGGATTAGGCCAATTGAAAAATCTCATCGACCTCATCGGGAATCGAACCCGCGACCTTCCGGTTTGTAGCGCAGCGCCTCAACCACTACGCTACGGCGTACCCCCTTATTATTAAATAACATAATGTTATTTTCCTATTTTGAAATTGGAAAATATTTCCTATATATTACTCTTTTGTAAAATATTTCCAGAATTTTTGTATTTTGTTAAAATGTCATGTGTAAAAAATGAAAAAAAAAAGGAGGAAAGTACATGATAGGCTATAAGTAACTTGCTTCTATAGTACAAGGTAAACAAAACAATCAGAAGTCACTAGTTTGAAATCAGTGAGGACCATTTCAACGTACCGAGCGAGGTGGCCGAGATATAACGTCTTGAACTCGCATTCGGGAGGTCCCAGGTTCAAATCCCGTGGCCGGCCATTTTGACATGGGTTTTTTCATGGTTTCCCCAGTCGTAAAGGCAAATGCCGAATTGAATATTTGCATACCATGAATCATCCTCAATTTCATCCTCCATCATATCCATTTAAATTAATATCAGTTGATAATGACTCCAT
Source organism: Ectobius pallidus (assembly GCA_964059195.1). Lineage (NCBI taxonomy): Eukaryota > Metazoa > Arthropoda > Insecta > Blattodea > Ectobiidae > Ectobius > Ectobius pallidus. The sequence goes on from CAXKWD010000010.1 coordinate 135,476,542, forward strand.
TAAATACACTGCACAAGAAATAGTTCCATGGCCTACCCTACAGGTACAGACACAGATCCCAAACTCCTGATGTAGCCTCGAAATAAAAGGAATATAAACACAGCTGAAATTAAATATAAAAAATTAACGTAATGGCTGGTTTCTATGAATGACAATTTTAATACGAAGATAAATATCTTCATATTTTAAAATAAATCATTAGGCTTATTTCTCGGCCTCTATGTAATTTTTTTCGGTGACACATATGTACAGTGTCTGGTAATTATGCTTGCTTCAATTAGCTGTATTAAACTATACAGGGTGTTAATGAATAACACCGAAATATTTCACCTGTGTATAGAGGGGACATACTGTAGACAAGCAACTTTTATTAGGAGATTTTTGCTCTATGACGTAAAATGTGTATGCTACAGGGCATTAAAGACATTAGAATTTGGAGCTCATAAGTCAATAATTAAGCAAAATAGGGTTTAAATTTTCATTGAATTGACTTCATGCCTTCTTAGTGATCGAAAAACCATGATTCTTAATCATTCATCAACAGGTTTATCATAATTTAATGTTTCCATAATCAGTTAAATTTACAGACTAATCACATGACTGGCCGCCACTGCATTACTTATTTTATTCATAACCCCGGTGTTAACAAAGAAGTTAATTTGTTTTCCATTTTTTTTAAATGTTAGAAATCAGTGGCGGTCATGCCCGTGGAGGTTTTATGCTGTGACGAGAAAAATTGAATCCACAGAGCAAAACTCTCCCGATAAAAGTTTCTTGTCTATTTCTCCTCTATACACAGGTAACATATTAAGGTTTTATTCATTAACACTCTGTATATTTAAACATGATAAAGTTAGAATTAGGCGTAAGTTACTAATAAGGATGACATGTGGTTTGTTCATACGGATGAAACGAGATATGTCAACCTATCTGCAATGTTTAGTGACATTTTATTATCTTTTTATGTTGCAGTGAAAATAGCAACATGTGAAGACAACTGCATTCTAGAAGCCACGTGATCTATAGGAAAGAAGATGCGTGGGCACAGCGTCACAATGCAGAAGACGTTTACATTGAAGGTACTACATTGACTGATAATTTAGCAATCCGTACTTTATTGCAAAACCATGTAGAATTTTGATAGGCATTCGTAGTTTGAGATTACGCTTGCTGTAGACAGCTTTTCTTTTCTGCTATTTGTAGTGGCTTTAGAGTAGAGATTTGGTGGAGAGCGTCAATCAGAGCTGAAGAGGAAAGCAAACAAGTCAACAGTCAGAAAGCTAAGATCTCAGGAAGTGAAATACTGGTAGCTAGAAAGAAAAAGCAAATATTCAAACGGAATTAAGACTTATCTATGAGCATAAGCGATAACGTTACAGGAAGAGAAAGTGTTAAAGCTGTTGAAAACAATTGAACAGTGAAAATGAGTTTCTTCAATTCATTGCAACAATACGTGACGAGCAGTGTCGCCAACTTAAGCCTGAGCCCTAAACGTTTTTCCCTGAGTCGCGATTCGTCGCACGAGGGCAGTGCTGATGCCGGGAGCCTGCCGCCGCTCGCAGCGGGAGCCACGGGAAACGCGAGCGGGAGCGGACGGAGCGCTTCAGCTGGTAATGTGATAGCGGGCACTGCACCTAGCATGCATCACGGGTTCCCTAAGGTAGTGCCGGCTCCGGGGACGGTGACGCCGCCCCACAGTCGGTCGCTGTCTACTCGCCGCCGCACGCTGGAATGTACCCCGCCTCCAGGACTCGTGCTGCCTCCAGGAGGACCTCCACGCAGACTGGGGTCCTTCAGGAACAAGTCGCAACAGTCACAACAAGCTACCACGCCTATTGGAGGCCAGTCCAGAATGTTCTGTAGGAGGCGGCAGTCGTGGCCGGAGGTGGACCAGCAAGCTACTTCAGGGTAATGTATATATGCATGCTATAATGCTTATATTTATATTGCATGCATGAATCAGGCTGATCAGCTATTGTTAACTTTTTTGTATGATAGTCATTTTTCATCCATTTCTCGCTCATGCTGCACCCAGTGGCGGTAACCTAACCTGGCTGCGTATTTCCCTTCTTTGCAGCCCATGTGCGTTATTAAATCAAAACCCTGAAATTTTTTATATATATTTTACTAGTAGGCCTGTACTAATTAAATCGCTTGAAGTTTTAAAATACAGTCAATCCTCGATATAATACCACCATCCGTCCCCTAAAATTTAATGGCACAAAGCGAGGATGGCACTAAAATTAAATTCAATTTTTAAAAGAAAAATGTCATAATATTAATTAATAGTATTAATTTGCTGTGCTTTATTATGTTAGAAAAATTAAATAAAAGGCAAATAGAGAACTTTAGCACATCATTAAATACTGTAAAGTAACTTAATTTATTTCAGTATATGTCTAGTGCTAGAGTACACAAAGGGGTTGAAAATCATGTGGGTCCATGTGAGTGAGTAAGTGTAAATGAGTAAATGTAGTGTAGTGTTTAACAGCTGAATGGACAATGGACTAAAAGAAGTGAACGTTTGGAATATCTCATTGTATGAACGGCTCTTTCTACCTGCTCCACCCCCACGCAGCTTAAATTTAAGAAAAATAAAAATAATATATGTATCGACCACCGACAGCATTTAAATAATCATTACTTTGTAAGGTTGCCACGTCTTGTAAATTTGAAATGTATCTTTAAAAAGAGTGCTAATTATTTTCCCGTAAGTAATACTTTCAGTAAGCCTTTTCGCTATCGTAGTCAAGTCCGTTTGAGAATTTCGGGCTTTCGGAACTACTGGTTGTTTCCAGAAGTGTGAACGGAGCGTGTTCACGTGCTTTTAGCCATAAAACTATACCACGCCCATTTTATCAAGGCAATCGCATCACTCCACCCTTCACTCTTTGTGAGCTTTAATCAAGCTGCGATGTAGTAAAACCCAAATCTCTCGATTTCATAAAATATGTTGTTTTAAAAATATATAGATAGCCTATATAAGCATTCATGAACCACAGATTATTGTCTCTGTTGGACGTTACATGAGAATATTATAGGAGAAAAATTCCTCCGACACTGGGACTTGAACCCAGGACCTTTGGCTATTCGCGAAAATGCTCTACCAACTGAGCTAAGCCAGAGTGCACTTCACAGTGCCAGATGGAACCTCTCTCCTATGACTAATTGCCCTAATGGTCTGCCTCACAGACAGACAAGTTATGTCATAATCAGTACTGTGAGGCACACTAATTAGTGATTTTGTGACCGGGCTTCCACTGTTATTGTACAGTTAACATTCAAGATAGATATATAAGCATTCATGAACCACAGATTATTGTCTCTGTTGGACATTACATGAGAAAATTATAAGAGGAATTTTTCTCCTATAATATTCTCATAATATTCTTAATAAAAACATGTTTTAAGGGATGACAGTTGTGTTGATTTAGCCATAGTTACTAACATACTTAACTCAATGGCAATAGACGATTGCTAAGCAAGCTAAAGGAATATTATCTATTTTATTTCATTACAGCGCTTACCTGAGCCCGCCATTCAACCCTATTTTGTGCTAACTCCATCCAACCATCTCTCGCAAATCCCACTTCTCTTAAATCCATTCTAAAGTTGTCCTCCCACCTAAGTGTAAATTTTCCAAGTGTCTCTTCCCTTCAGGTCTCCCAGTCAATATATTTTTATTTAGTCATAATGTCAAAAAATTTATGTTTTATTTTACTGCCAAAAAATCAAGCATACCATAAAGTAAAACTGTGCAAAATTTTATGCTGTTTGAACGCACTGAACAGATACTGCTGACACCATTTTGAACTGCCAGTGCATGCAAACTTTAATCGCCTGTTTCCCTTTTTTCCAATTTGCATGTTATATTGCCACATCCAGACTCTATATTCTCCCACAAAAATAGAGATATGTATCTACGAATCTTTTTCACAATGTACTTTACAATGTGTGTAATAAAAGTCTAATAAGATTTTTTTGCACGACTTAACTAATTAGTGGTACTTACGAATATTGTTGCCGTGGATCGTAAGTTGACATTCCCGCACGCAATCTTGTTGCTATGTGCGGTAAGAGTTTTCGTGCCGTAAAAATTTACTTACGGCACATCATAATACAAGCCTTTATGGACAAGGCCCCCCAGGACAAATATTTGGTTCCCATAACAACAAACACATGCGAATCACTTTCTGAAATAAACATCTATCTTCAATAATGTATATACATAATATTTTCAGGTAATATCTCAATAACATAATGAAATTGATATAAATAATCATGCTGCAAAAAATAGCATGCAATACTCATGCCGTAAGCGCATAACGGATCTCGGAAAAATGCAAGAACGCGGCGTGAGCGCCTCGTTTTTTCAAACTCTTTCCTCGATCCGTATGCATCGCTTACGGCACTTGTATCGCAATATACTATTGTGTGTAAGCCTTAGATCAGATGGAATCTCTGTCAGGCTAACTCAGTTCGGAGAGCATTGGTCATGGATTCGAGTCCCAGTATCAGAGGAACTTTTATCCTAAAATATTCTCATGTAATTGATAAACTTCATTTTGATCTAAAGTGGTGAAAATATAGAATATATTTGAAAGGTCGTACTTCGTCGTGAGAGTTTCTTGTTGGTATCTTGTGTAGAATTCACAACATACCCAGCTCCTTATGGAAACAGAATTCTCTTATAAAGTACGGTAGGCCATCAATAGTAGGTAACTATTGATTGTCACACCTGTACCCTACCTCTGCCCTCTCTAGGAAAATAAGCGTAACAAAATTCACATCGGTAAATAGAAACCTCCACTTGGAGACCCTTCGCCTCGACATGGGGGTATAGGATTCGAGAGAGATTGATTGTCAAATATTTTCTATTGTTAGTGTATTTTTTGGAGTAACTTTATACTGCTATTAATTTAAACGGATATGATACAGGATGAAAGGTGACAATGTTTCATGGTATGTAAATATCCAATTCGGCATTTGCCTTTACGACTGGGGAAAACCATGAAAAAACTCATGTCAAATTTGCCGGCCACGGGATTTGAACCTGGGACCTACCAAATGCGAGTCCAAGACGTTACCATCTAGCTCGGTGTTCAATTATTGTTTTACCTTTTAATTGGTGTAATCGTTATTCGGGAAGATATTTTTAATAAATTAAATTAAGTTAATTTCAGTAAAATATCTGTGTTTTACGGGTGATGTTTATAACAAGGATAACGAACTGCTCTTTTTTAGTGTAGGCCTATACTTATATTTCATATTGTCTGCTCTAGGTAGGGACATTTAAGCAGCTTTTTCTCGCTATCATGGGCGCACCCATTCTATGACAGATGAAAGTCAGGTAAAAATATGACATGTCATTAATAGGGGGCGGATTTCTATGACATGTCATATTTTTCCCCTTTGCATTATTTCAGGTTTCCGACTAATTTAAACCCGATTCCAAGCATCCTGGTGAAAATGGAACGGCTTTTATTGTGCATATAACTGCATATTTAGGAAATTTTCAACTATTGTAGCATGTTTAGTGTGAATATGCATATTTAGGTCATATTTTTGGCATATTTGTGTGCATATTAAAGAAATTTTGAAGTTTCATATCATATTTTGTAAATTTTGCATTATAATGATACTTTTTGAGAATTTGCAGATATTAAAAAAAATTAACATTATAGTTTAATAAAATGAATTGTAATGAAACTTAAAATATATAGCCTATACAGAATGTGTTAGTGGTAAAGTCATATTTTAAATTTTATTGGTCATTTTTAAATGTTTTCTAGGTCATAAATGCATGCATATATCCTATTTTTTAGGTTATAGAAATCCGCCCTCTAGTCATTAGCATCCGAACCTTACATATTAGTCTACTAGCACGGTTACAAAAATTAAAAAGAGCATATTGAATAAAACATTATATTTATCAATCATAAACTAAACGATTAATAATTATAATGAAACAGCTTAAATTTCCGGCTTTGGAGTGCATTCCACGATTTGAAAGCGCCTCTATTGTATTTGACATTATAAACAAACGAATCGACCAGGGTGAGCTCACAGAATCGAAACGATCGATAATTCCATGCGATATATCGAAAAAATCGCGAAGCTTTTATTTCCAAGTTATGACCAAAAAAAAGAGGCAAAGCCACCTGCAATTGATTTGTCAATTGAAATGTATTACCGAAAACTGATGCTTCGATAGCGCAAACAATGCACGTTTTCTGGCACCTTTTCACTCATAACTCTCGAACGAAAGCGAAAATTAAAAATCTGACCTCGAGGTGCATTCGGCCACCCTTCAGTCCATCTATGTTTAAAATTTCAGATTTCTGCGTGCAGTAGATTTCGCTGACCGTCGCGCACAAACAGACAGAAAGATAAACACTTCCTTTCATTACTATACTAGCAGGTGCCCGCAGCTTCGCCCGCGGTAATTTATTCAGAAATTAAAAATTAAGAGCAACATAATTAAAAAATTTTATTCATTAACACTTACCCCTGAATCATTCATAAACTGAAAGATTAATAATTATAAAGAAACAGCTAAGCGTCCGGCTTTAGAGTACACTCCACGATTAGAAAGCGTCGCCTGGTAAAAAGGACCTCAGATTCGAGTTCCTTGGCCCAGAAAACTCCTGTATAGTGACGTCAAAATCGAACAATTTTTTACCATATTTAGGCCTATATTGATCATCTCTCTTCCATGTAGGTCGAAAATTTCATATGTCTGCGGGCCTTGGCATTATAAACAAATGAAGCGACCAGGGTGGACTTACAAAATCAAGCGATCGCGATGCTTTTATTTCCAAGGTATGACAAAAATAGCCAAAGCCAACTGTAATTGATTTGTCAATTGAAATGTATTACTGAAAACTGATGCTTCGATAGCGCAAAAAATGCACGTTTTCTGGCACCTTTTCACTCATAGCTCTTGAGTGAAAGCTAAAATTAAACATCCAGCTTCGAGGTGTATTCGGCCACCCTTCAGTCCATCTATCTACTCTTATACAATTCAACGGCCCTAAATAGAATCCTTGCTCGCTCGCCCGCTTCGTGAGTTCATCGGGTATACTCGGCGATGTTCGTCTCTCGCAGCCTAAACTTTCACGAAAAGTACAAAATTAGGAAAACCGTTTCTTTATTATATAAGGCCTAAGTGAAATGAACATAATGAACAAATAATCTATTTTTATTTTTACTTACAATTTTCATATCTCTGAACCCCAAACATTTTTAATAAGCTGCCAGTATAAATTTCTGCTTAATGGCGGGCGAAACCGCGGACACATGCTGTAAAATATTGATGGTTTAACCCTTGAAATATCGCTGATAATAAAAATCCGAATAAACCATTCCTTCCCTTGGAACATTATATAATTTCTGAAAATTGCACTGAAATGATCAAATAAAATTCACATCATATTCATCTGTCAACAAACAGTTGAGAAACAATACGTATTATCAGTGTTTACAGGTGACTTTGGGACTGCATAAAACTTACGATATAATTAATTTCTGTAATTTACATACTGATAGGAACGTATTTTGAAGGAAAAGGCGTAAGATATCCAGATAAGTTTCGTATTTAAGCATCATTTTAACCGTGGCAAAGCCACGGGCTATTTTCTAGTGTTTAACATTTCAGATTTCTGCGTGAAGTAGAATTCTCTGGGCGTCGCGCACAGACAGACAAAAACTTTCTATTATTATTATAGATGCTATGAAATCTAATTAAACAACTTCATAGTAAGTGAGGGGCGATTCTCTTCTGTCGCATGCGTTAAACTGATAAGAAAGGAGGGCTACCTTCACTCGCATTAAGGGGTCGTTGCTATCACTACAGCAGGAAACAGGTTGCCACGTGCCATTGTTTTTTCTGGGTTACTTTGCTCATATTTCAGATTAGTGGACTATGACTGTAGCCTGGATTTCTAAGCAAAATGCATATCTCTTTTCAAGCTTCTGAAAGTTATATTTCGTACGACATTCGTTGACAAGCAATTTTAACTGTTATTGATAGTGTTTATTTTGTTTATGACCGCCGGCGTGGTTTTGTGGTTAGCGTCGCTGACTACAGATCCGTCGGCCCGGGTTCGATCCCCGGTACCTCTTCGGATTTTTCTGAGGTAGGGAGGTCTGGTAGGGGTGCACTCAGCCTCGTGATTCAAATCGAGGAGCTATTTGATAGAGAAGTAGCGGCTCCGGTCATGGAAACTACCATTAACGGCCGTGGGTGTCGTCATGATGACCACATGCCCCCAATCCTGCCGTCTGCCTATGGCAGATGACGCAGCGGTCGGGTGGTAGGCCTTGTCTCTTCGGGGATGTAGCGCCACGGAATTACTTTTTTGTTTATTATTTTAGAAAAAATGATTTTGCTAGATAATTTTATGATTTTAAGTTAAAGTAATTCATTTTATTCAAACTGTCATATTAAAAGTGCTTATTTCACTCCTAGACAGCATTACCAAATATCATATTAAAGTATCAAATCAAAGTACCAAATCAAATCAAATTTTGTCATACCAAATTATAATGCACACACGCTCAACATAAAAACAAAAAAAATCCACCGTGTGTATCTTCAGTGAATAAATAGTTAACAATTAATTAAAAGTGCCAAAAGTGTTACACGATTTATGAAGAACTAGCAGGTGCCCGCAGCTTCGCTCGCGATAATTATTTCAAAAATTGAAAATTAAGTGTGTATTAGTTAAATCATTTATGAACATCTAACTCACGTGGAGTACGTTCCACGATTAGAAAGCGTCGCCTGGGAAAAATACCTCAGATTCGAGTTCTCTGGCCCAGAAAATCTCTGCATAGTGAGTTCCGTTCAAATTGATCAATGTTTGTCCATTTAAGCCTATATTCATTATCCCTCTTCCGACTATTTTGAAAATTTCAGATGCCTGCGAGCCTTGGCATTATAAGCAAACGAATTGACCAGGGTGGGCTTACAAAATGAAGCGATTCTTTTATTTCCAAATTGTGACACAAACAAAAAAAAAAAAAAGGCAAAGCCACATGCAATTTGCCACATGTATCTATTTAGTATAAGTTTTTCTAATATATTGAACTGAACCACCCCCGAACACAAGCTCTGCTTCTTCGGGTGGTGCATCAACTTTTGTATGTATTTTTCGTGTAATTTGGAACAATAAATTGTAAAATTTTAAAATAATTGTAATTGATTACTGGTACTGAAAACTGATGCTTCTATAGAGCCAAAAATTCACGTTTTCTTCCAGTTTTTTTTTTACTTATAACTCGCGAACGAAAGCGAAAATTAAAAATCCGGGATCGAGGTGCATTCGGCCACCCTATAATTCACATATGTTTAAAATTTCAGATCTCTGCATACAGTAGATTCCGACAGTAAGATTAACACTTCCTTTTATTATTAAAGTTGTGTCGACAGGGTGTGCCTGGCTACACCCGGCACATACGTAGCGACGCCTATGGTTTGAAAATAGAACAACGCATTTGCTCATAACTGCTTAACACACAAATTTATAAACAGGCGAAATGCCGAACGATCGAATTAATATAGGACCTCGCTCCGCTCATTACATAGAAGCACGAAGTTAACAAAAGACTTATGTTATTTTGAATTTAATTGATTAATACGAGGGCCGTCCACAAAGTAAGTTTCCTTAGGGCCGTTTACATAAACAAAACAAAATATCATGGTAATATTTATTGCAACAGATACAGCAAGTGTTCAGCTATTTTTTAACATATTCGCCACCGGAATTGAGACATTTGTCATAACGTGGCACCAACTTTTGAACACTTGTGTCGTAGAAGTCTGCTGCGTGGGATTTGAACCATTGTGTGATAACTAGGGACCGGATTTTTAGGTTTTTAGAAACACTGTTTTAGGTTTTCCATTAGGTGAAATAGTTTTTTTTTAGGTTTTTTGTCCAAAATATAGTTTTCGGATAGAATAATTGGTTTAATGAATTTAAATGTGCTACATAGGAGTCAATACATACTACTTTTAAAGTTTAACTTAACAAAATTGACTTAAATTTGTGTAAACTTGCTTTAGGACAATATTATACAATTGAAGAAAGAAAGCATAAACAATCAAAAGAAGCAGTGAAAATAAGATTGCCTCATATTTCCTGGTTACAGTAAGGAATGCGCCGGTACTCTTACACTTCCTCTCTTGATACTGTCCATCCTAGACGACAATGGGTTGAACGAAACGCTGTTGGTATTAATTTCAACCCGACAAAAATTATTGTCTCTCCGCAAAATGTCGATTCCTCAACTGACAAACAAAAAAGACAAAAAAAAGTAGCCTAAAATAGATATTTTAGGTTTTATATCCCGTTTAGGTATATATAGGTTTTTATACCCCATTTAGGTACTTTTAGGTGCCACAGAATTAATGTGGGTGAATCCTATGGACATGATTCGAAAAAGTGTATGAGCGCTTTTTGTTTTGGAAGTAAGGAAAAAAATAGGTAAAAACCTAAGAATCCGGTCCCTAGTGATAGCCTTCTCTGTTTCTCTGTCAATCTCTACCATTCTCTGTCATTAACTGTCATTTATTGAGGGGTAGGAAGAGATGAAGATCTCTGGGTGCGCGATCCGAGCTGTAGGGTGAAGACTTCAACACCTCCCAGCAAGTCTCCCGCAAAAGTTCGGCTAGGAGATGTTTCAACATCCAGCCTACATCCCCGGACCTCGCTCCCAGTGATTTCCATCTCTTCCTACACCTCAATAAATGTGACAGAGAATGACAGAGAAGCAGAGATGGTTGTCACACAGTGGTTCAATTCCGAGGCGGCAGACTTCTACGACAAGGTGTTCAAAAGTTGGACCCACGGTATGACAAATGTCTCAATTCAAGTGGCGAATATGTTGAAAAATAGCTGCACACTTTCTATCTCTGTTGCAATAAAAATTTCCGTGAAATTTTTGTTTGTTTATGTAAACGGCCCTAGGGACACTTACTTTTTGGATGGCCTTATACACGATAATAGTAGTAGCAGGAATAATAGTATTTGTAGTGGTTAAAATTAAGGAAATGGATAATTATTATTTGTACGAAAAGGAAGAGAACGACTGTGATATCTGATGATTAGACCTGGGATTTTAGGCTCTAAAAAAATTAGTTTTAGGCACCTAAAATAGGCTTGTAAAACAAGTAAGTAGGCTTTTAAAAGAGAAAATAGGCACTTAAAATAAGCTTTAAAATGTGTAAATAGACAGAAAATTGACTTTTGCAAAATTAAGACAGAATTAAAAATACATTTATCAAAAACAGTTTTGAATTATATGAAAAATTGACACAGTATGTCCCTTCATACTATATACCTGCTACTTGTTTTGAGCGAATCCTCCCCCGTCAGTCAGCATTCCTTAGGCGACAATTGTTTGGGAAAATCAAGTTTCTGTGAAAGCCCACCCTCTGCTGTTCTGCTCTTCATTCATGGATGTCCATTAAATGATTGTAAAGTTACAGAAGTTGAATTTTATTTTAAATTTACAAAACAGACATTTTAGGCACTCAAATAGTAAAAATAGGCTCCAAAGGTCCAAATAGGCAATTTAGGGCACTGTAAAACTCCGTAAATATAAGTGATATATCATGAAATGTCAACACATTTAAAAATTTTCATGTTATTTCATACGGAACAAAATAGGCATTTGCCTTAAAATCCCAGGTCTACTGATGATATATATATATATATATATATATATATATATATATATGGGGTACGCCGTAGCGTAGTGGTTGAGGCGCTGCGCTACAAACCGGAAGGTCGCGGGTTCGATCCCCGATGAGGTCGTTGGAGTTTTTCAATTGGCCTAATCCTTCTGGTGGCACTATGGCCCTGGGGTCGACTCAGCCTCTAACAGAAATGAGTACCTGGAGCAATCCTGGGGGTAAAGGCGGCCGGTGCATAAGGCTGACAACCTTACCACCTTCCTGTGCCGATGTCTAAAAAATCTGGGAGCCTCAACCTCCTGGAATCCTCTGGGCCTCCATGGCCTGTAATAGGGAACACTTTACTTTTATATATATATATATATATATATATATCAACATGAAGTGTTTGTCCTTCTGTCTGTCCGCGATGCCCAGCAAAATCTACTGAACGCAGAGATCTGAAATTTTAAGCATAGGTGGACTGAAGGGTGGAAAAATGCACCTCGAAGCCGGATTTTTAATTTTCACTTTCTTTCGCGAGTTACGAGTGAAAAACGGGCAGAAAACGTGCGTTTTTTGCGCTTTCGAAACATCGGTTCTCAGTAATACATTTCATTTGTCAAATCAATTTAAGTGGCCTTGCCTACTTTTGTCATGATTTGGAAAAAAAAAAGAATCGCGTCATTTTATAAGCCCATCATGGTCGATTCATTTGTTTATAATGTCAAGGCACTCAGACGTCTGAATTTTCAACATAGTCGGAAGAGGGATAATGAATATAGGCTTAAATGGACAAACATTAATCTATTTGGACGGGACTCATTATGCAGGGGCTTTCTGGTCCAGAGAATCTGAGGTCTTTCTTCCCCGGCGGCGCTTTCTAATCGTGGAATGTACTCTAAAACCGGATTTCTAGCTGTTTCTTTGTAATTATTAATCGTTTAGTTTATGAATGATTCACGTGTAAGTGTTAATAATAATAATAATAAGTTAATAATAATAATAATAATAATAATAATAATGTTTATTAGCCAATGTCCATACAGGTGAGGCATCGTCAACATACGTAATAACCAGTGGCGGACGCAGAGGGGGGGATTGGGGGGATAGATCCCCCCCGAAATTTGAAAAAGGGCTATATATGCACTCTAAGTGGCCAGTTTTATAAACTAATTATGTATGTAAGTCTTTCTACCTATTCAAATCCCCCCCCGAAAAAAATTCTGCGTCCGCTACTGGTAATAACAGTTCTTATAAGACAAAGTCAGCAGTAAGGAATTCGTGTACTGAGTAGAATGGTCTCCTTATCAGCCATGTATATACATAATTTTTCAAAACTATTTATGGGTAAACAACGGACGCTTAAAGGCAGTTTGACAAATAAATTAATTTCATTATAAAAACAAGTGTTATAAGAGCTATTTAAACGACACTTTGGTAAATTTAAATCTGCCCTGTGTCTTGTATTATAATAATTATGCACTTCTATATCAGTAAAACACACTAGATTCTTCTTGACAAATAAGGTACAATAAAATACATATAAATTAAAAAGTGTCATAATATTCATTTCAGTAAAATGAGGTCTACAGCTTTCTCTCTGACTTTTGTTTGCCATTATCCTCAGGGCCAATAAATATAATGTTTTAATTATGTTGCTCTTAATACTTAATTTCTGAATTAATTACCGCGGGTGAAGCTGCGGGCACCTGCTAGTTCTATATAATCTCTAAAACCTGCTAGCACTTTTTGCTTTACCTCGCCCCGTGAAGTGAAACTTCATGTAGACGGAGAGAGTTCTGTTAAACAATGTTTACGATTCCAAATAACATAAAAATAATAACAGCTTTAAAATTGAGGTTGTGTTACGGGTTTTGCTCCTTTCTTTTTATTAGCTGCCTCTGTAGCAGCAATTTCACATTCCGAAGCGACTCAACTCATATGCGGCACAATGAGAGCCATTGTTACAGCCAACGCGTATTGGATTTCTGCAGAATATCAGTTCACATGTAGCAAGCCAGTTATATTGAGATATACATGGAGGCCCTGGATCTATATATTGGTAAAAGTTGGGATCTCTTCTGGTTGGCTGCTTCCTACCTGGAAATATGAAAACGATGTGTTACTTTATATCCTTTAAGAAGTTTCAGAAGGAAAACCAAAAGTTTTATTCACTATTGTATTTGCATTTTGACAGCATTCCTTACAAACTTGTACCTAATTACCAGGGCACGGATTTTGATTACCTAAAAGGACTTAAAAAATGAGATATAAAATGTCCGTAAAAATACAAAAAAAATCTCTTTAGGCAGGCCTAGAGGTTGAGGTAGATTTCGAAGTGCTTTTGGTTTAATTTATTGTCGCTGCGCAGCACTCTTCTTCTTTAGCCTTGGCATCACAAACCCGCAATAATAACTGCAAAAAAGAGGAAAGAGCATTTTTTCAAACATTCAAATCTCGCCTTGCATGAGAGCTATCGAGAAACTAGTTATTGATTTGTAGAGTACTCATCAAGAGCTTTTCGACCATACCCCACAAGACGTGGTTTCAAAACTTTCGAATTTTCATCCCCCCACCCCCACTCGTACCCCCAAAACCCCCGAATAGTTTGTGTCACTGTGAACTCCTTAGGGAGTACTCTAATTTATTCAAACAAAGTTTCCTTCTATACTTCATAGGGGCCGAGATTTAAATTTTTCAAAATTTCAACCCCCTCCCCCGACACCCCCCCCCCTTGGGCCAATTTTGCTCATTAACGAACTTGACCGAACTATTGGGCCTAGAAATAACATAATAAAATTTGGTTCAAATTTCTTCAAAATTACGGCCGCTAGCTTATATATATATATCACTTTTTTTTAACTGGTGGTTGTTTTGTACTTAGGAAGGCAAGAAATGTAAAGATGTGAAAGAATTTTTCGAAAGTCATGACATGGTAACGTTTGCAATAGGTAGATTTTTCTTCGAAATCTGCCTAAAAAGACCCAGAAACTAAAGAAAATTACCCATGATTTGTATGAAAATACTACACCATTTCAACCTCAATTTCGGAAAAAGTAATTACAATTTCGGAAAAAGTAATTTCAATTTCGGAAAAAGTAAATTCAATTTCGGAAAAGGTAATTTCAATTTCGGAAAAAGTAACTTCAATTTCGGAAATACGAGGGCTATTTTTTAAACCTCCGAGGGGGCATAAAATGAAGACCACAGTGAAAATCAAAACTGTTTTATTTGGAACATTTAGGTACACCTTCTAGCTACTTCTCTACCTAGTCGCGCCCCGATTGAGACATTTGTTGAAGCGTGGTGCAACTTTCAAGTACCCTTTTCATAGAAGCTTGCCGCCAGGGTATTTGAAAGTTGCACCACGCTTCAACAAATGTCTCAATCGGGGCGCGAGAAGTAGCTAGAAGGTGTACCTAAATGTTCCAAATAAAACAGTTTTGATTTTCACTGTGGTTTTCATTTTATACCCCCTAATGTTTTAAAAAAATAGCCCTCGTATTTCCGAAATTGAAGTTACTTTTTCCGAAATTGAAATTACTTTTTCCGAAATTGAATTTACTTTTTCCGAAATTGAAATTACTTTTTCCGAAATTGAAATTACCTTTTCCGAAATTGAGGTTGAAAAGGTTCGTCATATTTGTGTGTATTATTTTATGTTTTATAGGCTTGTAGTTAGTTAATTGGTTAAATACTAACAGCCAGTACCGACTTTCTGCATCCATATTAAAATTATAACAAGATCTGTTTATTTATGCTTATTTAGAGTACGTAAATTCGCAAACACTCTATATAATGCAGGAAAGAACACAAAATGAGGAGATAATGACTTTAAATTTAAAAAAAAAACTAAAAATGTGAAATGGAGAGAAAATGACCTAAAAATGACCCTTTAATGACATTTAGTTTCAAAAAGACCTAAAAATAACAAATAAAGAAAAATTACCAAAATGGTCCTAAAAATTACTGTTTTTATAATCTAGGAGTCATGATCAGAATATCTGCATTATTTGGCAACGCCCGTTGATGTTCCAGTTAAAAGATGACATGTCATCAAAATCCTGGCCCGCCTCTAGATCCGCAGGTCGCAGGATGAAATCCGGCCGCGATCGATGGACGTAAAAATCCCGGGCACGGAGTCTTCCGGGAGGGACTTTAAGCAGGGTGGGAACATGTCGTAGATTTACGGCACGTAAAAGAACTCCAAGCCTGAATAGGACAAGGCTTGTAAACTACAGAGGTAGCGTATTCCGGCGAGTTTATAGGACAGGGGGTTGCGGCGAGCAGGCGAGTGTGTGACGTCACAAGATTCCAGATCTCGGAATTTTCAGTTTTTACTCAGTCTAGAAAATCTTACACCGCGTGATTAAACTCGTAACCTTTAATTAACCCGTGGTCGGATTCCTGTGAAATTTATACAGAAATAATCTACACACATCAGCCCTACTGATGGTTAAAACAGAGCCTTAAAAAAGCGGACACAAATGTTTTTATTTCATTTTATAAACATCACCCGTTACACAAAATTCATGGAGGGAGATGCAATTTTCACTATGCGACAATTTTTTGTATTTTTGTGTCCCGAAAAAACTTAAAGCGAGAAAGTTTTAGTGAAATAATTGAATTTTAATACAAATGAAGTTCCAGCCCCATATCTCGAATGGTTTACGAGTAATTGAGTGGTAATTATTCTGGGCGCTTCAAGGTGTCAGAATGATTTGGCGCTGACAAAGCTTCTACCTACTGATCTCGGCCGCTTGACCGCAGTCTTTTAGAATAGATATTACCAGTACATACTGTTTTTAATAATACAAATGGAAGGTGCTTTAGAAAGTGCAATTAACTGAACCATTATGCCGGGCCAGATATGTGCTGTGGCAGTGTGTAACAGTAATTTTGTAGATTGTAGAAAACAGCTAAGATGTGAACTGTTCTGTTATTCAAGTTACTTAAAATGCTCTTCTGATTCTACAGCATTTGTCTTTAAAATCTTGTAAAAATCTCCCAAAGGATCTAGATTTGAATAGAAATTATATAATACAGGTAGGCCTATATAACAGCTAAAGGGTGATTTGTTCTAATATTTTGTTGCCTAGAAAATATTCCTCATTCTAGAGGTTATGTTAGTATAATTTGATGAAAATTTGTTAAAGAATGTATCCTATATTTGTATAGAAATTGTACCTTATAATAAGGGTAGAAAACAACTACGGGAATTTTTATGTATCAATATTAACATGTACAGTACTAATGTTATTATTACATTGCGTAGACTATTGTAGAGTATTAATTTGTGTTAATATTGTAATCAAAGCAATACATTTATATTAATAATAATTTTCTCCGGGTTATATGGGGTAAGTTATGTAGGTAATGATTGGTGAAACACGGCCAAAAGTGTACATCTGTATACAAATTATGTGACGACAGAGATAATATAGACCTAATAAACTAAGGGATGGTTTGTGAATTGCAGGGCAGGGAAACTTTCATGAGCAGCACAACGAAAAGAGGCGCAGGATCTTTAAAATCGACGTCTCAACATAACAAAAAGGACACAAATTGCTTCGCAATGCATTCTACATTAATCACACAATATTTCAAAGGATTTTTCCATGAATTTTTCATTAAAAATTATCATCGTCTTGCCCTAACTATAACCCGATAGCATGCTCTTAAAGCCTCGGCAATTCAATTTTAACTGTAATACGTTTTCATGTTGATAAATTATATTAAAATATGAAATGGGCGTAACAAGGTATTAAACTAATAAGGCATTTGATAAGGTAATTAGAAATAAAAGTTACTAGCACAAATGATCAAAAAATAAAATAAATAATTCAACAAATATCTAAATAACAGTAGTGCAGATTTACAAGATTAGGAAAAAGTTTAATTCATTCTTTTTCCCCAGCGGGTCAATCTTTCAGTATGGGTACAAGTAGCCAGTTAATATCCTTTATTATTGAGTCCACGATTAAAATATTTAAGGATTTTTACGTAATTGCTAGTAGGCCTATTTTATAGAATAAAAAAGACCTCTGTACCGTTCCGATAGCCTTATCCCCTTGAGTAATTACCACTCTATTACTCGTAAACCATTCAAAATATAAACGTGGTACTTGATGTATAATAAAATTCAAATATTTCCCTAAAGCTCACATGCTTGAATCATTTTCTGGTCACAGAAATAAAAAAATTGTCGCATAGTCAAATATGGTTCTTCCTGAACATTTCACGCTCGTCACAAATCACTCCGACACTGAAGCGCATGGAATAATTACCACTTAATTACTCGTAAACCATTCGAGATATGGGGCTGGAACTTCATTTGTATTAAAATTCAATTATTTCACTAAAACTTTCTCGCTTGAAGTTTTTTCGGGACACAAAAATACAAAAAATTGTCGCATAGTGAAATTTGCTTCTCCCTCCATGAATTTTGTGTAACGGGTGATGTTTATAAAATGAAATAAAAACATTTGTATCCGCTTTTTTAAGGCTCTGTTTTAACCATCAGTAGGGCTGATGTGTGTAGATTATTTCTGTATAAATTTCACAGGAATCCGACCACGGGTTAATTAAAGGTTACGAGTTTAATCACGCGGTGTAAGATTTTCTAGACTGAGTAAAATCTGAAAATTGCGAGATCTGGAATCTTGTGACGTCACACACTCAAGTGCTGCGATTGGTCTATCCCGGAATACGCAACCTGTATAGTTTACTGATCTTGTGAATAGGAGCCTCTGGACAAAATTTCTGGCCCTTTCACGTCCAAGTGATACCTTTATTTCTGGAGGGGGGTTGAGAGGCGATGGGCTTTCTACCTGTCCTTCTGCCCTCAATGGGAAATAAGCGTACAAAATTCACATAGGTAACAGAAACCTCCACTTGGAAGCCCTTCGCCCCAACATAGTGGATATAGGAAACCAGATATGAGCGTTTAGATGTGGATGCTACGAAACTTTAGGGGCTGCTTTTTCCTTCATTAATGATCCCCCTTTCAGAGAATGATTACTCGACTAATAATTGTGTATAATTGCTTTTTCTGCTCAGTGAATGCACGGAGAATTTCAATTAGTTATTGATGCAGAAGCAGTTTCAACTTGATCAGTTTATGCGTTGTTTATTAAAATGTACTAATAACTGGAAAATAATATTTCAGCTCCATTTGCATCATTAGTCAGGAACCTCGCTGCTCAGCAATTTGTCACTCCATTTGTTGTAAATAACAACCTGTTCTCTCTTTCATCTGTTTTTATTCAATAAATCATTAAGGAAAGAAGAATGTCGCTGTTATTCCCGATCGCGTTTGTTCGGAAAAAATAGTTTATACAGGGTGTTATGGAAAATCTACATAAAATTCAGTCAAATTGTTGGAAATTAGCATTTATTTATAGTAGAGATGGGTGGATACCAGATTTTCTCGATTTTTTCCTCGATACTCGATACTTCGATACTCGATACCTTCAACATTTCCAGTTTCAATAAATAGGTAGGCCCTACATTAAAAATTAAAATTTGAGAGAACTGTGTAATACCAACTAAATTAATTAAGTAAAGTCTGCATATTTAATGAGACAAAATTTAATATCATCAGTAGCCTATAATTATTTTTAAACTCTACATTAAAACTAAAATTAGTTTTATAAACAGTCCACTTACAAGTTTTTGTTAAAAAAATTAGCATTCTCACTTAATTGCAGAATTATAAAAGTATCGAAAAAGTATCGAGCGAGTTTTCTGAAGTATCGTTGGATGCCGATACCATGCAAGTATCGAGAGTATCGAAAGTATCGAGGACCCATCCCTAATTTATAGGCTAGTTTGTTAACAGGGACTGTCACGGGATGCCTTGACATTTCGTTGACAGAAGTTCTACGAACTCACAAAGTGCGCAAGCTAATCCTCGGTGTCAATACTAATAAGTAGGGCCCGATTTTCTTCTAGACTTTTCAGTCATAGCATTGATTTAAAGAAGAATTGAGCGTTCATGAGTTACCAGCTGATGTAACTTGATGGATGCTTTTGTTAATATAAATTCATCTTTAGGAGGGTTAAAAATGCACGATAGATATATAAGCATTCATGAACCACAGATTATTATCTCTGTTGGACATTACATGAGAATATTATAGGAGAAAAATTCCTCCGACACTGGTACTTGAACCCAGGACCTTTGGCTATTCACGCCAATGCTCTACCAACTGAGTTAAGCCAGAGTTCAATTCACAGCGCCAGATGGAACCTCTCTCCTTACGTTTCTTACTAAGAATTAATGTCTTCTAATAGGTGACAAGCTAATATGTGACTTTGACAGATTAGAGATCTTCCAGAAGGTGACAGTGCATTAAAACGATATATCATAATCTGACATTAAATAATTTAATTGGTTTATTATAAGTTTTGCCCATATATTTGCTCAATAGTCCTATTTAATATCATTTTTCTCTATGTTTCCTTCTCTTTCACGCTTATTCTATCCCACTACATACCCTTTATTTCTATCTCTATATCGCTATGAGGATATTTTAGGAGACTATTCCACTCATACGCCGCGTGTTTGGTATTGACCAATAACGTTTAGCAGTTCCTCGGATATAGACCAATCACGATCGTTTATCATAGGTAATCCCACGAGAGTTGACGAGTTTATCGATAGATTCGCGACTGCGAAGCAGGAGCGAATTTATCTGATGTAACTCGTCAACTCGAGTTGGATTTATTAGGACTATTCCATGAATAAAACGTAGCGGATTATATAAATAATAATTACTTTCGTGCTTTGTTGTATAAAAATAAAACTAAAAGTTACGAGATCACGGCATACTGTGAATCAACCACCCATGAATCGATTCGAGTTACCTTGGTGTAATCAGCGGTACCACCAGGGCATATAAGATATAGTTAACTTCATTCAGGTAAGCTAACAGCAGAACAAAATAAAAGCACACGAACTGACTTGCACGGAATCGAAATTGTGTTCACAATCAATGTACATTTCTATTATTTCAATTTCCAAACAAGTTACATTGTATAAAATAATCTGATTTCGCGCCCCCTAGTGGCAGCAGTGACTATCAATCACTGCACACTGATACTTGCGTCTACAGTAACGACCAGACGGTTTTATCACGATAAAACACCATCCTCGCGATTCCAACAAGAATATTGCAAGATAAACGGCCGTGATTGGTCTATATCCGAGGAATTGCTTAACGTTATTGGTCAATATCAAACATACGGCGTATGAGTTGAATAGTCTTATAAAATGCTTGCTATTAATATGAGGAAGGGATTTTACCTGATAAAATGGGCTGCTCGTTACTGGACACGTAAGCATCAGTGTGGAGTGATTAATACGTCACATGCTGCCATTAAGGAGCACGAAAAAAAATTATTTTATACAACATAGCCTAAGTTGTTTGGAAACTGAAATATTATAAATGTACATTGATTAAAAACACAATTTCGATTCGGTGCAAGCCAGTTGGTGTACTTTTGTTCTGTTCTGCTCTTAGCTTACCTGAATGGAGTTAACTATGTCTTATATGCACCATTGGTAACACTGGTCACCAGCATGGTAACTCGAATCGATTCATGGATGGTTGATTCATATTAGGCCGTGATCTCGCAGCTCTCTTTCTCTCTAGGCATTTGTTTCTCTATATTTTTCTATATATTTCCTTCCTCTATCTTTATGTATTTCTCCCTCTCTTTATGTTTCTCTTTTTGTAGTTCTATCTTTCAATTTAATTTAATTTTTACTTCCTCTGCCCGTACCATAGGTACTATAGGTAGAGGAAGTATTGTTTTCGACCCCAAAATTCGAAGTTGAGTTTTTAGCATATATAGGCTACACGTTTCAAGGCCCCCTGAATCCAAAAATACTATTTTTGGAAACATGTCTGTGTGTGTGTCTGTGTGTCTGTCTGTGTGGAAGTTTGTGAACAGGCTAGCTCCGAAACGGAGAATCGTATGAAAACAAAATTTCGTATTTGGGTCAGGTACCTTCTGAAGATGTGATTCGAAGATTGGCGACAAATTTCTCTTATTTTTAAGGGGACTTTACATGAAGAAATTTTGGTTTTTCGCGATTTTCTCAAAAACGGCTCTAACGATTTTCTTTAAAATTTGCACATGTATTCCTTTTACTGAGAGCTAAAACTTTTATTTGAAACTTTTTTTCGAAAAAAATTCTCTGAGGGTAGTTACAAGCCACCCACTGTTTTGCGTGAACAACTGAATACGCGCGCTTTCACGGCCTCTTATTATATAATATATATAAAAATAAGATGTTGTTGATGAATGATTAAGAATTATGTTTTTATCGATCAATAAGAAGGCATGAAGTCAATTTAATGAATATTTTAACCCTATTTAGCTTCATTATTTACTTATGAAGACCAAATTGTAATGACTTTAATGCCCTGTAGCATACACATTTTACCTTATAGAGCAAAAATCTCCTTAAAAAAGTTGCTTGTTTGTGTCCTCTCTATACAGGTAAAATATTTCGGTGTTATTCATATTGTATATTTCAGTCTGTATATTTTCTTTCTTTTGCTATACCGCTTTTGCTCGCGAACCTGAGGAATAACTTTTTATTAACTTTTTTATTACTCTCTATTTCCCTTTCTCTATCTCGCTAATTATCGCTCTAGGTATCCCAATATTTCTCTCCATGTTTTTTTTTTCTCTCTATTCGTATATCTATTTCTCTCTCGTTTACTTTATCTTTCTCTTGGCCAACATATGTCCATTATTCCAAGCCTCCTAGCAAGGTGTTTGTACCAGACTAAGCACTACTTTTACAAACAGCGATTATACCTACTGAAACGCAAGGCGACCATTAGCCACGTGACACGTGAGTCTATTGCAAAGCCTGGCTTTTGATTAATTAGAACACAAAACAAACACGTCATTATACAACGACTAAATCCTGTTAGTCGTAACCAAACTCTCACTAATTAACCGCACAGACCTCTAATAAGCTATTCATAGAGAAACTAGTAGTTTAACTGTATTGATTCCTTTGTTACTCCCTGTTTAACATCCTCTCCACTGGGACTTAAAAGAGAATGACCAAATCTATGGATTTAGTATATACTGTAAGGGTACTTCGTAAGACTTTTATGTTATTTTAATTTTATAATGAAAATAACTTAAGTTCGCTTGTGCTAAGATTAGTAATTGAAAAACTTTTTGGTATTTTTTGGTTTTAGCGAAAATCAGGCTCATTTCATTGGCAACAATTTGTTTGAAACAAATCACGTATGAAAAGAGTTTAACATAGCAGAAACATTTGCTGAAAATACCAAATCGTGATCTATTTGTCAAGGAAACTGATATTCTTCTTGAAGTTATAAAAAGGGTAAAAACTTACTCAGTGGCAGTAGGCAAAGCTTTGACTGAGAAGAAAACCACCGAGAGAGGTGGCCGAAGTTCTGGGTTCTAATCCTCTTGCTGAACACCTGAAATAAAATTTCAGAATCGAACCTACAGATAGAGAAAGCAGATGAAGCTACAAAAGTGAATGACTGAAAACTGATTTTAAGTTGACTTATAAACCAGAATAACACGCGATTATTTACTTATTCAATGGCAATAGACAATTCCTAAGCAAGCTAAAGGAATATTATCTATTTTATGGAACCCGAAGGTTCATTGTGGCGCTTACCTGAGTCCGCCATTCAACCCTATTCTGTGCTAACTCCATCCACCCATCCCTCGCGGATCCTATTTCCCTTAAGTCTAGGTCTTCCAAGTGGTCTCTTCCTTTCGGATTAATATTATTTTTAGATATGTGTTTTCTCTCCCGTAATTTAATTATCCTTATTATATTCTGTGAATAGTAGGCTACAGGGTATGAATCATAGAAAAGGAAAATAACGAACTAAAACTGAAAAAAATCCTTCACTATGAAAAGGAATTTCAGACTGAATGAATGGGGGAGAAATGAAGTTCTTAAGTAATGTTTTGAGCGAAATTATGTATTGTGTTGGCTTACGTTTGTGTTTTGTCAAAAGCGTTTAAACTGCCAGTATCTATTTATGAACAAAATTGTTATTGCCAAAATAGTTATGTACACGATAATAGTAGTAGTAGAAATAATAGTATCTGTAAGGGTTAAAATGAAGGAAATGGATAATTATTAATTAGTACGGATGGTAACGTATTGGGCTCGCATTCGGGAGGTTCCAGGTTCAAATCCTATGACAGGTCAATTTGACATGGGATTTTTTCATGGTTTCCCCAGTCGTAAATGCAAATGCCGAATTGGATATTTACATGTACCATGAATCATCCTCACCATTTCATCCTGTATCATATCCATTTAAATTAATATTAGTTGAAATTTACTCCACAAAAATACACAGACAATAGAAACAATTGACAAGTAATAGTTCCATGGCCTACCCTACTGTACAGACACAGATCCCGAACTCCTGATATAGCCTCGGAGCTAAAAGGAGTATAAACACAGTTATAATTTTGAAAGAAAGAGAGAGGGAGAGAGAGAGAGAGAGAGAGAGAGTACGACAGTTTGGTGATATCCTGAATAATCATTATTAATACGTGCTAATATCTTTTTCTTTACCCTTAACGGACTCAGTACGTAAAATGGAACTTTACATAGATGGAGAGAGATCTGTTAATGCTAACGATTCAAGGTAAATATATTTTGCTTTTTTAGCTCCCATAGTATACAAGAACGTGCAATTAAACTTGTGTTCTGTACAGAAAAATTCTGCATCCATTTGTTTTGTTACATTAGTGTTTTGATTATTAGTGTGTTTGTAATTACTGTAATTAGCATTGTTTTAGGATCCACCAATTATAGGATATTAAAGGGAAACAAATGAACAGGCGATCAGTATGAATTAATTATGCAAATATGGCCCTTAGGTGACTCTATACAATCAAAGGGAAACCACTGTTGCGAGTCTTTTTAATAAATTGAAATTTCCACACAATTTAAATTCAATTATTGTTATTTATATAGTCTGCAGTCTGAACACACTGTTCAAACGGATAATTTACTATTTTGAAAATATTTTATGTTAATTTATGTTTTGTCTTAAAGCAACTTTCATATGAATGAATGCTATTAGTTTGGTTTTTCCAGAGGATATACTTAAATTATAAGTTTAAATCATCTTCTCAAGGATATAAAATGATTTCTGTAAACAGTCTTCTGGTCCTGCCAATAGGATCTGGTCATCTGCGTATAAAAGAGTCGACAACTCAGAACCATCTATTTTAAAACCACAGTCAGCCCTTAATTTCCACATTCTAATTGCATCGTCTAGATAAATATTGAAGAGTATTCGGGATCCTGAACAGTCTTGCCTAACTCCTTGTGATGTCGATATTATTGTGTCATTCACTTTATTGTCTGATTTAATTCTGAAGTTGGGGCCAGTATATAAACTTCTGATCACTTCTATCAAATGTATAGGTATCCCTCTCTTATTTAGGATATCCCATAATATATTTCTGTCTACTTTATCGAAAGCTTTCACATAATCTATGAATAGCAAGTATGTAGGTTTGTTAAATTCTCGGTGTTTTTCAATTATTTGTTGAACAGTAAAGATATTGTCCATGCGAGAGTGTCCTTTTCGAAATCCAGTTTGTTCTTTCAGTATTAAGCAGTCTGGTATTTTCCTAAGCCTTGCAGTGATGATTCTTGAATAAAGTTTTTAAGCTGATGTTAACTTATGTATAATGTTATAATATTATATATATATATGTATGAAATTTTGTGTGGTCTCATGGTTAGCGTTGCTGGCAAGGGTTCGAGCCCCGTTACCTCTAACTTTTCTGACATAGCTACTTGATTAAGAAGTTGGGGTCCAGTTAAGGAAACCATCTATATAGGCTGTGTAAAATTTCCCAACCTTCGTTCCAGTATATTTTATACGTAAATTTAATTAAATGAAATTTTAAAGATTTTTTCACCCTCAAAAAAATCCTATAAGATAAATAACCTTCAAAACTGTCATAAGATTTTTTGGATTGCTTGGAAATTACATATAGCCTAAATTATCAGATTTTGTACAGGAATTTATTTTCATATCCTTTGCATGGCTATATTGTTGACAGATTACATTAAAAGAATAAAATATATTTACAAAAACCAGGTATACTTGTTAAATCATACACATCGATAAATCTGTCATTAGTATAATAATAGATATGTCACTGGTTACTAGCCATATGAAGTTGATTCAGTCATCAATAAAAATAAAATATATAAAATTATCGTATAACAGACTAGGCCTATATGAAATGCACTTGAGTTTGTGTAAAACTTATACCATCATTAAAAACGTTCCTATTTTATCATTAGGTGGAGTCTTTGAGCTATTTATATCCAGCACAATTATAGGTATAATCTATTGTATTCTAAACCTGCTAAAATGTTTTTGTGGTGATCAGGAGTAATCACCAGTCAGTATAAATAAGATGCGTAGGCTTCCAGTCTTTTCGCGGCAATCCCGGGTGAAAAAAAAGACATTAAAAATTTCATTTCATTGGCATTCACCCGCAAAAGGAAAAATGAGATTTATCAATCCTAAGTTTAATGGTTTACCGGAATTTCGTCTGTTTGTCCTTGAGTTTGTTTGTTATGCAGTCACGTCCAAACGTGTTGCACGATTTTCTTCCAATTTGGCATGAATGTTCCTTCAAGTCATTTAAAAACTACTGTGTGTAAGGATTTTTATTTTTTGGTTCCGTTTATAGGTGGTGACAATTCTGATCGTTTCGTTCCATGTGACGTTCAGCTTCTGTCAACGATTCTAGCTGACCGGTTCCCACAATGAATGACAGAATTGATATATTTATGATACATAAGGATCATGTTATTATTGATCAATTAATCGATGCGGCCCGCGAGTCCTTCACCAAAAATAAAATGGCACTTTAGCTAAAGGAGATTGAAGAAAACTGTTCTAGATGATACTGAAAGTCATGCATTTTCTTTTAAGTTTTTCAATAAACTATTAGTGATTGTGTGACCGACCTCACTTCCAAACAAATCTAAGTCCTGCTCTTCATCGTTGAAAACGTGCTCCATCTTGAAACAGAATAAAATATAAAAACCCTTATACGTACGATGTTTTTAATGACTGCAAGGAAGAATTCAAAAGGTTAACATCTTCTGCTATCTAGGCACAATCCTAGAAAAAGGGGGAACAATAGACATGGATATCAATAAAAATGTCAGTAATGAGAGGAAAGTAATTGGAATGCTGAACTCAGTCTTATGGAGCAGGAACATCATTTGTAGCGCGAAGAGAATATTTAAATCCATATTGCAAAGTATATAGTGTTATATGAAGCAGAGGTTTGGACAATGAACAGGAAACATATGAACAAACTGAATGCACCAGAAATGGACTTCTGGAGAAGATCAGCCAGAGTCTCACGAAGAAACAAAGTAAGGAATGCAGAAATACGTCGAAGGATGGAAGTGGAAGAAGACATTAACGAGACCATCGAACGGAAGAGACTACAGTGGTATGGTCATGTATGCAGGATGGAAGAAGGAAGGATACCAAAATAGTATACTTGAATGGAGAATTGGAAGGAAAAGGAAAAGAGGACGTCATACGACTACCTGGATCAACAATGTACTGATATCAATGGAAAGAGTATGTGCAGTGGAAGAAGATAAACAGGACAGAGAAAAAGGGAGACAGATTATAAAAGAAAAACGATGACAAGCTCAGAAGATGATAATTGATTATGTCGAAATATGATGTGTCAAAACTTTGTTTAATTAACTATAATTTGTATTGTTTGGCTGGAGGAAAGCCTCAAGATAGAGATAGAGATAGAGAGAGGAACGCTCCTGAAAAATCGGAAGGAAATTGAACAACTCGTTTGGTCGTATCTAGGTAACAAACAACTTTCCAAACAGACGAAGCTGTTAAACCCTTTGAGTTACGTCAGAAATGTACTGGAACAAAGTTGTAGAAAATGTTACACTCGAGAATGGAAGCAATCTTCAAATTTTTTAGCATGAACCGTTTTCCTAGAATTGTTAACGAAGCTGAATGTTACATTAAACGGAACCATTAAAACGACCTCCAACTTGAAACTTTACGAAGTATTTAATGACTTGATGGATCATTAATGCTTAATTGGAAGAAAATCGTACCACGCGTTTGGTCGTAACTGTATTTTTTATTAATTTAATTTCAATCGTTCAGCATTACATTGCTATGTCAGATTGGTGATAACCATTGGAGATTTGTAACAGTAGGCCTATTAGTATTCTCGCTATAGAGGTGAGTCAATGTTTGACCCCTCACTCAATATTACGCTTTAAAGTTATCTTACATAGGCTAATTATGGTCACAGGCTTGAACTTAATCAAAGAACTATATCTTGAGGCAAACGAGGTTTAAGTCGCCGTGCATTGTGGGACTTTTGTCCGAGGCCATAATACTGTGCCCCTGAAACATGTTCTAGATTATTAAGAAAATGTTTAGTCAAATTAGAGATGTGTTCATGAATATACTGTACACCGAGTTCACTGTGTAATTGGTTGTTTCGAATAAACCAAGGAGAGTTCACTGACATTCTTAGAACTTTGTTCTGGAATACTTGGAGACGCTGAATTTTTGTTTTTGATGCACTACACCATATTGGACATGCATATAGCAGCAGAGGCCGGAGTATGCTTTTATAAAGCAAAAGAGTATAATCCATTCTGAGAGACGATTTCCTATTCATAATTGGGTATAACTTCATCAGTCGGGCATAAGCTTCATTTAGTTTTGTGTTTATATGGGTGTGCCAAGTCAGTCGTCGATCTAAATGTAGTCCCAGGTACTTAACAGATTTGTCTGAAGAAAGCCAGGTTACTGATGAATCATACATCTTGATATCAGGGGGAACTTCAGGCCTTCTCAGTGTAAATATTTTCAGTTGACTTTTCTGGGGGTTTAACTGAATGCGCCATTTTGATAACCAGTGTAAGAATAGATCTAATGAAGACTGTAATTGTGTAGTAGCTGTAATTATATTATGATGAGAAGTATATATCACTGTGTCATCTGCAAATAGAGCTGTATGCACAGAAGGCAAATCTGGTATATCGGCAGTATAAATACTGAAAAGAGTAGGAGACAAAATGCTTCCTTGTGGAACTCCAGCAAGAATTGGCCGCTTTGTAGATTTATGGTTTCCAATGCAGACGGAAAAAGTTCTGTTCTTCAAAAAACTGGCTATTAGGTCTTGTAAGTACATTGGAAGACCAACTTCGCGTAACTTATAAAGTAAACCTTCAGGCCATACTCTATCGAATGCTTGTGTGACATCTAAGAACGCTGCTACAGTATGTTCATGCTGTTCGAAACCGTGATATATGTGTTCTGTTAGTCGCAGCAATTGATGATTGGTGGAGTGATGTCTTTTAAATCCAAACTGGTGTGGAGGAATAATAGAAGCATCAGATGTATATTTCTGGATGCGGTTAAGAATAATTTTTTCCAATAATTTCGACAAGGTCGATAGGAGACTTATTGGCCTGTAGCTGCTTGGAGAAGATATTGATTTCTTTGGTTTATGAATGGCCACAATTTCAGCATGTTTCCATGCCGCAGGAAAGTAGCCAGTGCGAAGAACTGCATTGAATAGAGAAGCGATATATGCCAGGGATTTCCTAGTTAGCTGCTTTAGCACTGTGTTTGGAATTTTATCATATCCTGGAGCTTTCTTATTTGGTAATCTTTTAATAATGTTGTTAATTTCATTGATTGTAACAAAATTAATGGGCTTTTCTACTGATGATTTTTCAGCTAGTGAAGTTTCTTCAACATATGAAGTGAACAATAGATCTGAAGTCAAGTTTGGTACAAATGTTGATTCGAAATAATCTGCAAGTGCTTGGCATTTTTCTATGTCACTATTGTACACCTTGTCATGGTCTCGTAGAGGTGGAATAATAGTAGGCTCACAAAGGATTTGCTTAGTAGCCCTCCACAGGGAATTGTCATAAGTTGACACATTAGATATATATTGTTGATAACTTCGATATCGATACTCATCCAATTTATTCTTTACTTGTCTAATGAGCAAATTTAGCTGTTTACGTTGCCATGGTTGACGCCAGCGTTGCCACTGATGGCGTGCTTGATGTTTCTTTTTTATGAGTTCGAGAATATCCTTCGGTAATTTCATTTGGTGTGAAAGAGGAGACGAAGGATGCTTTTTAATTAGTGAAGCCTTGATAGATGTCTGGATTGCATAAGTGATGTGTTCTGTAGCTTCATCAATGTCCTGTGAATGTTTTAAGGATCGACGTATTTGTAGCGTAGAGTCTAGTATTTCCTTAAATGCATTCCAATTCACTGGACCCGTAATCAATTTGTCAGGAGTACTGTGGCACAGTGAATCATAAAAAAATGTTGTAATAACAGGACAATGATCCGAATCTAGCTCTGGTAGAGGTTGCATATATAAGGGAGCAGTAAAATTTTTAATTAATGCGATATCTAAAATATCGGGCTTTACTGTAGGATTGAAAGAATAATACGTTGGTTCCTGAGGAGCAATGACTTGAATGCCATAATCTGTTGAAGCTTGAAGAAGTCTTCGCCCATTTGGTGTAGTGGTATGACAACCCCATGATTCATGTTTACAATTTAGATCTCCCAGGAGAATCGTTGGTTTATTATCTTCAAACAATCTTTGTATTGATAATGGACTTAATCTCTTGCAAGGTTGTTTATAAGCAGATATTATTTTAATTGTCTTATTATTCTGTTGTAAAAGTTGTATGCATACAGCTTCTATGTCTGGTATGGGTGGAAGAAGAATCGAGTGATGACTTAAATTTCTTTTAATGAAAATTGCAACACCTCCAGAAGCAAAATGAGTGTTTCTGTCTTGTCTGTATATTCTGAAATTGGGGATCTTGAATTTCTCAGTATTCCGTAAATGTGTTTCACTGACACATGCAATATCAATCCCGTGTCTGTTTAAGAAGACAGTAAATGTAGACTTTTTCTCTCGCAATCCATTGGCATTCCAATTTAGTAATCTTAGTTGAGAAAATGGTCTACGGCTGCTGGCCATTATGAAGGAACTGACTTAAGAAAGATGTGAAAAAAGATATGATCTTGGGAATATATGGAGTGATGAGAGGACGAAATTCATTAAATATTGTTAATATAGCAGAAGATAAAGAAGAAGATTCAGAGGAAGTCGTGGGAGAAGTCGTATTTGAGGAACTTGTCACATGTGAGAACAGAGGTCTATTTGAATCAGATCCATTGTTTGACTGATTATTAGATGAAACTCTAGTTAAAGGAGGGAAGTGTTGAGGCCCCATAGATGGATGTGAAGGTCCTTGAGGTGTTAGCCTATTATTAGACTGATTGCCTGGTCTCTTATTTTTAGATACCATGTTTTGGTAGTAGGTGCAGCCTTTATAATTTGCTGGATGATCACCTCCACAATTCACACACTTAGCAGGGACTGTGCGAGGAGTCTTACATTGTTTATAATGATGGTCTCCGTCGCAGCGAACACATCTTGGATTTCGTCTACAATAGTTTTTTGTGTGCCCATAGTTTTGACATCTAGTACATTGAGGTATTGTGGTTGTAGGACGCCGTTTCTCCACTTTAACGACAGAATGTAATAATCTGTTTAGATTCAGAATCTTCTGTCCCTCATCAGAATTGGTTACTTCTACAGCACATAGCGGCATAGGAGTTTTATCCTTCTTATATAGTCTGTTCACTTGTACAACGGGGTATTTGAGATTGACAAGCTCATTATAAATCTCTTCATTCGTTAGCGAATATGGAACATTCCTAATTACAGCAGATAACTTAGATGCATCAGGTGACCGAAAAGTGTGATATTGCTGATTGAATTGGTCAAGGTGTTTTGTAAGAGAACGAAAATCAGTTGCACTGGTAGTATTGATTTTTACTACCATTCCTTGTTGCTGAGTTGTGAAGTCATCAACCAGAATTGATTCTAAATCCGATACCAGCGTTTGATAATTATTTGTTCCATGTAGAAAGACTGGAGGAATGCGTTCTTTGTGATTTTCTGTTGTAGAGGGAACTTCTTCCTCCATATGTTCCAAAACTTCATATCGATTGTGCACAGGAATATCCGTAACATAACGATTATCAGGCAATGTATTACTTCTTTTGGTAATACTGTTTTCCTTACCTTCATGAGCTCTCTTTCTATCAATACCTGACTTATAGTGTTCCGTTATTTGCAGAACTGCAGGCTTAATTACAGGGCCACAAGAGCTAGAAGTTTGTTGATTGTGATCCTGTATCATTTTTGAGCCTTGGGGTGAAGATAGTGATTGAAAGTGAGGTTGCAAAAAGTTCAAGGAAGATGAATCCACCTCATTTTGTTTGATATTTGAATCACTTACTTTTGTGAAACGACTATATGTTTTAGGTGCCTTTAAAAGTACAGTCTCATCTGTTATTTCAGAGTCTTCATTGGTAGAAAACGAAGAGTGTTCATAATAATTACTACACTGCTCGCTATTGTCCATCGTAGCACTGTTAACTCTTCCTTTCACAGGGAGGGGTTTGAAGGTTAATTTCTGCTGATTTTCAGCCACTATATTTAAAGTTTTATTATCCACTAAGACAAGAATAGTTTATACTCCACTTAAATGAGCACAAAAACAGTTAAATAAAACGATGAACGGAATAAACGCAATAAATATTCTATTCGAATATGCACCAATTCAACAGTCGCCACGGCTTCCTTGATCGTAACTGTATGAGACACAAATTTACAAACAGACGAAATGCCGAACAGTGGAGGTAAAACAGAACCTTGCTTCACTCTGTCAATAAAATGAAATAAAACCTTCATACAAAGAAAAAAAAATCAGGTAAATTTATGTAATAAAGTGCCATAATTCTTTTGTTTAATCAGTGATAATTGCAATTATGATATGCAGAAAATAAGTTATTTTTGTAATCGATTTCTCAGTTAAGCTCCGGATCGATTCATTAAGGAGGGCTTAAGGAAGATCAAAGGTCTAGTTTGATAAGTATATGAGTCTGTTAGCAAACCCGGCAACCTCCATTCTGAAAAATGATAGAGATGCTAACTTCTAATGAAAGTTTAATTCATTTCCTGCTACATATTTAGTGTCTGTGTTACAAATTCGACTTCACACATAAGGGAAGAACTCAGGTTTGTAACACACACTAAATATGTAGCAGGAAATGCATTAAACTTTCATTGGAAGTTAGCATTTCTATCTCTTATAAAAATGGAGATTGCCGGATTTGTTAATAGCTAACTGTATTGGAACTTCCACACTAAAACAATATGTTGTCATGATAACTGGTTTGCATTCGATAAATTCAGTCTATTATATTACCATAAAATAGGCACTAAATTGGGTATTACTCCGGTACCGGTCAACCGATTTGGTCCAATATCAAGAGGATTCTTCCCATTATCGTTATAAATGCGTTTACCTAGTTTCATAAAATTCGATAAAGCGTATTTGAGTTATCGTGCTTACAGACACACGGACAGACAGACACATTTTCCCGTCCACCACACAATCTCATAAAGTACCATTCTGGCACTTAATAACTTGAATGATACGCTGCCAAGAACTAAGTAGTACGTTCTACACCTTTTCAACCTCAATTTCGGAAAAAGTAATTTCAATTTCGGAAAAAGTAATTCCAATTTCGGAAAAAGTAATTTCAATTTCGGAAAAGGTAATTTCAATTTCGGAAAAAGTAACTTCAATTTCGGAAATACGAGGGCTATGAAGAGGGTATAGTAAAGTTGGTACCACGCTGGGACAAATGACTCAATCGGAGCGAGATTATGTAGAGAAGTAGCTAGAAGGTGTACCTAAATGTTCCAAATAAAACAGTTTTGATTTTCACTGTGGTTTTCATTTTATGCCCCATCGAATGTTTTAAAAAATAACCCTCGTATTTCCGAAATTGAAGTTACTTTTTCCGAAATTGAGATTACTTTTTCCGAAATTGAAATTACGTTTTCCGAATTTGAAATTACTTTTTCCGAAATTGAAATTACTTTTTCCGAAATTGAGGTTGAAATGGTGTAGATTATACTGGAAGTCTCCATTTTTAATGACAGTCTATTATGGTTCTCTTCAATTCAATTAGTTGACCTAATATAACAAACCCTTAGATTTTAGATGGAAATCCCTGCATGTGACCATTCTATTTCTGGGTAAACTTGGAATTTAAACCAGATTTTTATGCTGTAGTTGAGGGGAGAAAGAGACTTGTATAAACACAAGGTCAGCTTATTTCCGTTGTTTGTATAGGTGTAGCTTGGTTTCCAGTTCAAATACTGCAAAAGACTTTGTGTCTTTATCGTGTGTCCAGTCCACTGAAACGTTTGCCTCTGAAGTCTCTTACGCAAAGTTAACACGCGAAGCCACACGTTCCTATCTATCTCTGCACGCTTTTAAAGTCTTCAAATTACGGGTTGGCATGTCAAACTCAACTTTTACTAAGGGCCAACTCGACATGCCGAAATGAAAATATAACCTTTTCTTCTTATAAAATTGAAGCATGTTTTTAATATTTCGTAAAAAGTAACCACCGAAGTTTAAACTTGTAACATTTTTTTCTTTCTTTTCCGTAGTTTTACCTCTCCCTTTTTTAGGATTTAAGCGACCCAAGCCGCCCGGGCCTTACAGGGCCGCGACCTGTCGGGAGAGGGATTACCTTTGGATCACATACATACTTTTTTGACCAGACAAGGACATGGAGGGCCTCCCCGGATGAGTGATCAGCCCAATGCCGGGGCCACCTCCGAGACAACACGAACACATAGGACGATACACACCATGCACACACACACTCACTCAGAACAAGGCGAGGATGAGGATGAAGATGATAATGACGGCCAGATGATATCCGGGGACCACAAGGGCCTAAAGTTACCTGACATTTGTCTCATAGGTGAGGGAAAACCCCGGAAAAAACCTCACCTAGGTAACTTGTCCCGACCAGGAATCGAACCCGGGCCCGCTGCGTGAGTGGATTGGACGCATCCCCTGAGCCACAGCGGTGGACAAACTTGTAACATACCATAGAATAAAACACTACAAATCATTCTTGACAAATAACAACAAATAACCTTAACCAAAATTGGACGACATTCTGCAGAAAGGAACCAACCCTCAAATTTAAAAAACCGGAATAGATGCTAAATTTTTGCTACTGAACTATATATTGACGTTGTGAAAACTAAACAACCCTCTTCGTCCATTTATATGCCATCTATGAAGCAAACAACATCACATTGAAAAGATCCAGGTTGCCTCTTTATTTAACTTTAAATGCCTATTTTTTAACTTAAAAATAATGTGGGTTGGTTCCTTTCTGCAGAATGTCGTCCAGTTAAAAATTAAATTTTGACCGAACTGAATGTGCTATCAAGATGAAATTTGAGATAGACACTCTGCAGGTCATGGAAAACGTATGGTGGAAATTTCAAACCTCTAGGTCAAAGGGTCTCGGAGGAGTAAGGGAGCATACACGCATCTCAGGGCATATTAGTATATATATATATATAGATCAGGTATGTCAAACTCAACTTTTACTAAGGGCCAACTCGACATGGCGAAATTAAAATATAACCTTTTCTTGTTCTAAAACTGAAGCATGTTTTTATATTACTATATATTATATTAAATTACTATTTTCGCACAGCTTAGCGGGTGATTCGCCTTCCATTTCTAAGAAATAATATATTTTTGTGTTAAAATAAAACATAAATCAAATTACATATCCTAAATTAAAATAGGCCCATTCTGTAACAAAAATCGGGCAACATGAAAATCTCTATAAATGAAATTATTTTGATTTTAACTGAAAAATAAGTAGCCTTTTTTAGTTCTCTTAAGTTATGTCACTGATATACCTGCCCACTCAGTGATTACGTGGTTAATTGAATGTTTATTGTATCAACATGCACATATATTATCTGTCCAGTTTTCGATAAAATATATATTATTTAAGTCCTTTAAGGAACGCCTTTCTAAAATTAGAGATTTCCCATAAAAACTAAAATTTCTTTCAAAAATGTAGAATGAAGATACAGAATTAAGAATTTCGCATTAAAAACAAAAAATTCGCAAATATACAAATCCCGTTTTTTTCGCAAATGTTAAATCGACAATATATTGGCCCAGAAGTGTTTGACAAATACATAACTCTATCAGTGGTAATAACCAGGGCCCGGATTTTGATGACCTAAAATACTTAAAATACGAGCTATAAAATGATTGCAAAAATTCAACAAAAAAGACTAAAAAATGACCCAATAATTTGTATGAAAATACTAGTTATTCATAAGATTTGTGTCTATTCTACATTAATTATGCTGTTGGCCCAATTATAGGCTTGTAATTAGTATATATATATACGGTTAAGTGCAAACAGTAAACACCGTCTTTCTATATCGAAATTAAAAGTACAAGATTTATTTGTTAATGCTTATTTAGAGTTCCGGTAATATTCAATGTAAGTATATGCACAAAAACTCTATATAATGCAAGAAACACATGAAATGATAAAATAATGCCGTTCAAATTTTAAAAATTATCTAAAAACATGAAATGGGGTAAAAAAAGGTCATGAAATGGGGGGAAAAGGCCATAAAATGGCCAAAAATGCCAAATAATGATATTGACTTTTAAAAAATTACCTATAAATAAAAGTTAGGAAAAATTACCAAAAAAAGCCATAAAAATCGCCATTTTTATAATCTAGGAGTCATGATCAGAATAGGCTATCTGCACTAGTGGGGAACGTCCATGATGTACCATTTAAAAGATGACATGTCATCAAAATCCGGGCCCTGGTAGGCCTAATAAATAGAATTTGTGAATCCGTCTTTCACAAAAACTAGGTTCAAATCGGTAGCCAATGCAAGACTGTATTTTTGAGTTTGCCTATAACTGCACGAACAAATCAGACGATTTTCTTTTACTCTCAGTCTACTATCACTTACAAAAAGATAAAGTTATGTATGTGTTCATGATATATTTTATGACTGCGATAAGGAGTGGCGTAGCGAAAATACATCAAAAGCCATTAAAATGTGAGAGCGACAAACTTGAAGAAACGATTCGCTTTTGTTTGTGAGGCTTGGAATTGACATGGCGGCTGTAATTGTAGAAGTGAAATTGGATTTCAGATGTCTTTATATGAAATTGGAGCGGTTCAGCTGAAATACTTTGACTGGCCATCCGTGAACTCGCGCTCCATGAACTCCAAACGAGTAGCTTAAACATACCGTGAACTTAGGTATAATGCGATGAAAAGTATAGTATATTACGATATAAGGTCTTGTGTAAGTGCAGATTAAAGACTCTAGTAAAACGTTTATCGACCGTGCGTTGTATACTGTTTGTTACCTGAAGCGAAGGTGCTTCAACGATCATAATTTGTAGCACATTTATTTTTAGAAAATAGGAATTCTACAAAAAGCTAATCCCAGTCATGGCCTCCGATTTCTTTCATGAGGTCCTTGATTTCGCTAGAAAAGCTTGCATTATAGGACACTAGAAAATAAACCGTGGCTTTGCAACTGTTAAAATGTTGCTTAAATACGAAACTTACAGGTCTAGAATCCTGAAGGCACTGACAACACATTCACAAAAGTCAGCGCTGGCTTCATCAATTTTTATTTAAAATACGTAATCTTATACTATCGCTTTTTCCTTTAGAATATAATTCGTTCCTACCAGTACGTAGATTTCAGAAATTAATTATATCGTAAGTTTTATGCAGTTCCAAAGCTACCTGTGGACACTGATAATACGTATTGTTTCTCAACTGCTTGTTGACAGATGACTATGATGCAAATTTTATTTGATAAATTCAGTGAAATTTTCATAAATTATATAATTTATCAAGGGAAGGAGTGGTTTGTTTGGATTTTTATTGCCCGCGATACTTCCAGGGTTAAACTATCAATGTATTATAGCTGGTGCCCGCAGCTTCACCCGCCATTATTAACTGACTCAAGGATTTTAAAGAAATTTACACAGGCAGTTTATTAAAAATGTTTGTGGTTCAGAGCTATGAAAATTGTAAGTAAAAATAAAATTAGAATATTTGTTCATTGTGTTCATTTCACTTAGGCCTTATATAATAAAGAAACGGTTTTTGTACTCTTCGTGAAAGTTTAGACTGCGAGAGACGAACATCGCCGAGTATAACCGATGTCTCACGAAGTGAGGGAGTGATCACGCTATTTAGGGCCGTTCAATTGTATAAGAGTAGATTATTATGATTCGAAGTCATTTGTTTAGGAGGTATATTAGCAATGTCACATAATAACAGGCGGCATTGATTTCTATGGGTTATCAAGAAGCTGTGTAACTATTGATGTGTATTTGTTTTCGATTGTTGCTGTTTTATGGCTAGGGACCCTACGTTTTGGTAATAGCGATAAGTGCGAAGTTTTACAGAACAACTTTCCTTGGCTATATTTATCTTCATAGATGTTTAAACTATCACTACTTACTAGATTATACCAACGAAATGTATAAATAAGCGCGAAATGCGCCCCTCCAGGATTAATGTTAAGAAATGTGTACCAAAATATGATGTGAAAGTGTATTTGTTGTTTGTTTCTGCATGTTGAAGTTATAGATATTTGCGATCGATTACAGCAAAGACTGGTATTTTACAGTAATCATCAGATTCTATATTTCATGGAACTTATATATGCAATTAAAAAAAAGTGATCCCTGAATGGGCCATTGAGACCCTTAGGGCTTCCGGGAGGTTGAGGCTCCCAGATAGAGACATCGGCACAGGAAGGTGGTACGGTTGTCAGCCATACGCACAGGCCGCTTTTTACCCCCAGGAATACTCCTGGCACTCATTTCTGTTAGAGGCTGAGTCGATCCCAGGACCATAGTGCCACCAGTAGGATTAGGCCAATGGAAAAATCCCACTGACCTCCTCGGGAATCGAACCCCTGACCTTCCGGTTTGTAGCGCAGTGCCTCAACCACTACGCCACTTCACAGCGTCAGATGAAACCTTCCTCTTATGAATGGTTGCCCTTAATGGTCTACCTCACTGACAGACAAGTTATGTCATATGCAGTACTGTGAAGCACACTAATTAGTGACCGGGCTTCCCGTGTCATTGTACAGAGACAATAATGTGTGGTTCATGAATGCATATGCATATATCTATCCTAGTTATGGCTTCTGTAAATTTTAACTACTTTTCAATTCTGATCGCAACTGCCACTCCTTGCCACCCCGTAATTAAGCTACTGGTCCGATATTTACCTTCATGAAACCACGGAAAACCATGAAAACAATCAAGTCAAACTGGCCGATAACGGGGTTTGAATCCGAAACCTCCAGAACCGTCTCTCTCGTTAACTATTTGTGAAGAGTGACTGACGTGGAGTTACCTGGTTCTTGCATGCAACACTTGAATTATTGCTGGACGCTCTGTATGTACATATGACGAGATCCATGCAAACCTCTTTTCATGCCGACACAATGGAATGGAGACTTGCATTGTTTTGTGAAGAGAAAAGAGAGAATGTGAAAAATGGACGCTAATGAATCACCTGGCATTGTACAGCTTCATAATGCTGCAGCCCTTGCAACTATATTAGTCAAAACCTCATTGTTCCATATCTGCTCATGAAGCAGTGACCAAACCAGTGTAAGATTATGTGGAATTCCAACCAATTGCAAGTGTCTGTCATAATTTTAAAGTGTTATTTTATCACTTTCATTTTATCGCATCTACGTTCACTTGTTTTTATGTAAATTCACAAGGACTGAACACTGGAATATCTTCATACCTGCAGCTTCTTTGGTTAAAAACAATTGATCACAGCGATTGGGTATATAAGCCGCATATGAGCAAATTAAGATAAGAAATAAATGTAGGTAATCTATACATATATATTAGGTGTCTAGTTGCAAAAATGGCCAAGTCCATCAACACATTTTTTTCAGGAGAGCTGAAAAACTAATACATACATTTCAGCCCCAATTCTGACTCTTGATGACTTCCAGAACTTTAGTTTACTTCTTCTGGAGCCTTCATAACACATTTTACAGAAAACCAGTGCTTTAATTTGGGAGATATGAGTAAAAACAGAATGGACTCGTCCACTTTTGAAACTCAATGTTGGACTTGGCCAATTTTGAAACTCACATATAGGGACTTGGCGCTTCCTAGAACGACTTTTTCCACTTTCCTCCATAATAATATGTTAATAAAAACCCAAGTACACACAGAATATACTATGTTTTCACTAAAAACAGAATAAATTTGCCTGTAAATAGCTTCACCTACAACACAATGTCAGCCATATTGCTAACACACACTGATCAGCGGTCACGTGATTGATATCTGCTTTCTCATTGGCTAAATACGGTTTCTCTATGACTTGGCCGAATTTGAAACTAATCTCTTAGGACTTGGCCGTTCTTTGAAAGTAACTGCTATTTTCAACAGCTTTTTAAAGCGGTTTTTAGCTGGTTTTGAAGCTTGATATCACCATGGTATATTCCTTGTTCATAGGAGATTCCATATTGCCATAAATCTCCAAAGTTTTAAAAAATGGACTTGGCCATGCTTGAAACTAGACACCTCATATTATATGTAATATAATATTACGTACATTATAAGAGGCTTTGTCCTGACTTAAATGACTGACAGAGAATTAACGTAGAGCCTTAACTATAATAGGTAGAGACTTAGAATTTCGACAGTATCTTCTTTTCATAATATAATTGCTCACTAAGAAAGTTTTTTGGAAAATTTTGTTTTAAGTGTAAAATATCAAACGTTTTAGAGAAGACATAATGCCTTTTTACACAGAATTATCAAATCCAAATCACATTCCACGACAACAGTGTATTGTTGGCAGTGATCACTGGTAGCTTTGGAAATAAATGACATGGGACTTTGAAAAATTAGAGAAGCTATCAATATAATTCGTTGGTGTAAATAAATAATGAAATCCCCGAAAATAATGCACAGTGTGATGCAGTCACATTACTTTCTCTACCCTGGACGTAGAGGATACCATTTTCTCACTTCACATTTTGATGTAAGAAATGAGTTCGTATTGCAGGGACAGCGTTTTCAGTTGTTTCAGTCTGAGTTTGTGCCAACGAGTATGCCATATCAGAAGTCGGTAAAAAATTCTATCTACTGATACGTTATTCATAGCTGTAGGCTTTGTATTTTTAGTTGAGAAATATGAATGTTTATCATAGGCCCTAAACATGTAAATGGAGACTAAATAGGATGGGACATTTATGTAAAAACGACGTCAGTGTTAATAATTATATTTTAATTATTTTTCTATTAAATAAGTAATTTAAACAAAACATCTAGCAGTTGAGTAAATAATCACAGGCGAAGCCGCGGGCACCTGCTAGTTATTCATATATGTGGCGAAGCATTATAAGATAAGTCGCGTATAATAATAAATACCATACTAATAACATGATATTGTTAGTTACAGCAAGAAGGTTAGTCTAAAAATCGCCGATGGCTAGACGATCGATAGACCTATATGTATCGATGTACTTGCCTTAAGCTATCCCGCTGACAATGACGCAAATAGCGATGGGTTTTATTTATTTTCGTGATTTTAATTGTTCATTACTTGCTTTATTCTGTAAGTATTCGCTAAATAATCACAATTAATATAACTCAAGGGCTAGATTCTCCCAAGATATACTCAACTTCAACTTTTTGCCCTTACAAGCTCGTTTCACAAACGTACCTACTCGCAAAATAAAATCTCTTTTACCACTTCTATCATAATTCTCTAAATAGAATTAATTTTTGCATCAAATTTGAAAGTCGTAGGCCTACCTCACAAAGCTCAATTTGCTAGTTTATGTGTCAGCAATGCTGACTTATTTTTCCTACTCTCAACGCAAAACATTGTGCAATAATGATTTAACCAACTTGATTATATTAAAAGAATTCAGATCGATCTAATACAATACGTAGGGACTGTATTTTTGGGTAAAATAAAATGGTTTAACCGAGCGAGGTGGCCGAGATGGTAACGTCCTTGACTCGCATTCGGGAGGTCCCAGGTTCAAATTCCTTGGCCGGCTACTTTGGCATGGGTTTTTTCATAGTTTCCCCAGTCGTAAAGGATATTTACACAACACGAATCATCCTCACCATTTCATCCTGTATCATATCCATTTAAATTAATATTAGTTGAAATTTACTCCATAAAAATACACTAATAATGTTAGAAACAATTGACAATCAATAGTTCTATGGCCTACCCTACTGTATAGACACAGATCCCGAACTCATGATAGGAGTAGTCCTATAAACACAGCTGAAATAAATTTTAAAAAAAGGTTTATTTCGTTTTTAACTTCTTTCTATGTCAGAATGTGTTTTGTGAAATAAATATTTTCATTATTCACACTAAAATACCATCAAGTACATAAAATCCTTAGTTTCTGTATCCTTCTGCTCTCTTATGAATCGTAACTTTCGACTCTGCCATGCTTTATTTACAAATATAATAATAAATATAATCGAAAGTAACTTATTACTAAACACGTTCATGCAGCCCTTTGCAAACAGAAGTGCCAACAACTGCGGATAAAATTCAAAATCTGTTTAAGAGTCTTTGCCGCAATTGACCATAGATTCACAGGCATCCCAAACTCGGCACAGAGATAGCAGAAAAGGAGTGTATTGTAACCTGTGAATGGCATAGGTTCCTGAGTCTTTACTGTATTCGATGACATGTATCGATAACTTCTCAGCAGGCATAGAAATAGCAGAAAAAAACCTGCTATGAGAAATTATAGAAAAAAATCAAACTTAACCAAAATATTACGATTTTTAATCAAATTTTTGTGCACATTTCCCAATATATGTATGCAAGGAGTGTATTTCGCGCTTATTTAGACGTTTCGCACAATAGAACAAATTTCGCGATATTTCGTGGATTCAATTTGCTTTATAGTGATATTTTACGCATATACAAAGCTAAATACAGAGTGTTAATGAATAACACCGAAATATTTTACCTGTGTATAGAGGATACATAAACAAGCAACTTTTATTAGGAAATTTTTGTTCTATGGATTCAATTTTTCCTGGTACAGCATAAAATCTCCCAGGGCATGACCGCCACTGACTTATAACGTTTGAAAACTGCAAAACAAAGGAACTTCGTTGTTAACACTGGAGTTATAAACAAAAACTAATGCAGTGGCGGCCAGTCATGTGATTAGTCTGTAATTTTGGCAATTTATATAAACACTAAATTAAGATACAGCTGCTGATGAATGTTTAGGAATCAGTTTTTTATTGATAGCTAAGAAGGCATGAAGTCA
The DNA here is from genome assembly GCA_964059195.1 of Ectobius pallidus. Classification (NCBI taxonomy): domain Eukaryota; kingdom Metazoa; phylum Arthropoda; class Insecta; order Blattodea; family Ectobiidae; genus Ectobius; species Ectobius pallidus. The sequence continues at coordinate 135,519,626 of CAXKWD010000010.1, forward strand.
GTTTAATGAAGATTTTAACCCTATTTCGCTTCATTACTATGAGCACAAATTGTAATGACTGTAATGTCCTGTATCATACACATTTTACGTCATAGTCAAAAATCTCCTAATAAAAGTTGCTTGTCTATGTCCCCTCTGTACACAGGTATAATATTTCGGTGTTCCTCATTGACACACTGTACGTATAGCCATGGAAAACTGTTTTGCAAAATTTCGCCCTTATCGCTGTTACCAAAAAATACGGTCTCCAACGATACGCAAATTTCCGTATACACAGGGCGTGTACTCAATACGATCAGTGTTCTCAGATCGACCTGAACTCACCATGTAAACAATGAAGCGTGAAGATCACATTGTCTGGTAGATCACGTGACGAGGGTGTTTTCACTCAAGAACTTAAGGTAGGCTATCTCCTTGAAAGCAATTTAACCTTCCATTCTTCTCCGTGTCTCTCACTATTATCTTCAAGTCTTCCGGAGAGGAATCGTTACCTCACTATGACGTGGCACACCTTTGCCTGGTGAAAAGTTACACAGGTTTCATTTTTCACCTGCTGATATTTCAAAGGGTTAATGTGCATTATTACATCATGTAATGTCCAACAGGGACAATAATCTGTGGTTCATGAATGCATATGCATATATCAACCTCTATCTATGATGTTAAAATACATGTTCAACACTTTCAAGTAGGACTTGTCTGGCTACTCTAGCCCCAAGAATCCGTCTATGAAAGATAAAATTCCCCTTAGCCGGACCTGGGATATAACCAGGTTTTAAAACTTAGTGCCCGAACCCACAGAGGGAGTTGATTCCGATTACCAACAACCTGAGTATAGGGGGTGGAGGGTGATTGCGTACGCTGATAAGACAGTCATTGATAGTAGTACCGAGAAGTGAATGCGCTCGTAGTACGGTGCCTCTCAAATTGGTCAACAGTGTACCTTGTCATTGTGCGTGTTTAAATTTATAATACGTGTTCGGCATGCCGAAAGTAAAGTGTTCTAAAACGCAAACATATATTGAAACATTTTGGGAGGGACTATTATACACAAACAGGAGAAAGTATCGTTTTGCATGCTTGTAATGTGAGTTTAGATAATGAGAAGTTATTTTGTGGTCTTCGTATATCTGTATTCCGGTTTGTTTACTATCACGTGAACTAGCATATGGTAGCTAGGGCATACGCCGAGCAAAGTCTGTACAGTACGGTTGCTGTTAACATATTCGATCGGGCACTAAGTTTTAAAGCCTGGATATAACCCAGAACCTCAGGATTGGTAGGCATAAGATCTTATCATATTGGGAATAGTTCACCTAACTGATCAGAGAGGGCAGTTTCTCGTCTTACAGATGTTTTTCCTTCTTCCATTACTGTCCCAAATTTCACCATAAACATAAGTTACATGCATTCATGAACCACAGATTATTGTCTCTGTTGGACATTACATGAGAATATTATAGGAGAAATATTATCATGTAATGTCCAGCAGAGACAATTTGTGGTTCATGAATGCATATATCTATCTCTAATGTTACTGTACAATAACAGTGGAAGCCCGGTCACAAAAATCACTAATTAGTGTGCCTCACGGTACTGCATATGACATAACTTGTCTGTCAGTGAGGTAGAACATTAAGGGCAATCAGTCATAGGAGAGAGATTCCATGTGGCACTATGAAGTGAACTCTGGCTTAGCTCAGTTGGTAGAGCATTGGCACGGTTAGTAAAGGTCCCAGTATCAGAGGACTTTTTCTCCTATAATATTACCATTACATATTATGGTTATTTACTGTTGTTTCAAAAATAAACAATCAGTTCACTCGTTTCCATTGCGAAAGTTTAACTTTATTATTATACAGAGTCTTCCCGAATCGCCGTCCAATCTGTTCAAATATGCAACCCAAATGAGAACTTCAGGGATTGTAAGAAACCTTTACTGTTGTACTGCTTCGAATGGTCATACAAGGAACGGTTATGTTCATAAGAATGTTCTATTTTTTGTCATGATCACAATAGGTTTGTTCGCAAAGCAAATCCGTGACTGCTTGAGAATTGGTTGTACTGCGCATGTCCAGTCTGTAACTTACCCGTGATTTGCACTTTGCGAACGGTTACAAGAATTTGGAATCGATAGTTTCTGCGTTTAATCGATATGATATGCAAATAAAATATATATTTCCCTTTAACATGTTATACATGCAATATACATCGGCAATCTAAACTATATTTTGGGAAACTTTTAATTATCTTCCATTATTCATACATATAAGTAGCCTATGCTTATAAATCTGGAGCAAGGGTTTGGAGGGAGGAGTCAGGCGCGTGAAAATAGGTTACTGCGCATGTCTCTGATAACAATTCATGGTAGAGCCTGCAAATTTTTCTAATAGTACAGAAACTGTCCGTGAGAGCTTTGCGAACAGAAGTTTGAAATCAGAATCACGGATTCTCGCTTTGCGAACGCGTGTGGAGAAAGAGTGCATGCGCGAACGATTTGTTCCTGGTTTCTGACTGCTTTGCGAACAAACCTTATACTTTCTCTTCAGGCTACTACGTGTATGCGAGAAAGGAAAATGTAAAAATATAAGTTAATTAGGCGCTAAACATCTGTTATTAGAATTATATTGTTATTATGTTGATTATAGTTAATTAATAATTATTGTACATTTTCGTTCATGGTACTGTTTCTCTAAATGACAAACAATGTTTAGCTTCTGCAATATATACGACAGAACAAAGCTTCATCTCAATTGATTTGGATACCTCATTTCTCCTTGCAAACTTGATGGGGAACAGACTGTACATTGACTTCCTATCTGAGCTCTCAACTGCAGAGAATAATTGAATTTGGAATAAGTTTCCACGATGAGAGTTGATCCCATCAGTTTTATTTGAAGTAAAACAATTATCAAATTCAGAGATAGATGTGAATTGGGCTTGATACTTCCCACTCCCCTCTAAGTTATAACGTTATTATTATTATTATTATTATTATTATTATTATTATTATTATTATTATTATTATTATTGTAGATACTTCCTAGTTTTTGTGAGTGGCACAAATTGTGATTATTCAAAAATGAAAATCTTTTGGTTCAAGCACTTTTAAGTCGAAGTATTTCATTTGCGAAAAAATATTTACCTAGAGTAGTGTTTGTACCAAGAATATACAAGCTCATAGGCGTAACCAGGCCGACCATATAGGGAGGGGTTATAACATCCGGGGGGTCTGGGAGAATGGAATACCCCCCAGGGAGAGGGGGGTTCGGGGGTCCTCCCCCTGAAAATTTTAAAAATTAAGATGCACAATGACGAGTTTTAAGCTTCCCACGCTTTATACTCGTATTAAGTAATTTATAAGCGGACTTAAAAAAATTTGTACAATTTTCCTTTTTTTAATCAATGGGGGGGGGGGGTTCAAACCCCCAAAACCCCCCCTCGTTATGCCTCTGTACAAGCTTTCCTCACACATACTGTACATGACTGTAAGAACAATTTTAATTTGCATGCAACTGAAATACTTTCAAGTGAATGCACATAATTGTAACATTTTAACATGACTATTCCACTCAAACGCCGCGTGTTTGATATTGACCAATAACATTTAGCGTTTCCTCGGATATACACCAATCACGATCGTTCATCTTATCAAATGCTTGCTATTAATATGAGGAAGGGATTTTGCCTGATAAAATCCTCAGCTCGTTACTGGACACGTAAGCATCAATGTGCCGTGATTAATACGTCACATGCTGCCACTAAGCAGCACGAAAACAAATTTTTTTATACAACATAACTTGTCTGGAAATTGAAATAATAGAAATGTACATTGCTTAAAAACACAATTTCTATTCGGTGCAAGCCAGTTGGTGTGCTTTTATTCTGTTCTGCTGTTAGCTCACCTGACTTAGGTTAACTATGTATTATATTCGTCATTGGTAGCACTGGTCACAACATGGTAACTCGAATCGATTTACGATTGGTTGATTCATAGTTTGCCGTAATCTTACAGCTGTTAGTTTTGCATTTATATTACCAAGCACGAATTATTATTTGTACAATCCATTGAATTTTTATTCATGGAAAGTCTTAATAAATCCAACTTGAGATGACGAGTTTCATCAGATAAATTCGTTAACTGTCGTGGGATTACCTATGATAATAAACTTTGTACCAACTTGAACCCTCTGTATTTTTTAATTTTTCTGATATAAGTAGACCTGGGATTTTAGGCTCTAAAAAATTAGTTTTAGGCACCTAAAATAGGCTTTTAAAACAAGTAAATAAGCTTTTAAAAGATAAAATAAGCACTTAAAATATGCTTTAAAAATGTGTAAATAGACAGAAAATAGACTTTAAAATACTACAATATGCTCTTAAACTGTAACGTGATCTTTTTTTACTGTTAGAAACGTGGTATACCTATTCTCAACAGAAATAATTTCAAAATTAAGACAGATTTAAAAGTAAATTTATCAAAAACAGTTTTGGTTTATATGAAAAATTGACACAGTATGTCCCTTCTTACTATATAACTGCTTTTTGTTGTTTGGGCTAATCCTTCCCCGTCAGTCAGCATTCCTTTGGCGACAATTGTTTAGGAAAATCAAGTTTCTGTTAAAAACCCACCCTCTGCTGTTCTGCTCATCATTTAGGGATGTCCATTAAATGATTGTGTAAGTTACAGAAGTTGAATTTTATTTTAAATGTACAGAATAGGCATTTTAGGCACTAAAATAGTAAAAATAGGCTCCAAAGGTCCAAATAGGCATTTTAGGGCACCATAAAATTCTATAAATATAAGTGATTTATCATGAAATGTCAACATTTTTTTAAAAATTTCATGTTATTTCATAAGGAACAAAATAGGCCCTTGCCTTAAAATCCCAGGTCTAGATATAAGTTAGACGCTTCATTACAATAATTTTGTAGATGAATATCTAATGTTAAACACGCACTTGCTACGTGTTTATTCACTACACTTTTCCCCTCAAAATGAATACATTCATAACAAAGTTGGCAGAATAATTTACATGGCTTTATTCTGACCGAGGCCTTACCATTGAGGTAGGTTAACTCCATGGTTTAAGGTATAATTATATTGCAACAGCACATTGCCAGATGACTCTTTCGGTGTCAATGATCTTGTCTGTCACTCGTAAAAAAACATACGCAAAAACAAGCAGAAGGGCACTTGCCTTTGTTATTGTTTCCTGTTACGATCTATAGGCTGGTTGAACTGTGGTTCACCAGGACCGTCTCTCTATATGTTGGTTTCCCTCAACACGTTTCGTGGTTATTGATTGTCCTCATCAGCATGCATGCATATTCTGATTACTTGACCCCTTTACTTTAAGAGGATTATACACCAATCAAGGTAAAAATATTTCATTTTGATATTTTCATCTCGTTTCTGAATATATAAATAGCCTTTTCGTTTAGTATTGAACATTTATTAAATGCCAGAATGGTACTTTCTGAGATTGTGTAGTGGACAGGAAACTGTCTGTCCGTCTGTCTGTCTGTCCATATGTCTATATACGCGATAACTCAAATACGCTTTATCGCATTTTCATGAAACTTGTTATACGCATTTATAACGTTCATAGGAAGAAGCCTATTGATTTTGGACCAAATCAGTTGACCAGTACCAGAATAATGCCCAATTTAGAATGATATTGTATGGTAATATATTAGAAAGAATTTATCAAATGCAAATCAGTTCTCATAACAACATATTGTTTTACATTGTCCATATACGGCTTTGGGAGTTGCAATACAGTTAGCTTTGACAAATAACACTACCCACATATTCCTTATCGATCTGGAGCTTAAATCTGAGATCGATTACAAAAATAAACTTATTTTTTTGCATTTTTAATTGTAATTATCACTGATTAAACAAAAGCATTCAGGCACTGTGTGACATCAGTTAACCTATTTTTTTTTTTTTTTTTTTTTTTTTTTTGCCAAAATCCATCTAAAAACTGTGGTTATTATGTGAATTCCAGTGATATGAAGCAATAAATGAAGTTTTTGTCGAACTCAGAATAAATCACGTTGTCGAGTCTCGAGAATTTCACGAACCTAAAGCCATAAATCTTTCATTTTCTTCCCGATTTGTATAGTAATATCGCTATAGGATGTATCTGAGCTGTTTCTTTTGCTGAAAGTCTGTTTGCTCGTTTCCCTGTATTCATTGGTGAGAAGGAATCCGAACCACAGTGATATGAGGGTCAACCAGAAAGTAAGTTCCAATCGCCAATACAGAAAACAAAAACATGAATAAGTAAATTAGTATATTGCGATACAAGTGCCATAAGCGATGCATACGGATCGAGGAAAGAGTTTAAAAAAACGAGGCGCTCGCACCGAGTTTTTTCAATTTTCCGAGATCCGTTATGCGCTTACGGCACGAGTATTGCATGCTATTTTTTGCAGGATGATTATTTATATCAATTTAATTATATTAATTGTGATATTACCTGAAAATATTATGTATATAGGCCTACATTATTGAAGATAGATGATTATTTCAGAAAGTGATTCGCATGTGTTTGTTGTTATGGGAACCGAATATTTGTCCTGGGGGGCCTTGTCCATAAGGCTAGTATTATGATGTGTGGCGTAAGTAAATTCTTACCGCACGGAAACTCTTACCGCACATAGCAACAAGATTGCGTGTGGGAATGTCAAGTTACGATCCACGGCAACAACATTCGTAAGTACCACTAATTAGTTAAGTCGTGCAAAAAATATTTATTGTAATATTTACAGATAATCACTGGCCACTTCCCTACAAAGTCACCACCGTTATTGAGGCATTTATCTTACCGCTGCACCAACATTTGTATGTTCATGTCTAGGGTTCGGATGTTCATGACCTAAAAATGTGGAAAATATGCCCTTAAATATGACTAAATATGATTAAAAAATCCTAAATATGATCCATTAAAACATATTTTATAAAAATAAATGTATAAATTTAAAACGTTTAATGACAATAAATTATTACACCACATGAATTCAATCAGATAATCACTTTTTAATAATTTTACAGGTGATTTACAGTTTTACTTGTAAAGACCTTCTAATTTTCAAGATTTTTCTCCCGGTTGCTCATTTCATCAGCTGCAAATATTTTGTATATCAAGTGTATCCCTATAAAATATGAACAGTTATATTAATTTTAAAATTAAGTTACTATTAAATGGGCATAAAGATTAAATTAAAGACATACATTTCAAATTTAACTCGACCGTTTAGTGCTCCTTTACCGAATTTATAACTGAAATATGACGTTAAATTATAAATATGACAAAATTATGTCCAATACCATATAAATGACCAAAATATGACATTATGTGCAAAATAAAAACGGTTCTTTTAGAATAACAAGCCTGCTATTCACAGCTACCTTATCGAGCAGATCAGGAACTTGGTAAGAAAACTCAAGGATCACAAAATACATTTTGGATGGATAAAGGCCCATGTGGGATTTGCTGGTAACGAGATGGCAGATAAGCTAGCTAAGGAAGCAGCAGGAGATGAAGATAGAGAACCGGTATACTCGAAAATTCCCAAAACTGCAATAGTTCGAGAAATTAAAGAAGAAGGTCTAACAAAATGGCAGGCGGATTGGACCAACACGACTAAGGGAGCTACCTGTAGGGCCTTCTTCCCATCAGTTCGTCAGAGAATAAGACAAAGGATCATAATGACAGCACCAATCGCAGCAATAGTTACTGGACATGGAATAACCAAATCCTACCTGAAGAGATTCCACATTACGAATGAAGACACGTGTTCCTGTCTTCAAGAGGCCCAAACTGTAGACCACCTTTTATACAGATGCAGTAAACTCCAACAACAGAGAGACATTTTTAAAAAGCATATTGCAATCAAACACGGGCAATGGCCGGTTCCTCCAGATCAACTCATTGTGAAACACTATACATCTTTTAAAAGCTTTATACACGCAATGGACTTCAGTTCATTATAGTTAATAATAATACAGGTTTAGATAACACAGCTGTTCAATGATAGAATTTTATAAGAAAGTTGTAATTTATTAGAATTAGCTCAGAAACTATTAACTTAATTATTTAATGTATCATTGCAAATACTTGTATATACTTATTTTTTTTTTCTAATGAGACATAGCATGTAGTATTGCAGCACTTAAGCAATGGAACATGCTGTATTCATTCAATAAAAAATAAAAATAAAAAAAAATAATTAAAAAAGCCTGCAATTCGTGTTTAATTTGTGTTCGGGGCAAGAATGGAGGTCAGGAGAAAAATATGACATGTCATAAACATCCTAATCCTACCAATGTCATAGGACTCTGGAGCATTTACGGTCTCCCCTCGCGGTAAAATCTCGCACAGGAGGACACCACGTCCATCCCAGATTTTTCTGACAGGGATTGTCTGCTTGAATTTAATCTTCACAGGTGAACCAATGCATGGATTGTTGTTTTGTTTCTGGTGTGGCATGCGACACCCATGTTTCATCCCCATTGTCGAGAAACTCATCACTAGGGGGCGGATTTCTATGACATGTCATATTTTTCCCCTTTACATTATTTCAGGTTTCCGACTAATTCAAACCCGATTCCAAGCATCCTGGTGAAATTGGAACCTCTTTTATTGTGTATATGACTGCATATTTAGGGAATTTTAACTATTGTAGCATATTTAGTATGAATATGCATATTTAGGTCATATTTTTTGCACATTTGTTTGCATGTTAAAGAAATTTTGAAGTTTCATATAATATTTTGTGGATTTTGCATTATAATGATACTTTTTTAGAATTTAGAGATATTTTAAATAATTAACACTATGTTTTAATAAAATGTATTGTAAGGAAACTTAAAAAAATATACACAATATGTAAGTGGTAAAGTCATATTTTAAATTTTATTGGTCATATTTTAATGTTCTTAGGTCATATTTGCATGTATATATCCTATTTTTTAGGTCATATAAATCCGCCCCTACTCATCACCTTTCTCTTCGTACCGCCTGACCATGCAAAGAATAACTGGGCGATACCTAAGATAACTGAGATAAAACTAAGATAAAACTAAGATAAAACCCTTCGATAACGGTGCCGACTATGTAGAGAAGTAGCCAATGAATCTCTCTAAATATTGCAATAAATATTTCTTATCTATTGATGTTTTTCTTTTCTTTATCGGCGATCGGAACTTACTTTTTGGATGACCCTCGAACCTTTGAATTTCTTGGAGATCCAAGTACAGTTGTGTTGAATTTCGTTAATCATTTTTCGTTGCTATTTTTTGGCGCTATAAAGTTCAGTATTTCAATTTCATGGCTGCTCGTGCACTTCCCCTCCCCCTCCTCAGTCCGGCACTCACTGTGTGTGTCCCCTTAAATTGTTTTAGTTCAGTAAATGATAAATAACCCCACACCACAAAACTGGAAGGAAAGAAACAAATGAAGACACATTGCAATCTACTCGGGTAAATAAACGCTGTGTAAAACAATTGCGCGTCTGCAGACATTTCATTAAGAGTGTCTCCATTATGTTGACAGTCCACTGTTCATGTTCTCTTACCTTTTCTACTCGTACCACAGGTTGCCTAAAATTCTACGTACACGGCTGATGGGCTGTATTCTTGCTCCTTAGAAAATTTAAGTTGATATACAATGTGTTGAAAACTAAAAATAATAAATAAACAGATTTCATTTTCCTTAACACAAAAACAAACAAACACTACAAGCAACACGGAAAAGGGTATGTTTTCAGGGGTTAGATCTTGTTGGTTTGCTGTGTTTGACCAGAAACTTATAGACTAATCAAAATAATTAAGGATCGCCTGAGATTCAAATACAGGGCCTGTATTACCCAGTCAGCTATTTAAAGACTGTAGTCACTTTGCCTTCTGATATAGAACTGTCATAGTGCTTTGCTATATATGGGTTTTATGTTGTCAAACTATATAGCCTACTTATTTATTGTTATTTCAGCTGTGTTTATACTCCTTTTAGCTGCGAAGTCATATCAGGGGTTCGGGATCTGTGTCTGTACAGTAGGGTAGGCCATGGAACTATTGCTTGTCAATTGTTTCTATTGTCATGTATTTAATTGAGTAAATTTCAACCGATATTACCTAATTTAAATGGATATGATACAGAATGAAATGGTGAGGATGATTCGTGGTATATAAATATCCAATTCGGCATTTGCCTTTACGACTGGGGAAACCATGAAAAAACCCATGTCAAATTGGCCGGCTACGGGATTTGAACCTGGGTCCTTCCGAATGCGAGTCCAAGAAGTTACCATCTTGGCCACCTAGCTCGATTATGTACTTATTTTATTCTTCGGATAACATTGTATATCCTGAATCGACTCTCCATTCGAATTAATCGCAAATATGAGACACTTAAACAAAATACAGCCAATTTCAATGGTTTAGCTATATGCTATCTTGTGTATATAGGCGATGAGGACACAAGCATGCGCAGTATTCTCTATCTGGAAGTTCAAACGTTTCGGTTGCCATTCTTTTTGCAGCCAGGTTTAGCTTGAGAGAGTTGTTGTTGTTGCTGCTGACAGAGGCGAAGCATGTTAATAATATTTGGGTAAGCTGAGTGATCATTATAAGAGAAAAATTCCTCCTACTCCAGGATTCTAACCCGTGAGGTTTGGTTTCGGTGCCAATTCGCTACCAACTCAGAACCAGATGGAATCTCTCTCCTATGATTACCCTTAACCACCGATCTCAATGATAGACAATCAGATCCTACAGGTCTACGGTATTCTGAGGCACATTAATTTAGTGATTTGGAACCAGCTTTTCACTGTTATTGTACAGATATGTATTTATGAATCCACAGAATATTATCTCTGTTGAACATTACATGAAAATATTTTGGCTGCCTCAGTTGGTGAGCAAAGAAAATTTTCTCCTAATGGTCAAATAACTTACAGGAGAGGAGGGGATAGATATAATTAGCTTATTATTCTTGTTATTAAGTGCCAGTATGGTACTTTATGAGATTGTGTGTGGGGACGAAAAATGTCTGTCCGTCTGTCTGTCTGTCCGTCCGTGTGTCTGTACGTGCGATAACTCAAATACGCTTTGTCGAATTTTAATGAAACTTGGTATACACGTTTATAATGTCCATGGGAAGAACCCTATTGATATTGAACCAAATCGGTTCACCGGTACCGGTGTAATGCCCAATTTAGTGCCTATTTTAATAGATTATGGCGCCTTTCTAATAGAAAGGCGCCATAACTCAAATACGCTGTATCGTATTTCCATGAAACTTGGTATACCCATTTATGACGTCCATAAGAAGTGCCCTATTGAATTTGAACCTAATCCGTTGACCGGTACCGGAGTAAAACCCAATTTAGTGTATATTTTAAAGACGCGGTAACTCAAATACGCTTTAACGGATTTTTATGAAACTTGGTATACACATTTATAATGTCCATGGGAAGACGTCTATTCATAATGGATAAAATCGGTTGACCTGTTTCGGAGTAATGCTCAATTTAGTGTCTATTTTATGGTAATATACGTATTCGAAAGAATTTATAAAAAAATGAAAATCAGTTATCTTGACAACATAGCCTATTGTTTTACTGTGATCTTTTAAGGCCTTGGAAATTAAAATACAGGCAGCTATGACAAAAAACATATTGATTTACATGCGCTTATCCAACTAGACCGTTAAAATGACCCAGGTGGCCGAGATGGTAGACCTTTCTTCTTCCGTAAGCCTTGCTTAATGAATATATCTGGAGCTTAACTTGGAAATCAATTTAAAAAAAACACATTCTGCATATCATAATTGCAGTCATAACTGATTAAAAAAAACATACTGGCACCTTGTTACATCAGTTTACCTGATTTTTTAATGTGTGTATCTGATTAGATAACCTACTTGTTTAATTTGTTGCCGGTTGATATGGCTGATTATAACAGTGGAAACCCGGTCAAAAAATCACTAATTAGTGTGGCTCACAATACTGTATATGACGTAAATGTCTTTCCGATTGGGTAATCGTAGGAGAGTGATTCCATCTGGCGATGTGAATCAAAATCTGGCTAACTCAATCAATTAGTAGAGAAGCTGCACTAAACTCCGTGGCGCTACATCCCTGGAGGGACTTGGCCTACCACCCGACCGCTGCGTCATCTCCCGTAGGCAGATGGCAGGATTGGGGGGCATGTGGTCAGCATGCCGACACCCACGGCCGTTAATGGTGGCTTTCTTGACCGGAGTCGCTACTTCTCTATCAAGTAGCTCCTCAATTTTGAATCACGAGAGAGAAGCTGCACGGTAATCCGAAAATCATGGGTTCGAGTCCCAGTTTCAGAGGAATTTTTCTCGCATGCAATGTCCAACAGAGACAATATTCTGTTCATGAACACATATTTCCAGGTGTCTTTGTCGCTTTTGTATGAGGTCCTCAGAATTTGAGTCTTTACGTAAAAGTGTATTATTTTTACCAAGTGGCTTCTTAACTTGTGATTGCAGGGTGCAGGAAACAGATGGCTCTTTCTTCGAGAGTTTCACGGCGTTGTCATGGAAACAGGAGAACAGAAAGCTGATGGCGATGCAAGAAATAGAGAGCAGGCTGGAGGACTGTCCGCCCAGCGAGCAGTCAGTGGGCATCAAACCTGTGGACTACAGGATCCACAAGAAAGAGGTAAGCTATAGGTGTCAAAGTCTCACCGCCAAATTTTTAGTCCATCCTTCGGGATGCACTCTTCCATCTCCTCGGAATATGATTTTAAAACATCATCCCAAGCTTCTAGGACATCTAAACTGTAGACTAAGGTCTAGCAGACGCAGCTGATTTCCGGTTTCTGCTTGTCATAACGGTCTATCTGATATTGCCAACTTCTCTCTTTCAAACGATTTTAATAATATCAATTTTATAAACTAACAGAGTGTTAATGAATAACACCAAAATATTTTACCTGTGTATAGAGGGGACATAGACAAGCAATTTTTGTGAGGAGATGTTTGCTCTATGACGTAAAATGTGTATACTACAGGGCATAAAAGCCATTACAATTTGGTACTTATAAGTCAATAATGAAGCGAAATAGGGTTGCAATTTTCATTAAATTCGTGCCTTCTTAGAGATCGATAAAAAGCTGATTCTTAATCATTAATAAACAAATATATTATTACCGTACTTAGTGTTTCCATAATTAGCAAAATTTATAGCCTAATCACATGACTGGCCGCCACTGCATTAGGCTTTTATTCATAACGCCTGTATTGACACCGAAGTTTCTTTGTTTTGCATTTTTTCAAATGTTAGAAGGCAGTGGCGGCCAAGCTCTGGGAGATTTTATGCTGTGACAGGAAAAATTTAATCCATAGAGCAAAAATCTCCTAATAAAAGTTGCTTGTCTATGTCCCCTCTATACACAGGTAAAATATTTCGGTACTATTCATTAACACTCTGTATATTTTACCTCAACTTATCAAGTGATATTGTTAATTAGCGTTTCAAATAATTATATTAATATATATTTTATCGTAATTCTCAACCGATATTACCAATACTGGTACCCATTGTACCTTATTTTCTCAAATGATATTGTTTAAACCAGTTCTTACCCTAATTTATCAACTAATAGAGCGAATAAATAAAACTAATCATGAAGGTAAGGATTCCTGATACCCAAGCATATCTCGAACATAATCATAACAGCATCATTATGAATTTTTAATGCTTATTTTTAATTTTTGCAGGTGGAACAACTCTACGTAGAAGTGTTGTACACCATTACCAACAAAGTAGGCGCCTCTACCGGCCAGTATTCACACTACAAAGAAGACCTGTATTCCTATGCACAGGAAGCTTTCGGGATTTCGTCGGATGTGCACAGGAAGTTCATGGCCATCGCCAGTGAAGAGAAGGTGAGTCCATGTTCAATAATACAGCATCAAAGCCTCCTATGAACGTCACTACTCTTGGCCTCTTGATGATTAGAATAGCTGGGTGTGTATTAATAAGAATCAGGATAGTTTGAATAAAAAACCAAGGCCTCAATAGTACTATTCCATTCTTACATATGAATATGGAGGGCCTTGTCTCTATTAGAGTCCCTATAGTACAGTCGGTCAAATAAAAAACGTCGGGCGGTATTTGATTAAGTATCACGAAAGAGCATATGCGCACGTACAGGAAGACTTAAGGTTAGGTTCACACCTGCCTCTTGTATCTCCATATATTTTCTTGATTATTTAGTCAGTTTTGTTCCAAAACAAACATGTATAGAAGGCTGTGGCTATATGTCTCACATCCGCCATATTCTTGGTTGCAAATTCTTATAATATTAATAATTAATAAATTCGCAAGGAATATGATTATTCAAGGAGCATTTTTTAAAGATTTTATTTTTTAATACCGGTACTTGTAGTGCAAAATCAATAACTTACGTTCAACTTCTGCAACCAATCTAGCATCGAAATACGCGGCCGGCCAGATCCACGTTTCCTATGGAAACTTCCGGTCGCATTAAGAAATATGGTCTTTAAGAAATATGGAACCTTCTCGATGCTTCAGAGGCCGAAAAATGCAGGTCAATTACAGCCCTAACTACACTTTCTCTCAAGCTAGCATTTGTAGCAAAAGCAAAGCAAAATGAATTATGACAATACATTAAGTTGAATATCGTGTGTTGCGCTTTCCGCGTAGTTCATTTCTTCCCTCGTTGTTCGTTTTTCCCCTCCTGTCGCATGGCCTCATGTTCCGAGAATGACCTGTATTATATGTTTTTTATAGGAAACTTGTGAACTAATGCGTTAAAACTTTAATTTTAACTGCATACGAGTCCCGACGTTTTTTATTTGACCGACTGTACATTGATAAGAGTCAGAAAGCAAGGCGTCAATAGTACTGTTCCATCCTTGCAATTCAAGATGGAGGGCCTTGTCTATACTAGAGTCCCTGTAGTATATTGGTAAGAGTCAGAAAGGAAAGCCTCAATCTTAATTTCCGTTATTTCAATGGAATAAGAAGGGCCTTCTTTAGTCGTTATTCTGCCTGCCACCGAATTTTCTCCATTTTCCTCTAATACATGTCAAAGCTATCTAAATATTTCTTTTCCGTTTTCCTCCGTGTCCATGTTTTAGTTCCATACAAAGCATCACTCCATATGTAGCATTTCATAAGCTTCTTCCCTAGCTACATATCGAGTTTTCCCATCCTTTTGTTGAGAGCAGTTTTGGCCATTGCTGTGCAGTGGACATGTCCTGTAATCAAAATTGAGGTACATTCAGGAGTACTCTGCTGTCTAGGAGACATATTAAAATTTCTCAGGATGGCTTCACGGGTTATCAGCCGTGTCAACATTAACAGATTGAAGCTTTCGGCCATCTTCCCTCTGTGGCCTTTTTCATTTTCGAAATCTTCATGACTTCTGACTTTTCCGCATTTATCTCCATTCCTAATCTTCTTCTTGTCTCCACAAGTCGACCCAACATCTTAAAAGAGAATGATAATTCTTTCACACTGGCCGTGTGTAGGCAAAGGTGGAAAGGTTGAGTCAGACTGAAAAGTTCAATTGCCATAGCCGGAATTTGAACCAGGATCTTTGGGTCTTCGTGCCGATGCTCTAACAAACTGAGCTACCATGGCAACGTGCTGCTACAACATTAAATTCTCCAAATGACTCACATTTCCCGGTATACCAACAGGTATTCTCAATATGAGATACCAACCTTTCCTCCTTGGACCATATGACGCACTTCTTTACCTTGAAAACAGAACTTCTTGAAAGACACATGAAGTCAGAATGAAAAATTCAATGCCATAGCCGGAATTTGAACCAGGATCTTCGGGTCTCCGTACCGCTGCTCTACCAATGAACTACCATGGCAACTTGCCTGTACACCATTCTCCAACTGACTCACATATCCCAGTATACCACCAGGCGTTCTCAATATGAGATACGAACCCAGTGACAACTTACAACCTGTAAGTACTTAAAGACCCGCGCTTCATAGTAAACCACTAGTAGGTCACAGTGGAATAATAATTCTTTCACACCAGTCAGTGTGAAAGAATTATCATTCCACTGTGACCTACTAGTGGCTTTAAGTACTTACTGATTGTAAGTCGCTACTGGGTTGATAATTATCTCATATTGAGAATGCCTGGTGGTATACTGGGATATGTGAGTCATTTTAAGAATTTAATGTTGTACCAGCACGTTTCCGTGGTAGCTCAATGGTAGAGCAGCGGCATGGAGAGCCAAAATCCTGGTTCAAGTCCTGGCTATTGCATTGAATTTTTCAGTCTCACTCAACCTTTCCATCTTAAAAAATCAATGCATGAAAGCATCAACGAAATGGTAGAAAGACTTTGGACTAATTCGCTTTTTCCAGAAACTCTATATTTCAAAACATTCTTTTCAAGGGCACAAATCCGGTTTTGTAGAAACCTGCTAATTGCTAGGTCAATAGATGTTTTATTTAAGTAAAGTGAAGGGAAGAAGTACTAAGCCCAGAATCTGAATTCGTGGACTTATCTGGTTTATGCTATCAACCCTTAAATTGTATATTTCTGTTAGACTTTCATTAGAAAGAAAGCATGGACATGAGATCTTTATATTTCCGTTGGAAAGTCTGCTTAGTTGATTTTCTAAATGGTGGAGTCAGGGCCGTAGCAAGGTCCTTGGCGAATTTGACAAATCTGCGCCCTCCATTACTGGGGAGTCTGAACATTTTTTTTTAATCTCTGTAAAATAGTTTATTATTTTAATATAAAAACACTGTTATTATCAAAGAAAACCTAAACCTCAATTTGAAAATGACAGTCAGTTGGAAAGGGATTGAGTTGAACCACTTTCATCTCAATAATAACGTAAATTTTTACTGTCGTTATATCGTTCCATACTGTCAATAAGAAATGTGTTAATTAAAGAACGTTGCATGACTGCGTTTTTTGTTTGTAGACAATCGGCATAATACTACAGATAGTTCACGTGCAGTAATTTTAAAAACCTGAAAGATTTTTTCCATTAACGTGGAATTTTTTATTGCTTGATAAATTGCACCAGTCTAAAAAAAAGGCGGTATTTTCCATGGTTAATTTTGCGCCCTCTTTGTACCTGCGCCCTTGACGGGGGCCCATCTCGCCACCGCCTAGCTACGGCCCTGGGTGGAGTAAGTCAATAGCATTTAAATTTGTTCGCAACAAAGGCAAAGAGATTTTTGGCCTCGCGATGGCGACGTGGATAGAGATATCTCTCAAAATAATTTTAGAATCGATAGATGCCTTTAAATATTCAAAATGAACCTCCACTAAATTAGTCGACACGCGGTGTGCCATGGACACATTCGTGGTTTAGAGTTAAATATGTAATTACATAGAAACCCGAGCTCTAGTGATAAGTTAGAGAACTACAGTGTACTGTGAAAGGACTGAATAGAAACGCGTATTTGTGAACAGCTAAGGTAATTATCGGTTGTTTTCAGAGCTCTCACAGCATTAGTGTTGGCGCTGATATGACATTACACAATGAACGGCGATGTAACGTGATTAAAGTCATATCGCTGCTTCATTTTAAATCAACTTAGCGGCGGCGGCAGGCTGCAGATTGCTTTGTCAACTTAATCCAGCCAATAATAAAGCAGTAATCTATGGTATGAGAGAGGAAAAGATTGTTTTACTCACTATAGAAAAACTGGATTATAAGAGGATGCAGAGGCGTCGCTGACTCGCATTCGGGAGGACTCTGGTTCAAACCCGTGCCCTGCTCGTAAGGCTTGGATTTTTAATGGTTTCCCCTGTTGCATTGAATATTTATTTTCGTAGGTTGTGTGGTGGACGGGAAAATGTCTATCCGTCTGTCTGTCTGTCCGTGTGTCTGTACGATACTGTATCTATATTAATAAAAGGAAGTGTCTGTCTGTCTGTCTGTCCGCGATGCCCAGTGAAATCTACTGAACGCAGAGATCTGAAATTTTAAACATAGGTGGGCTGAAGTGTCGGAAAATGCACCTCGAAGCCGGAATTTTAATTTTCGTCTTCGTTCGTGAGTTATGAGTGAAAAAATGGTAAAAAAAAGTGTATTTTTCAATATTTCAATGTTAAATCAATTACAGTTGACTTTGGCTATTTTTGTCATCATACCTCATAGCCTACCTTGGACATAAAACCATCGCGATCGCTTGAATGTTGTAGCTCACGCTGGTCGATTCATTTGTTTATAATGTCAAGGCACGCAGACATATGAAATTTTCAACCTACACCGAAGAGGATTATTATTATTATTATTATTATTATTATTATTATTATTATTATTATTATTATTATTATTATTATAAGAGGGATAATCAATCATTTCAAAATAATTAATTATAAACAATAGTGTAAATTAAATTTATTTCTAATAAAAAAATTTTCGATAATATTCCTCTAATTAAAGAAATTAAATATGGTCAAACGTTGTTCGATTTGGACGAAACTCACTATACAGGGGTTTTCTGGGCCAAGGAACTCGAATCTGAGGTCGCTTTTACCAGGCGACGCTATCTAATCGTGGTATGTTGTCCACGTGATTTAGTCTATATTAATAAATATAATGATTTAACTATTATGCTCTTAATTTTTAATTTTTGAAATAATTATCGCGGGCGAAGCCGCGGGCACATGCTATTATACTATAATAATAATATAATCAGGTAAACTGATATAAAAAGTGCCAGATGGAGTTAATAGGCCAGATTTCAGAAACTATTGAGTTTTAGATCACGGATTCTTGAGAAATTTTGATAAGCATATGTGAAGGAATATGTGGAATAATTAAAATATTTTAACAGAACGAAATTAATAGTTCCTCACAACTAAAGCAAGGTGTGATATAAGCCCAGTGTACTGCAACTTCCAAAGCCGTATATGAACACTGCAAACAATATTTTTGTCATATGAACTGAATTTCATTTAATGAATTCAGTGTAATATTTTCAGAAATTAGACCCCTAATTGGCCGCTACTCCGGTATCGGTCAACCGTTTTGGTCCAAATTCAATAGACTTCGTCCTATGGACGTTATAAATGCCAGAAAGTATAATTCTGGCACTTAGTAAAGTACCGGTAATGAAAAGTAATGAGCAGGGGCGGATTTCTATGACCTAAAAAATAGGATATATGCATGCCTTTATGACCTAAAAACATTAAAAGATGACCAATAAAATTTAAAATACGACTTTACCACTAACACATTGTGTATATTTTTTTTATGTTTCATTACAATTCATTTTATTAAAATATAGTGTTAATTATTTAAAATATCTGTAAATTCTCAAAAAGTATCATTATAATGCAAAATTTACTAAATATGATATGAAACTTCAAAATTTCTTTAATATGCACACAAATATGCCAAAAAATATAACTTAAATATGCATATTCATACTAAATATGCTACAATAGTAGAAAATTTCCTAAATATGTATTTATATGCATAATAAAAGCTGTTCCATTTTCACCAGGATGCTTGGAATCGGGTTTAAATTTGTCGGAAACCTGAAATAATGCAAAGGGAAAAAATAGGACATGTTACAGAAATCCGCCCCCTAGTAATGAGTGTTTGTGGCCTCCATATTAATTATTTTGCAACCGTGAACTTGACTTGTGTGTAGCCAATATAACTTATTTATGAGATGACTTTAGTGGGGAACACGCGACCTCACGTTTACATAGATCCTTTTAATTTATAATGCGATAGCAACAGGTGAATTCTTTTTTGCTTCTTGAATCCCATTACAGGGAAGTATTCTAGTTTCACATTAAACTTCCTTTCTTTCTCTTTCTTTATCGTAGTTTTACCTCTCCCTTTTAGGATTTAAGCGTCCCAAGTCGCCCGGGCCTTACGGGCCGCGACGGGAGAGGGATTATCTTTGGATCAAATAAATACCTTTCTGACCAGACAAGGACATGGAGGGCCTCCCCGAATGATTGATCAGCCCAATGCCAGGGCCACCTCCGAGAAAACACAAACACATAGGACGAGACACACCATTCACACACACCCACACTCACTCCAAACAAGGCGAGGATGGGATGAAGATGATAATGGCGACCTGATGATATCCGGGGACCACAAGGGCTTAAAGTTACCTGACATCTCTCTCACACGTGAGGAAAAACCCCAGAAAGAAACACCATCTAGGTAACTTGTCCCGACCAGGATTCGAACCCGGGCCTGCTGCGTGTGAGGGTGGACTCACATTAAACTGCTAACGGAAAATCCCTATAACACATCAAACATATAAATTGAGCAGTAGTTGTTAAGTGCCAGAATGGTACTTTATGAGATTGTGTGGGGACGGGAAAATGTCTGTCCGTCTGTCTGTCCGTCCGTGTGCCTGTACGCGCGAAAACTCAAATAAGCTTTATCGGATTTTCATGAAACTTGGTATTCGCATTTATAAGATCCGTGGGAAGACGCCTATTAATATTGGACCAAATTGGTTGACCGGTACCGGAGTATCGCCCAATTTAATGCCTATTTTATGGTAATATTTTTTTCTCTCTTTCGTAGTTTCACCTCTCCCTTGTAGGAACCTCATGGTAATATATTAGAAAGAATTTATCAAATGCAAATCAGTTCTCATGACAACAGATTGTAGCAATACTGGTACCTTTGACAAATAACACACCCATATATTCCTTCACGTATGCTTATCAAACTAGTCCTTTGTTCTTCCGGAAGCCCTGCTTAATGAATCGATCTGGGGCTTAACTCGCAATGCGATAACAAAAATAGCTTATTTTTTGCACATTATAATTGCAATTATCACTGATTAAACAAAAGCATTCTAGCACTTTGTTGTATCACTTTACCTGATTATATTTCTTTAATGTGGGAAGTACTGTTTACCTCTTTTAGAAAATTCGTTTTTAAAAACAATTTAAAAAATATTCAGTAACTTTTAAGTTAATTTTTTTTTTAATTTGTACATTATGTTTGAAATTACTGATTTAAATTCAAAATGCTGTATTCCTATAAGCCACCTCTGTGTAAACTTTAACACTTTTTTCCAGCAAACAACATTTTTCAGACTCATTTTCCTGATAATAATAAAAAAGAAATACTTCTCAGCATCTAATGGCAATTTTTGGTCGCTGAAATTCGGCTCATATAACGTGCTCAAAATCAGTCGGTCTCGGCCCGAACATTAGGCCGCGTTTTTTCGGTCCGTGTAACATGGGTCTGTAGTAAAAGTTAATGCTGGTTACAGGGAAATTCTGAAATAGAATAATTACTAGATGTAAGGTTATGATGTTTTCATTTCAAATCATATGAATGAAAACAATTGTGTTGAACCATTCATGCATGTTTCATAAATTATTGAACTGTCCAATATGAATCCACATTAATCCACATGGATCTACATTGAATCCACTTTGAATCTATATGAGTGCATATTAATCCACTTTGAATCCACTAGACGTAGGCTTGCTAATTTTCTACACCATTTCAACCTCAATTTCGGAAAAAGTAATTTCAATTTCGGAAAAAGTAATTTCAAATTCGGAAAAGGTAATTTCAATTTCGGAAAAAGTAATCTCAATTTCGGAAAAAGTAACTTCAATTTCGGAAATACGAGGGCTATTTTTTAAAACATTCGATGGGGCATAAAATGAAAACCACAGTGAAAATCAAAACTGTTTTATTTGGAACTCTTAGGTACACCTTCTAGCTACTTCTCTACATAATCTCGCTCCGATTGAGTCATTTGTCCTAGCGTGGTACCAACTTTACTATACCCTCTTCATAGCCCTCGTATTTCCGAAATTGAAGTTACTTTTTCCGAAATTGAAATTACCTTTTCCGAAATTCAAATGACTTTTTCCGAAATTGGAATTACTTTTTCCGAAATTGAAATTACATTTTCCGAAATTGAGGTTGAAAAGGTGTAGTTCCCTATACAAAGCAAGGCCTGACATAATACATTTACAAACATCTGACTGCATTGTAATCAAGGCCTTCTCTGTTCAAACTAAAGAATGGAATAAGTCTGCTGAGGCCGTGATCTCTACATACATTTGTGGAGAATTTATGTATTTTCAGTAATTCTGTTTTCTTTACATGCTGTTTTGACAAATGACCCCCCTCCCCCAAGACCTATTTAAAGAACTTTACACCTCAAAATTCACATGTTGTGACCCGATGTTATTATTTGAATACCTTCAGCATAAAACTCTAAGCATTCTAGAAACATTATACCTATAGCACACAAATTGTTGTTTTTATGGCCTTTGAAACTTTATTGTTCAGAAAGAATAATTTATGGCTATTGATCTCCATGTTAAAAGAAGAAAGGAAAAAACACAATACTGTGTTACCTCGATGAACGCTAACAGAATGTCCAACTACATTAATACAGCATAGCAAGGGTTTCTGTTGACCACACTTAGGGCCTGTACGACGACCACCTGATATCATATTTATCTGCCAGATAGAGAACCTATCTGGAAGTTGGCCAAGAATTGAGTATTATGATCTCCTGACAAAATCTGTCTCGCAAGACAACTTCCAGATAAGCTAGCAGGAGGATGGAGTGGCTGAAAAATTTCCAACTGCTATTTAGGCAAGCTTGGTTGAAACAAGATGGCAGCACGCCGAAGCTGAATTGGCCACCTGAATTTTAGAACTGATGCCGGAAGATTTAATTTACACAAAAATGTAATATTATGCTCACTTATGAATGAGATAGAATTGCACAAATCGATTAATGCACTTACAACGATATGTTCTCGTGTAATTTAATTGTACAAATACAAATCCGAGCTGCCGCACCTAGCGGACGCCTACCGAACTACAACAAACACACCTCTTTGCTCAATCAGCTAAGGACCATTTTACAAAATTTTACTGCGTTCTTCCCGATAGCAGTTCAGAGGTGGTATTACAAGACATCTTCTAGTTAAGCTATCTGGAAGTCATCAATCGGGAGGAATTGTCGGCAGGTGGTAATACAGGCCTTAGTGGTTTTTTTTCTTTCTTCAGGAAAAGCAGCAAAGAAAACATTAGATGCCATATTAAATGTCCATTGCGAATTATGAATGGGTTTCTAAAAATGCAGACCTCTTTTCAAAATGAAAATAATATAGTTGGCAATGCTGTATTTATGTCTGTCGTGATCAGTGAATGGAACCAATACATGGCGTCGCCATCTAAAAATCAACATTGTACACCCTGACAGCTGTTTTCTACTGTTACGCTGAAATATGTATACAGACTTTCGGTTGGGTTTCCTTTGCATGGTCGCATATTTTAAAACGGAAGATTTGACTTAAGCCCCCATTGCAATACAAATCTAAAGTTTTCGATTATGACATATGTAATGTGTGATTTTGTTTCAGCCCCCTATCGTCGTTCTGAACGTGATTGTCCTGGAGGCTGAGGGGTTGGAGGCCAAGGATGCCAACGGTAAGCCAGGTCTCTAAGCCGAGCTTTATCTGAGTGGTGTCTTAGTACTGACAGTTGAACACGCAATAACACTCTGTGCACTGTGGTCGCTATACAGTATGCATGGATGTACCGGATTAAGTTTTCTCTTTGGGAATGACTCATATTTTTTAGTACTCATTTTGTTAAGTTGTCTAGGCTATAACAGCCTTATATCGTGAATAACTAGGCTATCTTACATCGTGAATAACTATGCTATCTTACATCGTGAATAACTAGGCTGTCTTACATCGTAAATAACTAGGCTATCTTAATCGTAAATAACTAGACTGCAGTCTTAGGCCTATATCGTAAATAACTAGGTTATAACGGTCTTAAATCGTAAATAACTAGGATATAACAATCTTACGTCGTGATTAACTAGGCTATCTCGTGAATAACTAGGCTATCTTACATCGTGAATAACTAGGCTATATCAGTCTTACATCAAGGTGCAAGCCCGTTAACGGTAAAGAAAAATGTATTAGCGCGTTAAAACGATTACTGAAGATATTACCAGATGTCACAGTCGTTCTCTTCTTTTTCGTACAAATTAATGATTATCCATTTCCTTCATTTTGACCACTGCAAATAACTTTATTTTCACTACTACTATTATCGTGTATCTATTAACCATTTACTGTTCAAAATAATACTAACTATTATAGCATTGAGAATTTTGTCCATAAACTAGACGATTTTTGACAAAGCTCAAACGTATGCTAACACAATATTTAATTACTAGGGGGCGGATTTCTATGACATATATTTTCCCCCTATGCATTATTTCAGGTTTCCGACTAATTTAAACCCGATTCCAAGCATCCTGGTCAAAATGGAACGGCTTTTATTGTGCATATAACTGCATATTTAGGAAAATTTCAACTATTGTAGCATATTTAGTATGAATATGCATATTTAGGTCATATTTTTTTGCATATTTGTGTGCATATTAAAGAAATTTTGAAGTTTATTATCATATTTTGTAAATTTTGCATTATCTGGGGTCGACTCAGCCTCTATCAGAAATGAATACCAGGAGCAATCCTGGGAGTAAAGGCGGCCGGTGCGTAAGGCTGACAACCTTACCACCTTCATGTGTCGAATGTCTAAAATCTGGGAGCCTCAACCTCCTAGAACCCTCTGGGCCACCATGGCCTGTATAGGGAATACTTTTTACTTTAATTATACTTTTTGAGAATTTGCAGATATTTTAAATAATTAACATTATATTTCAATAACATGAATTGTAATGAAACTTTAAAAAATGTACACAATGTGTAGGCCTAAGTGGTAAAGTAATATTTTAAATTTTATTGGTCATATTTTAATGTTTTTAGGTCATAAATGCATGCATAGCCTATATCCTATTTTTTAGATCATATGAACCCGCCCCCTATTAATTACACTCCAAACGTTACTTTCGACCTTCATTTCCCCCTATTTATTCAAAGTATGCAATTCCTTGTCATAGCGATGGATTTTTCAATATTAGTTCGATATTTGCCTTTTCTATAAAGGGCCTGTACGACGACCTGCTGATATTGTGCATATCAGCACATTTTATCAGAAAGATAAAATGTGTTTAATTCTTGTCTTTATGATGTGCATGTATTATTTAATTTCTTTAAATACTTGGCTTGTACTTATTTGTACTTATTTATATTGATATGTAATAATTTTAGTTACATGCATTTTATCTAAGTTGACATGTATTTTATCTCATATCTATTTCTTTAACTTGTCTTTAACTTTTAGTGAAATTTCCTTGCCTGTCTATTAGGTGAGGCTTTGTTATTAGTATGGGTATCTGAAATAGTTTTTAATATGTATTTGACAACCACTGCCACCGGGCAAATGCCCAATTGCAGTGTAAATTAACAATAAATAATAAAATAAAATATCATATTTAGCTGCCAGATAGAGAACCTATCTGGAAGTTGGCCGAGAATTGCGTATTGTGATCCCCTGACAAAATCTGTCTGGCAAGACAACTTCCAGATAAGCTAGCAGGAGGATGGAGTGGCTGACAAGCTTCCAACTGTGCTAGTTAGGGAATCTTGGTTGAAGCAAGATGGCGCAAGCCGAAAGCTTCCTAGCCACCTGAATTTTAGAACTGATGCCGGAAGATTTAATTTACATAAAATTGTTATTTTATGCTCACATATGAATTAAATAGAATTGAACAAATAGATTAATGCCCTTAAAACGATATGATGTTATGTAATTTAATTGTACAAATACAAATCCGAGCTGCCGCACCTAGCGGAGGACTACCGAACTACAACAAACACACCTCTCTGCTCAGCGAGGTAAGGACCATTTTACAAATTTTTACTGCGTTCTTGCCGGTAGCAGTTCAGCGATGGTATTACGAGGCATCTTCCAGTTAAGCTATCTGGAAGTCACGTATCTGGAGGATTTGTCGGCAGGTGGTAATACAGCCCCTAGAGAGAGAAATTTCTTTAGGAATAGATCATGATTCAGTAAAATCAAGGAAGTTGCGGAGAAAGGATTCACTCATTCTCGCAGATATGAGCGGCCTGGAATAGAACTGGTTCGATTCCCGTAACTGTGATTGTAACTGTATACGTCTGATGTGCTGTTATTGTGTGCAACTCAACTGTCGACTGTGTGTGTGTGTAGAATAGCTGAGTAGTGTAGATATGTTTATTAAGTGTGTCTCTTATCAATCCTGGGTAGGTCAGTGTTACACTAATGGCGTCGTATGTTAGCGTTTTTCGTATGTAAAGGACTAATTAATTTATAAATATTTTGTATAAGTTAATTTATCAGTTATTTTATCAACTTAAACGCTGAAGATTTTTTTCATTTTCCTCGGACAGTAGTACTTTTAATTTCTCTGTATATACTATAGGTGTAATAATAATAATAATAATAATAATAATAATAATAATAATAATAATAATAATAATAATAATAATAACACTTAGGTCAAATTGATAGTTCGAGTTAACGAAAAAAAAAACTTATGTGAAATCACATAACTTCCTCTGCCGAAATAAAAGTTAGCATCTTAGTACAATATATTAATTATTATGTGTGACATTCTCTTCATGTAAATTGGTTGTAAAAATGAAGAGAATGTCGTAACCACTTCGCATCGCATCCCCGAAGGATACATAATCCAAATAAATTCTTATTTACTTTGCTTTAAGCATGACCAATACATTTTTCTCACTTCAAATTCTGATGTAGAACAAGAGGCCATATTGCAAAGAGCGCGTATTCAGAGTGGGTGTCTTATAACTACCCTCAGAGAATTTTTTCGAAAAAAGTTTCAAATAAAAGTTTTAGCTCTCAGTAAAAGGAACACATGTGCAAAATTTAAAGAAAAAATCGTAAGAGCCGTTTTCTAGAAAATCGCGAAAACCGAAAATTTCTTCTAGTAATGTTCCCTTAAAAATAAGATAAATTTGTCGCCAATTTTCGTGTCACATCTTCAGAAGGTACCTGGCCCAAATACAAAATTTTGTTTTCATACGATTTTCCGTTCTGGAGCTAGTTGTTCACAGACATCCACACAGACTTACTGACACACAGACACACACACAGGCATGTTTCCGAAAATAGTATTTATGTTAAAAAATCAACTTCGATTTTGGGGGTCGAAAACAGTACTTCCTCTACGT
The DNA here is from genome assembly GCA_964059195.1 of Ectobius pallidus. NCBI lineage: Eukaryota > Metazoa > Arthropoda > Insecta > Blattodea > Ectobiidae > Ectobius > Ectobius pallidus. The sequence continues at coordinate 135,546,758 of CAXKWD010000010.1, forward strand.
GTGGTAAGGGCAGAGGAAGTAAATATGTGCTTTTCCATTACACAAGTATTTACATGCTCCATGTTGTTTCAAATGTGGTGGAATAAGGTTACCATTGTTTCCTTTGTTAGTTTGAATCTGTTTTCACCCTGAAATTCATCCCACATCTGAGAATTCTGAGGTCTTTCAGTTATCCTTCTCATCATCGCTCAGCATTTCCAGGAATACCTCCGCAATACAGCTGTGACCGCCATCTAGCCTCCGGTCAAACAGAAGCTCTGTGCTTTTGACCGCTTCGTTTTGACTATTATTCTTGTTTAGCATTTCATATATCTCGTATTTAAAATATACTCGTATTAATCATTATTTTTAATTTTTGTAACATTATTTAATAGGAAAATCTTCATTAAACATTTAATAATAATAATTAATAATAATAATAATAATAATAATTGTATTACAACCATTAGGCATTCATTGAATACAATAGATCATGGCATAAGTACAATACATATATAATATAGTATACATAATGTACAAACATAGTATAATATAATACATAGCTAAAAATAATAAGCCTCAATATTGACTTGTCATCAGAACACTTACCCCAATATCAGAATCAAAACATTAAAATGGTCAAACTATTAAGGAAAGATAATTTTAAAATGATAAAGTACACTATAAAAACCAAATTCATTAAACTCAAGTTCATAGTCAAAGTTCATAAAAAACCCAGATGTGTAAAAATAATAAGTAAGTATTAAATATCAACACCAAATGTTTAAGTGGTAAAACGACTAGAAATCTATACAAATTGAGCTTCTTCATACTCGTCAATTGAATAAAATGGATTCGTAATCAGCCACTTGTTGAGTCTTTTCTTAAAAACATTTAGTTGAAGTTCTTTTAATCCCATTTTAAATAGTACAACAAACAATAGAACTTAAGTAAAATTAAAATATTTAGATATACTGATCCGGATATTTAAAAAGAAAAACTACATAGCCTACGTCATGCTGTATTTGATTATGTTTATCTTTCAAAGGTGAATGTAAAATTTATTTTCATTAATGCCAAATAAGTTTTAATAACATCAATTTTGATTGTACTTTCACCGCAGTATTTAAGTACCGGTATTTAAAAAATTAACATTTATCATGTCGAGTGTATAAAATAACTTACCGAGCGAGATGGCCGAGATGGTAAGGTCGTGGAGGTCCCAGGTTCAAATCCCGTGGCCGTCCAATTTGATATGGGTTTTTTCATTGTTTCCCCAGTCGTAAAGGCAAATGCTGAATTGGGTATTTACATACCATGAATCATCCTCACCATTTCATCCTGTATCATATCCATTTAAATTAACATTAGTTGAAATATACTCCATTCAATACATCAATAATAGAAATAATTGAGAACCAATAGTTCCATGGCATACCCTACTTTATAGAAACACATCCCGATCTCATGATATGGCCTCGCAGCTGAAGGGAGTAAAATCACAGCTGGATGACAAAATTAACTGCACTATCTTAAAAACATCTTGTCGAGTTATGATTGAATCAGTTCTGATAAATATAAGTTACAGGCGTTAAGCTATGTTGAGTAAAGGCATACAATATCTATGGGGGTTTCATGGTTTCCCCAGTCGTAAAGGTAAATGCCGAATTGGATATATACATACCATGAATCATCCTCACCATTTCGTCCTATAACATATCTATTTAAATTGATATCAGTTGAAATTTACTCCATTAAATACATCAATAATAAAAACTGTTGACAATCAATAGTTCCATGGCACAGATCCCGAACTCCTGATATGGCCTCATAGCTAAAAGGAGTATAAATACAGCTGAATTTTTAAAACAAATTTGACGAAATATCCACCAAAGTAGAAGGAAGTTAGTACCGGAGTACGGAGTCAATAGAGCTTGTTTGCGTACTTAGGTGCTCATATTCGTAACCTCCTATAAGCTATACTTTCCTGTTCCCTGTTAATGCAAATGTAATCTGCTTCATGTTTAATGCAAACGAGTCAAGAAAATATCTTGAGAGTGTATTGATTGAGGGAAAAGGAATAATAACCCCAAGGCAGTTCATTACAGTTTCACTAAGCTAAGCCATGTTAAAACTAATGAGAATACGGTGTTACAACCTCAGTGCTGTACAATCTGGGGAAGGTCACTATTACAGTTTCACAAAGAAACGGTAGATGATATTAATTAAAAAGAGAAAATTATGAGTGGTATAAAATTACAGCACTCCAGGGGAACCAACTTTGATTGCTTCACGTGGAAAATACTCTTTCAGTTAATAATAATTACATATGATTTAATAGACTGAGTTTGATGAAAATTGAAAATTTTAAAATTCACTGCGGTGTTTGCAAAAATTGTCATACTTGGTGGTGGTGAAAAGCATGGCCGTCCGGAAGGGGGGGCAGGGTAGGGCCGCTGCCCCTCCCTGGAAATTGTTTACACATAAACCTCTAAATTAAATGACTATAAGCAACTCATGTGAAGTGAGGTTTAAGTCTCCAAATACTGTTGTATGTTCGTGTTGTTTGGATGAAAACGATCTGACTAGATATTAGCTTGTAGGAATAATTACTGCCCCTAAACCTGAAACCATTTATACCCAAGCATTTTATTATAATTCAGTTAAGGCAAGAAAATGTCGCATTTTATTTTTTATATGAATAGTACCTGTGATTCTGTAACGGATATCAAAAATCATCTGAGTTTAATACGTCAAATATTTTCTTTGTATCCATGGCCATAGTCCATCTACAGTAAATGAAGGATGTTGATCATATAATATTACTAATAATAGTAATAATAATATCAATAATGTGAATAGTAATAATAATAATAATACGAATAGTAATAGTAATAGTAGTAATAATAATAAGTGATTGTAGTAGCATAGTGATGGTGGTGATGGCAGTAATTCGTCCATGACAAAATTTCTGCGGACGCCCATGGTGAAAAGCTTTGTCCTTAAGTTGGCAGCTGTATGCCAGAAAATCAATAACAGCTGTATGCGCGGTCCAGTATGGCTGGCTCCATGGTAATTATCTTATTTATTATTATAGGCAAATTGCATACGACTGTTTAAAAGGAATATTTTCAAGACGGCGCCTATGATTGGGGGCATATGGTCAGCATGTCAACTCCCACGGCCATTCTTGATAACTTTCTTGGCCAAAGCCGCTCCTCATTGTTGTCATGGGGCTGAGTGCAACCCTTTCTACACCTCTCTTTGAAAGAAAAATCGAGGATTCGCGCTTTACTCTAGTCGAATATTTTAAGTAGACAGGGCACTTTTACGTGTCTGTGTCAACTTATCAAGTACAGAACAATTTTTGTACCTGACCCTGCTCAGAGAAATTTAGCAAGAAAGAGTATATATCGAAATATTTTCATTTGAAGGGGTTGGCAGTCTTCAAGTCGCATCGCGTTGACTAAGGTATACGGCTACGGCTGTCGTGACTGGCGGGAGGGGAAAATCACTTGTCTCTCTGAATTCAACTCCCACCTTTGAATGCTCGACTCCTAATCACGCGTTCCACCAATACCAGGAAGAAAAAAATTAACTTTTGATCACCGGGATTCGATCCTCATACAGAACGAGTTTTCCTCTAAAGAATATATTATAAATATCTCAAAATCCTGTCAGAATATAAGATTCTGTGGCATAGAAACATATTGTTTCTGGATTTATTAGTTAATAGTTACTTAAAAGGAAACTCAGTGTAAAACTTGGAGGGTTAGTTTCTTGTCACAGTATCACGTTGTTTCTTTTTACAAATGAAACAATGAGAAGCACTGGTTTCAATGAGTTGCACCCACCTGTTGAACTCCCGTGCTGATGTGAACTCGTGCGTTATGTTGCAGTCTAATTAAACAGCGTGTAACACAACTTGATACAGATGGTGAAATTATGTTACATAAACCTGGGTCCGAAACTGGCTTATTTCCTGGTTAGAGACCTTTGGCTACAAGTCTGTTGACACGGTATGACATGCAAGCTACAAAGCCAATCCTTCGTTTTGGACTCTCTGTTCGTCAGTTTCTGAATAGACGATTCCGTGATAAATGAATAGCAAGAGGTGGACCAATTCCTTGGCCTTCACGATCGCCTGACCTAAATGCGGAAGTTTTTAACCTACTAGACTACGGCCGAGAAAGCCTTCGCAGTTATATCACTGTCGTTTCTTCGCGGGCGGCGCACTCTAATCGCGAAATGAACCTAGAAGCCGGACTTTTAGCTTTTCAGTTAATAATCTTTTATTTTTAATTAATAATTTGCGTGTAAGGGTAAGGTTTATTAGTTTTGCAGTTAAGTAAATGATTTAAAGAACTAGCGGGCGAAGCCGCTGGCACCTGCTGAGAACGTAAATACTGCTTTGGATGATGTATAAGCAACATTTACTTACTTAATTAATTACTAACTTACTTATTCAATATCAACAGGAAAATCTCTAAGCAGGCGAAAGAAATAGGACTATTATATATTTTATGGAACCCGGAGGTTCAATGCCGCGCTTACACGAGACAACCATTCAACCCTATTATCTGCTAACTCAATCTTTTCTATTATTGTCCTCCCACTTACGTCTAGGTCTTCCAAGTGGTCTTTTCCCTTCGAGTCTCCCAGACAATATTTTTGAGGTATGTCTTTCCTCCCCATGTCCAGCCCATTTCATCCTCCGTGATTTAATTACCCTTACTATATTCGGTGAAGAGTACAGGTTATGAAGCTCTCCATTATGAAGTTTATGTATCTCTCAGGTCCGAATATTTTCCTAAGCTCCTGTTTTTAAACACTCTCAGATTATGTTTTTCCCGAAGAGAAGGGGGCCATGACTCACATCGATATCAGTGGCGTAGCCGGAAATAATTTCGGGGAGGATCGAAAGTGCTAGGGGGTTTAGGGGGTATGGAATACTTCGCAAGGAAGAAGGTACGGGGGTTCACCCCCGGAATTTTTTTAGAAAATAACCAATGAAAATCACATTTTACGCTATTTTATTACTGAAAAACTAGTTTGAAAATTCGTTTACTATTCTCTAAGGCATGCCAACAAAAAATCGTTATAACCCTTATAAGAAAAATTAAATAACACTTGGAACAGTGGAAATAATAGGCCTACATTTACAAGTTCAGTACTAAATAAAATTATTAAATATTTGACAAATTGGAGCTTAAATCACAAATAGAATTTTAGGTTTTGATTTCGGGGGAGGGGAGGGTTCGGAAAACTTGGACCCCCTACGCCACTGATCCATATAATACAACCGACAGGTTTAGTGTCTTATAAATGTTTATTTTCATATTTCTGGACAGAAGACGAGAAGATAAAAGTTTCTGAATTGCATAAAAACGAGCGTTTCCTGATTTTAGTTTGTTGCATGTGAGTGTAGCGTTGCTGGCTATGTATCCCTAGGACCGGGTTCGATCCCCGGTACCTCCTCGGATTTTTTCTGAGGTAAGGAGGTCTGAAACGGTGTGCACTCAGTCTCGTGATATAAACTGAGGAGCTGAAACAAAATGTAAGACAACCAAGGGGCAATTACATGGCCAAAACGTTATTGCTGAGCACCCTGAATATGTAAATTACAATCTTAAACATTTTAAGAGGAAAATTAAAAAATATTATATAATATTAATAGCACAACTTTAAGTTTGTTTGGTCTTTCAATGTTCAACCCAATTTATTCTATTTTTTGGTGTAAATTCTATATAAACCACTGGTTAACGATGAAAAATTATTTTTTATACATTGTAGCCTACTCATACATTTATAATTTTCGTTTGTAGTATACTGTGCATTGATATATAATTAGATTTATACCCCCTAAACACGAGCTTTGCTCATATAGGGGCATGTTGGTTTTATCTGTTAAATGTGAAATAACTAGCGGCTCCGGTCACGGAAATCACCCTTAACGGTTGTGGGTGTCGGCACATGGTAGATGGCGCAGTGATCGGGTGGTAGGACTTGTCCCTTCAGGGATGTAGCGCCACGGAGTTTTTAGTTTTTTAGCGTGTGATTCTTGTTAAGCGTCACTATTCTGTCGTCGAGAGCACGTGGCATTGTTGTGAGCAAAATGAGGCCCGGCTGAGAGCTAGATCGATTCTCTTTCCCCTGGTCTCCCACCCAACCCCCGCCTGTTGCGGTTGTCTATCACTTTTCCAAACTCTCAGGAACACTCACATGACTTCCTGCGCGCCCTCCTCTGGATCCGAAAGTCTCTGGTTCCATCCCGGCCGCTGTCGATGTATTTCCAGGCCGTAAAAATCCTGGGCACGAATAATTCTTTATTTATTTATTTATTTATTAATAGTAATGAACATTTCAGGTAAAAAAACCAATTACAATGTTCATGCCAAAAATACAATTCATACATACATAATAATAAAAACAAAAGGTATAAAAGATAAGAATACACAAAAGATAATACACAAAAGATACATTACAGCAATTTAATGGGACGGATTATAAACCATGGGTCCCGTGTAGTACAAGCAGGGCCGTGGAAAGAAAGCAAGGGCCCCAGGGACAAATTTCCCCTGGCTCCCGTCAAATATTAAATTCACTACCTAATTCGCCCTTTATAATGAATGCAAAAAAAATGATTATGTGATGATATTACATAACTATTAAGCGGTACCAGTACTTGATAAGATTGTCTGGTAGACAGGACTGTCTGACTGTCTGTCCGTGTGTCTGTAAGTGCGATAACTAAAATACGCTTTATCGGATTTTCATAAAACTTGGTATACCATTTATAATGCCCATGGGACGAAGCCTATTGATTTTGGACCAAATCGGTTAACTGATGACGGGCACGAAACGGAAAAATATATTAAACTGTTCTAACTTGGAACAATTTTATCTGTATGTACTAGTTTAATCTTTCGAAAATTATGATTTTAAATGCCGAACGTTAGTGAAGCCCACTGTTGAGTCCAAAAAGATTTCTGCTTTTATTCCTTTAAAAATAGCAATTTTTCTTCAAGAATAATCCGTTTCAGATTAACTGATTAATTCCGTGTCACCGTTATACGACAGAACAATTCAGATTAAATAAACACATAAAACATAACTTAAGCTGTTTATTTACTTATAGCCAATTTTAGTTTAGAGTAAATTTAGAAAGTAAAAAAATAAAACCTGGTCGGCCGGGCCCCGGGGCTGCAGCCCTGGCTGCCCGTCCCTCTCGTCGGGCCTGAGTACAAGAGAAAATTCTAAGCCTAAATGATAGCCTCTGGCTGCATTGCAGTTGCCTCAGACTAAGTGTGCGTTATATCTTTTCACGTGTAAGTCTTTATACTTTTAGAAATATTCGTTTATGATAGTTGCTTCATTATTTAAATTTTTAAAAAATATTTTATACAAGATATGAAGAAAAATGGGCAAGTTTACAGATACTTAAAACTTTCCATGTGTATCGTATCCTCCATATACTTGACTAACTCTGGTAGCAGAATTATGAATATCTGTGTTAGATCAGATATATGCATATGCATTCATGAACCACGGATTATTGTCTCTTTTGTTCATTATATGATAATATTATACGATATAAATTCATCTGACACTGCAATTTGAACCCAGGACCTTTGGCTATCCGTGCCAGTGCTCTACCAACTGAGCTAAGCAAGAATTCACTTCACAGCACCAGATGGAACCTCTCTCAGGTTCTTCTGATTGCTCAGTCATAGGAGAGAGGTTCCATCTGGTGCTGTAAAGTGAACTCTGGCTTAGCTCAGTTGGTAGAGCATTGGCAAGGATAGCCAAAGGTCCTGGGTTCAAATTCGAGTGTCAGAGGAATTTTCTCCTACAATATTATTGTGTTTGATCAGTTTAAAACTATACAATATATGTATAAAACCTGTCACATAAAAATAGTGAAAGCTACGACATAAAAATATTCTTCAATCCTACAATAAATAGGATATCAAAGTAAGCACGTTACCGGCTTTTTCATTCCTGTATGTTAAATGAGTGTGCAAAATGTCAGCACTCTAGCTCTAATAAGGATGAGGGTACAAATTTACGTAAAAATTTAGTTTTGAGATATTTGCATTTATAATTTTACAACTTTCTGATTTACATTCCAGTATCATAATCATTATCATCTTCATCGTCTTTCTTTCTTCTTGCCTTCTGTTGGTCCTAGCTTCCTTTGTACTTGCCTCGGCAGCTCCTTGTGCATGGTGGATGCAGTTCTTGTCCATGAGTTGGAATTGTTCTCTCTGATTTTAAAGGGATTCAAATCCTGCTTAAATGTATTTTCATGTGCGAAAAATATTGTGTAACGCTGCAATAAATATAAAAGATCGAAGTAGTAAAACGATATTTTATTTTATTTCAGCTGTGTTTATACTCCTTTTAGCTTCGAGGCTATATCAGGAGTTCGGGATCTGTGTCTGTACAGTAGGGTAGACCATTGAACTATTGCTTGTCAATTGTTTCTATTGTCGGTGTATTGAATGGAGTAAATTTCAACTGATATTAAATTAAATGGATATGATACAGGATGAAAAGGTGAGGTTGATTCATGGTATGAGAATATCCAACTCGGCATTTGCCTTTACGACTGGGGAATCCATGAAAAAACCCATGTCAAATTGGCCGGCCCCGGGATTAGAACCTGGGACCTACCAAATGCGAGTCCAAGACGTTACCAGCTCGGCCACCTCGTTCGGTAAAAGTAAGTTATGTTTGCGAAACAAACCCGTAGCAATTGTAGCAATCCTACGAGCAAAACAAAATAATTTTACACTGGTTTTAGACAATCGTTAACGTTTGTGAAATAATAACAAATGTTACATTTATTGTAATGAATTACACACCGTGGAGCAGCCATATTGGAGCGCGCAGACAGCTGTTATTGATTTTCTGGTACAGAGCTGCCAACTGCAAGTATGATAATTTTTGCAATCACATTTAAAAAAGCGTAGTGAATTTTAAAATTTTCATTTTCATCAAACTGAGTCTATTTAATAATCATATCCAAATATTTTTAACTAAAAGAGTAAATCAATCGAAGTTGGTGACCCTAAAGTGCTATAATTTTGTACCGCCCAGTGGCATAATTTTCTTCTTTTAATTATCACCTACCATTAAAAGTTCTTCTTTTACCTTCGACTCTTTAAGAAGTATACGTATATTCAGATAATTTTTTATCCGTTAAAAACAAAAATGTTAGTTTTGACCATCTCAAAATTTCTGATTATGAGGTTAGTGAAGGACCCTCGGCGTGGTCATGTGGTTAGCGTCGCTGACTACAGATCCGTCGGCCCGGGTTCGTTCCCGGAGATTTCTGAGGTAGGGATATCTGGAACGGGGTGCGCTCAGCCCCGTGATTCAAATTGAGGAGTTACCACCATTAACGGCCTTGGGTGTCGGCATACTGACCACATGCCCCCAATCCTGCCATCTGCCTATGGTCGGGTGGTTGGTCTTATCCCTTCAGGGATGCAACGCCACGGAGTTTAGTTTAGAAGTTAGTGACGTTAGCCCAAGTTTCTTCAGGAGATTTTCACCCATTAGCTACGCGTTCCCTTCGTTTTGTTGTCAGTGGTTTGCACAGGTTGCTATGTGTATTGAGAACCGTTGCACAACACCAGGTTTGCACAACAACGTGTTTGTGCAGCAGGATTTTTGTGTGTGTTCACAAAGTGAACAGCGGGACAAGTAGATGATAGTTTGTGGACCATCTAATCGCAGCAACAAAGCACAGGTTGTAACCCCTGCTGCTCACGACTAGAAAACCCGCAGTACACAGCTGGCAGAGAAATTGCCGCATGTTTACGGCGCTCTGTGTTACTTCAGTGCATTTCGGGACGCAGTTAATCTCATAATTATTAAGGACCGTTTTTTCAAAACTCGCTTTATGCATTTTTAAAATCGTTTTATTGTGTTAATACATACTGTTTAGCATCCTCTAAAAGCCTATGCAGAGGATTTAGCAAAATTTGCTTTATTCCGAAATTATAGCACAGAGAATACAGCTTGTTTTTGCAAAACTCGCTTCATGCATATGTAGTGGTCCTTTCAAAACTCGCTTTTGTTTTTTGCATAAAGCGAGTTTTGAAAAAACGGTCCTCAATTAGGGTTCGGATGTTTATGAATGATGGCTTAAAAAAAAGTGGAAAATATAACTGCAAATATGCCCTTAAAAATGATTAAATATGACCCAACAATCCTAAATATGACCTAATAAAATAACGTATTTTCAAGAAATAAATGTTCCAATTTAAAGCGTTTAAAGACACTAAATTGTTACATCACATGAATTCAATCAGATAATAATTTTTAACCATTTTACAGGTTATTCACAGTTTTACTTATAATGAATTTCTCTTTTTAAAGAATTTGCTCCCGTTTGCTCGCTTCATCAGCTACAAAAATTCGTAGGGTGAATGTTTGAACACCTCCCAGCCGAACTTCTGTGGGAGACTTGCTAGGAGGTGTTTAAGCATCCACCCTACAGTCCGGACCTCGCTCCCAGTGACTTCCATCTTTTTATATACCTCAAGAAATGACAGGGAATGACAGATAATGACAGAGAGGAGGAGATGTTTGTCACACAGTGGTTCAAATCCCAGGCGGCACACTTGTACGACACAGGTATTCAAAAGTTGGTTCCACGGTATGAAAAATGTTTCAATTCCGGTAGCGAATATGTTGAATAATAGCTGAATACTTGCTGTATCTTTTGGAATAATATGTCCACGAAATTCTGTTTTGTTTCTGTAGACGGCCACAGGGAAACTTGCTTTATGGACGCGCATCGTATAAGAATAATTATGATTTCTTGTGAGATATTTATCTGAAAATATTTTCCCAAGTTCGCATGTTCTATACCGTTCCGGGTGGATGCTACTTGAGTAAATTCTATAGTTCCATGTGTGTCGATTTACAGGCATGTAAGGAGACCTTCTGCGTTACAGACTTCCGATCCACCAGCGACAAAGACCCAGCGTTTGAGATGCGACTATAACTATTATACAGGGTGTTAATGAATAACACCGAAATATTTTACCTGTGTATAGAGGGGACATAGACAAACAACTTTTATTAGGAGATTTTTGCTCTGTGGATTCAATTTTTCCTGTTATAGAATAAAATCTCCCAGGGCATGGCCGCCACTGACTTCTAACATTAGAAAAAAGTGAAAAACAAAGGAACTTCGCTGTTAACACTGTAGTCAGTAGTCTATATTAATAAAAGGAAGTGTCTGTCCTCCGTCTGTCTGTCTGTCCTCAATCTGTCCGCGATGCCCAGTGAAATCTACTCAACGCAGAGATCTGAAATTTTATACATAGGCGGACTAATGGGTCGGAATGTGCACCTCGAAGCCGGAATTTTAATTTTCGCTTTCGTTCGTGAGTTATGAGTGAAAAACGGGCAGAAAACGTGTATTTATTGCGTTTTCGAAGCATGAGTTTTCAGTAGCCTAATACAAATCAATTACACTAGGCTTTGGCTATTTTTGTCAAACCTTCGACATAAAAGCATCGCGATATCTTGAATGTTGTAGCTCACGCTGGTCGATTCATTTGTTTTTAATGTCAAGGCACGCAAAGATAATATGAAATTTTCAACCTACACCGAAGAGGATTATTATTATTATTATTATTATTATTATTATTATTATTATTATTATTATTATTATTATTATTATTATAGGGATAATCGATATAGCCTAAATATGGTCAAACGTTGTTCGATTTGGACGAAACTCACTATATAGGGGTTTTCTGGGCCAAGGAACACGAATCTGAGGTCGCTTTCACCAGGGGACGCTATCTAATCGTGGTATGCAATTCACGTGATTTAGGTGTTAATAAATATAATGATTTAACTATTATGCTCTTAATTTTTAATTCTTGAAATAATTATCGCGGGCGATCGCTTGATTTTGTAAGTCCATCCTGGACGATTCATTTGTTTAGAATATCAAGGCCCGAAGACATATGAAATTTTCAACCTACACGGAAGAGGGATAATCAATATAGGCCTAAATATGGTCAAACATTGTTCGATTTGCACGAAACTCACTGTACAGGGGTATTCTGGGCCAAGGAACTCGAATCTGAGGTCGCTTTTACCAGGGGACGCTATCTAATCGTGGTATGTAGTCCACGTGATTTAGGTGTTAATAAATATAATGATTTAACTATTATGCTCTTAATTTTTAATTTTTGAAATAATTATCGCGGGCGAAGCCGCGGGCACATGCTAGTTATGAATAAAAACAAGACTAATGCAGTGGCGACCAGTCATGTGATTAGTCTGTACATTTTGCAGTTTATGGAAACACTAAATTATGATATAGCTGTTAATGAATGATTAAGAATCAGGTTTATGTGGATCATTAGGAAGCCATGAAGTCAATTTAATGAACATTTTAACCCTATTTCGTGTAATTATTGATTTATCAGCATCAAATTATAATGACTTTAATGCCTTGTAGCACACACATTTTACGTCATAGAGCAAAAATTTCCTAATAAAAGTTGCTTGTCTAAGTCCCCTCTATACAGGTAAAATACTTCGGTGTTATTTATTAACACCCTGTATAATTACAACAATTATTCTCGGCCATAACCAATGCCAGTCTCTTCACCCAGACTGAGCTCATTAATTATCAAACTACACTGAGAATATATAACTCGATACATCTCATTAGCGGCCAACTTCACAACAGCTACAAGACAAGTTTGTTAGCGTGTAATACCCGTATCAGGAATGAATGCCGTTCCAGTAGAGTTCGCTATCTATGTCGATGGCTGTAAGCATAATGGTCATGAATAGGGGCGGATTTCTATGACCAAAAAAATAGGATATATGCATCCATTTATGACCTAAAAACATAAAAATATGACGAATAAAATTTAAAATATCACTTTACACATTGTGTATAATTTTTTAAAGTTTCATTACAATACATTTTATTAAAATATAGTGTTAATTACTTTAACAATCTGTAAATTCTCAAAAAGTATCATTATAATGCAAAATTACAAAATATGATACATGAAACTTCAAAATTTCTTTAATATGAACAAAAATATGACCTAAATATGCATATTCATACTAAATATGCTAAAATAGTAAATATGCAGTTATATGCACAATAAAACCGATCCATTTTTACCAGGATGCTTGGAATCTGGTTTAAATTAGTCGGAAACCTGAAATAATGCAAAGGGGGAAAATATGACATGTCATAGAAATCCGCCCCCTAGTTATGAAAAATCAACACGAATCACTGAATACTTATCCATACCGGGTGTAACAAAAAGGTAGACCAAAAGTTTAGGGAAACATTCCTTGCATATAGAGGGGGAAATTAAGTGTTTGCCAGTGAGTATGCTATATCAGAAGTCGGTAAAAAAATCCTATCCACTGATTCGTCACTTATAGCTGTAGGCTTTGTATAGGGATGTTTATCATACATCTACAAGAAGACAAAATAGGATGGAACATTTTCAGTCCTATGCCCGCAGTATATTATGTCCCAGGTTTTGGGCGAGGAAAGTATGAAAGTGATATTGATTTTTTTTTTTTAATTTCAGCTCCGAAACGGTTGTATGGTAACATGAGAGTGAGAAATAAAAATGTCCATAAAGACAATACAATCGTATGTAATCGGAATTTGTTTCTTCTTATTTCAACCCCTCCCATGGTGTGTAATGCAACATTCGACATCCTCTGTGAGCCATAAAAAGCTATATCTAGCGTTTTCTGAGGGAATAGTTTGAGTGTGATAAGTCGTTCTTGCTCATTTCAAGTTCTACGTAGACCTACATATTATACAAGGCCCTAGAGTTTGAAAATCGAATGTCCTTCATAAGTTAATTTCAAATTACAAAATAAAAACCCGGGCGACGCCGGGCCATTTAAGCTAGTGTTATATAAACATGGGTCTCAAACTGCTTTATTTCCTGGTTAAAGCTGTTTATCTATGACTCTGCTGACACGGTGTGATATGCAATCTACAATAGAGCTCCTGTTTATTTCATCCTCTGTGTTCGTGAGTTTCTGATTAGACGGTTCCATGATAAATGGATAGGGTTGGCCTTTATGCTCGCCTGACCTGAATTCACTAGATTTTTATTTGTGTTGGCATTTAAAACTCTTGTGTATTATTGTGAGACTGGAATGGTTAACATGCGGAATGCCTTTGATATTTAATACAGGAGATAGCAATGTTCTTTATTTCCTGCCGCGCCAATCAGATTGTTACCTCAGGAATTTCAACCAATCAGAATCTGAGAATGTATTTTGACAGCTACATGTCAATTCCGCGTGAGTACTTTGGCAGAGTTGCAAGATCTCTTGGCTCTTATTAAGAGCGAGTACATTAATTATTGTTTGTATATTTCATCTGACTGGTCTGTGGGCGCTAAGTTACATTGACAACAGCGCACTCTCATCGAGTGGCAAGGCGTCGAAGAACAATAATGATATCACTTGCCTTTGATGTACCGCCAGTTAACGTTCTGAGTAGTTTAATAATACGCAACACCGGTGCAAGATGTAAAGAAGATTATTTTATACAACACAACTTGTTTGGAAATTGAAATAACATAAATGTGCATTGATTAAAAACACAATTTCGATTCGGTGCAAGCCAGTTCTTGTGTTTTATTGTGTGTTAGCTTACCTGAATGAAGTTAATTATGTCTTATAGTCCTATGCAGCATTGGTAGCACTGGTCACAGCATGGTAACTCGAATCGATTCATGGATGGTTGATTCATAGTAGGCCGTGAACTCGCAGCTGTTAGTTTTGCTTTTATATTACAAAGCACGAAAGTAATTATTATTTGTATAATAAGGAACATTTTAATTCATGGAATAATCTTAATAAATCCAACTCGAGTTGACGAGTTTCATCAGATAAATTTGCTCCTGTTGCGCAGTCGCGAATCTATCGAGAAACTCGCAAACTCTCGTCGGATTACCTATGAAAAACAATTGCACGTAGATGCGATAAAATTAAAGTGATAAAAAAAATCTGATGTGAAAGTCACATAACTTCCTCTGCCCCAAATAAAAGAAGTATTAACATATCCTTGTACAGAATCGCAAAAGACAATTTTACGCTAATTATCCTATAAATACCTTATAGCCCCTTCTTTGAAGTTGCTACTAAAAACGCAGGCTATGGACAAATAAAAAAAGAAGAAGAAAAACAAGTGAGAAAATTATAACGATTAACACTTGTGATTTGTTGAAATTCAACATATTCTTACACTGGATTGGTCAGTGATTAAAAGAGTCACAATAAACATAACTCGATTCACTCAAGATAATATTCGGACCCTTCGTTCCTGATAGCCTTGATATGACAAAATAATTTTATTTTTCATTCTGTGAGCAGCTGGACCTGGGTTTGAAATATTTAAAGTGGTCTCTCGCTGAAACGGTAGCCGCCACTTGTGCTGTGTGTAACACAATTATACACAGTACGTGGACTGTAAAAACCATCCCTATGACTGCTCATATTCCCCATTAAGCCCAGCGTATGCTAAACATCCCGTGAAATTATACATAACACGGCTCTCACTAAATTATCTCTGCCATTCATTACATACTGTATTACCTGTCTGTCTGTCTGTCTGTCTGTCTGTCTATCTATCTATCTATCTATCTATCTATCTATCTATCTATCTATCCAACTATTTGTCTGTCTATCTATCCATCCAACTATTTGTCTGTCTATCTATCCATCCATCTATCTGTCTGTCTATCTATCTATTTATACATCTATTTATCTATCTGTCTATTTGTCTGTCTATGTACCTATCTATCTGTCTGTCTATCTATCTATATCTCTATTTATATCTGTCTGTCTGTCTATATATGTATATTTCTATTTATCTATGTCTATCTATATATTTTTCTATATCTATCTATCTGTATCCATATCTAGCTATCTGTCTGTATCTCTATCTATCTATCTGTACCTATCTCTATCTATCTATATCCATCTTCATCTATATCTATATGTCTTGTCTGTCTATTTATCTATATCTATATATCTCTATATATTTTTCTGTCTATGTATCTGGCTGTCTCTCTGTCAATCAATATGTCTGTATGTCTGTGTATATAGGCCTACATCTGCACGTATGTTTATCTCCTATCTGCGTCGGCCTTTCTCTCTCCCCCTCACTCCTTTTCTCGTTCTCTCTTTTTTCTCCGTTTTCTATTCTTCCTCCCATTTTCTCCTTTTTCCTGTATTTCTTTTTCTATATTTCTCCTTCTATCTCTCTCTTTCTGCTTTACTACCCGTTTGTCCATCTTTCTAGACATCTATCTATTTACGATGTAAAAAATTCATTATTAACAAATCAAATCAATTTTAAAATTACGATTTTAAACATCAGTAAATCATGTATGGGCACTGCGCTATAAACCAGAAGGTCGCGGGTTCTATTCCGATGAAATCGTTGGGATTTCAAAATTGACTATCCTTCTGGTGGCACTATGGCCCTGAAGTCGACTCAGCCTCTAACAGAAATGAGTACAAGGATCAATCAATGAGATAAAGACGGCCGGTGCATAAAGCTGACAACCTTACCAACTTCATGTCTAAAAATCTGGGAGCCTCACATTCTGAAAGCCTGTAGGCTTCCTCCATGGCATGTGCAGGGATGAATTTTCTAAAATATAGAGGATATCGGTATGGTTTAAAAGTGAGTTCAACCGATTATTGTATCTTAACCAAAACGAAGGAATGATGTGTTAAAATACAGCATCACTGTCTTGCATATGATTCAGGACTAAATAAGACTCCACCTCTCTAGTACGGCGAGTAAAGTGATTGTAAATAAGACAGACAGAAGTACAACTTCCTCATATGGAACTGAACATGCGAGCACAAAGTTAACGAAACATGTGCTAGCTAATATCGTATTTAACATTTTAAGCTCATTCAATTTTAAGGTATATGGTGATTAAAAATTTTAGATGAGACTTCTTTTAAGTAGCAAATTAATCGCCAGTCGCCACAAATTTAGTCTCTTTTATTTCCTTTAAATGTGCATTACATATTACTAGGGTTCGGATGTTTATGACATGTCATATTTTTATCCTGACCTCCATTCTCGCCGCAAACACAAATTAAAAATGAATTGCACATTGTTTATCGTACTCGGCCCGGTTTTATTTTGCATGTAAAGTCATATTTTGGTCACTTTCGCGGTATGGGTCATATTTCTATCATATTTGTAACTAAATGTCATATTTCAGTTATAAATTAGGCAAACAAGCATAATTATGCAGTATGTGTACTAAATTGTCGACTTAATTTTTTTCTGAAAAAGAGTCACGAATATTTTGGTTTTACTGTAACTGATATGTGAAGGGACAATAACAAGTAATAGCACAATTGCCTTTTTCTCCTTGTTGTTAACAACTTCAACAATGTTTTAAAAATACATTCCATTAACATTTGCAGTGGTACCTGGAAACATTAACAGATTAGAAGTTCTTTGCCAGTAAAACTATAAAGCACATGTAAAATTGTTAAAAAGTGATTATGTGATTGAATTAATATGATGTAATAATTTGGTGTCATTAAACGATTTAAAATGGAACATTTATTTTGAGAAATTACATTCCTTTATTAGGTCATATTTGGGATTTTTCGGTCATATTTAATCAATTTTAAGGTCATATTTGCAGTCATATTTTACACTTTTTTTAGGTCATAAACATCCGAACCGTACATATTACTATAGAAAATGAATGTTCATTATCATTGTGTTGATCTATGGCCATTACCAGTAGATCAACTCCAAAAATTGGTTTATTATAGTAGAATCAGTGCATACCATGTTGATCAAACGTGTCCATCATGTTATACCCCAAGAAGCTTTCAAACGTGATTAAGGAAGTGACTCTTTTAAACGTGCTAATCATTCACTAACGAAAAATATTCCAACATCTATTGACTTTGTGATATAGCAGACATTTTTACAAATGCTGTATCCTTTCCTAAAGACGATTTTTTAACATTTTGAATGATAAAATAGTAAACCAAGCTTAAATTTCAAAACGTTCTTCTATTCCCTCTAGTGAGGAACAGTGTAAACTACGGCACATAACTCTCAGATCGCCATCTTTGTTGTCTTGAGCTCCGGCTTCTAACGCTCAGCAGATACCGGCAGTAATTTCCTTCTGAATGGCGCTCAGTTCGAATGTAGAAACACTCCAATACTAGGGAAATTCCTTATTATCATTTTCGTAAGATGTTTCTAGCATATAAACTTAACTGAGAAATGAGCTTGGAAAAACAACTCAAGAATTGGAAAAACAATAGGTGGATGCTCTTGAATAAAGGGTTAATTCATAAAAACTGATACAAGTTCTTAGAATCAAATCAGTGCCACTAACAAGTCCTGAAATGTTCAAAATTCTAATCTGACTAACTGTACGAAAAAGGTACATTTATATAAACATATTGTGAATAAAAAAAACTATTTATGGATCAAGTAAACAAGGCTTTAGCGGACGAATCTCCTATTTCAGCTGAGGCGTAGCCCCTATCTAAAATGCGGGATGCGCAAGGCCGGACTGGGGGCCCTCGGCCAGAGACTGAAGAGGAGCCCCCTAACGAAGAGGGGGTTCAGGAATCTTCCCTTGGAAAATTTCCACTATTTTGGCACTTGAAAAGTAAAGGCAAGAGCTTTATAAAAAAAATATTTACTTACGTTTAATATTTTTTAATTATTTATAAAACTCCGTGGTGCTACATCCCTGAAGGGACAAGGCCTAACACCCAACCCCTGCGTCATATATAGGGTGGCCATTTCTAAAATGTCAGAAAGGAGGACACACTTCTTCGGTAATCTAGCATAGTATAAAACTTCGAGCATGGACGGCTGGACAACAGATATTATATGGTATAACCCTGACTAATTTTACTTAATAACTGCATTTATGTAAAATAAATGATAGTACGCTATCATCGTATGGACAAGCGTGCCAACCTTAGGAATAGATTCAGATTTTTCCGCGGCAGCAACTTAACAAATGATAGTATCGACAAGCGTGCCAAGCTTAGGATTGGCAGGAACATACCGGAGAAAACAAATTTTATTAATATGCTTTACCGACCCATCAGAGTCTCGAAAAGGGGGACAAATCAACGTCCGGCATAAAGCCGCGCCGGATGGAGGACTGCTTAGCAAAAAGCCTTACAGTCCGACCAAAAGCCGGATGTCTGGCCACCCTAGTCATATACCATACGCAGATGGCAGGATTGGGGGTATGTGGTCAGCATGCCAACACCCACGGCCGTTAATGGTGGTTTCCATGACCGGAGCCGCTACCTCTTTATCAAGTAGCTCCTAAATTTGAATCACGAGGCTGAGTGCACCCCGTTCCAGACCTCCCTGCTTCAGAAAAATTCGAGGAGGTACTGGGGATCGAACCCGGGCCGACGGATATGTAGTCAGCCACAAGACCACACCGGCGATCTTTATATTATTTATATTATATCAAAACTTATTACACACCTATTCAATTCATTTATTACAAACCATCCTGATCTAAATAGCTTAAACAACAAACAATTTAGATCTAAAATTAGAAAATTTATATAATTATTACTTCTGTTTTCTACTATTACTGTTAAAACATTTTTCATATTAAACTTTAAAATTTGGATAGAACTTAATTTCTTTGTTTTTTTACTAAAGTTTGAACAAATAAATTGTTATGTATTATAATTGTATTATCTTGTACCTTTGTATTGTAAATGGAACATGTTCTAACCTTTTACACATAATGTTTTGTCATACTTCTCCAAATTATGTATTGTTTTAAGTAATTATTTAGTATAAGTTTTTCTAATATATTGAACTGAACCACCCCCGAACACAAGCTCTGCTTCTTCGGGTGGTGTATCAACTTTTTAATGTATTTTTCGTGTAATTTGGAACAATAAATTGTAATTGTAATAATTGTTATTACTTGAAGAAATAATAATCAATTAGAAGTGGTTTATTGCTTGAAATTGAGGGCGAAAAACATTTTTAGATTTAGGCACCTTTACCTGTGCTAAAGCCACTCTAAATCTTACTGCAGTACCTCAATGAAAACAATAAATAATTAACTAATGAGTAAGCTAAGCAAATGTGAAGGGGAAAAAAAAGTTTATTTTACTATGATTACGTTTTTATAATCGAAATTTAAAATGCTGTTCTAAGAGTAAACATTAACTGGGATTTGAACAATGGCTCAGAATTGCTTATACGTGGATAAGCTTCCTGATAAAAAGTAAAATGACTCTAGTGCAACTAATTGTAAAGTAGTGTCTGAGTAATAAAAAAAAAGTGTGCGTGGAACGCCACACGATAGAATTGAAACTTGTTTTAATTTTTAGATTTTTTTTCAATTTTGGATTATTGGATTTTTCACTTTTGGATTGTTGGACTTTTTAATATTGGGTTTTTGGACTTTTTTAATTTTTAATTTTGGATTTTTTTCATTTTTGATCTTTTAATTTTTTAATTTTGGAATTTTCGACTTTTTAATTTTGGATATTTTTATTTTTAAATTTTGAATTTTGGATTTTTTAACTTTTATTTTTTTATTTTTTGAATCTTGGATATTTGGATTTTTTATTTTCTAAATTTTGGATTTTTGGACTTTTTATTATTGGATCATTGAATTTTTAATTTTGGAATTTTGGATTTTTTTAAATTTTGGATCTTTGATTTTTTAGATTTTTTATTTTTTGGATTTTTGGATTTTTTTATTTTCGAATTTTTAATTTTGAATTTATAGATTTTTAAATTTTGGATTTAGATTTTTTAAATTTTGGATAAGCCTAATCATTGAGTTGATTGCTTTCTGTGCAGTCCATTCCATTACACCTCACTAATTTCGTGACGATTTTGAGCGTTACACTATTTTCATGGCAATTTTGAGCGTTACATTATTTTCATGACAATTTTCAGCGTTACACAAGCTCTCGATTTACCCCTACCGTGGCTAAAGAAGTTTCACTTCAAAAATATAAAACACTCTTGGGTTGCAGGCCCTCGGCAATTGCCAACCAGCCAACCCGGCTTTCCAGGCCTGGGGATGATTCAGCTAAAGTTCTAAATTTTACTACTAATGTTTTTTCAGTTTTCACTCATTTTCAATAATCCCATGTAAAGAAAGCAATGATATGGTGCTTGCACCAGTAGTGCGTGTTTATAAACTTCGCTTGCTATGGATTGTTTTTTCTTCCTTAAAATAATTTTAAAAGCAATGTTAAGATAATTTGGTTAATTCATCTAAACATATTTACTTCTGTTGAAAGTCATTATTATCATATTTTTCACAACAAAACTTATTGTACCTTGTTGCAAGAAGTATTTCATACAAGAGACTCATCTGAACTTGTTCTACTCAATTGGCAGTTTGGTCTCATGGTGTAAACGACTGCCTGGCAATGAAAATGTTGCACGTTCAAGTCACATTCAAATTAATTTCAACATTACATATTATTGTTATCAAATAATTTATTGAATGCAAGTTGTCTATATGACAAGGTTTACAATCCTTCTTAATACGTAACATTAACCTTTACACATAAAAGCATATAAAACATATTTCACTGGAAGATACTGTGGAGACATCTAGTTGCCATAGTTTGAACTAGTTGAAGTTGGCAACTTTAGCAGCCTAGGCCAATAAAGTATTACTTTACAACATCTTAACAGCCTGAGAAGCAGCTGTTTTAGACAGCATGTACTAAAATAGCTATTTATGTATCAAGTATGCCAAGTAAGCAGGGGCGGATCCACGGGGGGGGGGGGGGGGGGGGGGAAATTTCCCCCCCCCCCAAAATTTGTAACATTAAGCACAAATAATTCAAAATTTATTAGAACATAACCCAAATACTTAAATTAAAGCAACGACATTCATTATTTTGAAATACCTTTGTAAGAAAATGCTGAAATGTTCATTTTGTTTTCAATTGTGTACTGGGAATAATTAATTTTTATGAGTAAAAACTTCCCTCTCTACTTTGGTTCCCCCCCCCCCCCAAAATGTCTCTCTGGATCCGCCCCTGCAAGTAAGGCTTTAGCAGACGAATCTAGTATTGTGGCTGAGGCGTAAGCTGAGGCTGAAATACTGGATGAGTCCGCTAAAGTTTTTGCGCACGTGTTGCATACCGTACAATAGTTTTTAGTAAAAGTTCTGTAATTTTACTACTAATGAGCTCAGTTTTTCACTCATTTTCAATGATTCTGCATTAAGAAAGCAAAGATAATGTCGATTGTATCAGTAGTGCACGTTTATAAACTTTGCTTGCTGTGGATTGTTTCTTTTCCTTAAAAACAAACTTTTAAAGACATCGTTTGGATAATAATGTTGATTAACTAAACTAAATATATTTACATCAATTGAAATTATCATATTTTCTGCAGCAAAATGTATTATGCCTTGTTAAGAGAAGCAATCGTACAAGAGGCTCATCTGAAGTCATTTGTTTCAACTAGCACTCGTGGTCTAGAGGACTAAACTATGGCTTAGCGGCCTGTCACACTGAGCTTCGATCGATCAAGACCAGCCGACTGCCATCTTGCGCTCTCGACTAAATTTCTTTTCCTTGTCACACTGCATCGAGCGTCATCGATCAACGAAAATATTATAGGTATGTACCTATATGATTTTACTAGGTCTACTCATCACTGTATATTAGAGGTAAAGTATATTACCTTATTAGGAATACGAATGCCTATTTCCTGCACATTATCATACTACATGTGTTGGGATGTAAGGTTTAATATTATGCCTAGTATATCAGGCTACATCTGTTTACTTCAAGCTTCCATCAGTCGGCCGAGCGAAGAGGTTTGTTGTTTGTTGTAGTTCGATCGCCCACCGCTAGGTGCTTACAACTCGATCTATTTTTGTGTTTTTAAAATTAAATTACATAAGAAGATATCGTTTTAAATGCCTTAAATGATTCGTGCAATTATATTTCATTCAAATATAAGTTTAAAACGACATTATTGTGTAAGTTAAATCTTCCAGCATCAATTCTGAAATTCAGGTGGGTACGAAGTTTGCCATCGACTGGCGATTAAAAAACGGACAGGTTTGATTTCACAGACCAGATGATCTCTCACCCTCGTTGTTGATCGCTGGCGATCGATGCTATGTGACTGGTACCACTGCTGTCTATAGGTTCATTATACCAGTCAGTCGGACGCTGTCCCTCGATCGATCCAGTGTGACAGCCCCTTTAGTAATGCAAACTTCATATGTTTAAACCCACCCCAGTCGTAAAAAATAAAAAAGGTTATTATTATCGAATTTATTTCTTACATTCAAGAATTCTAATTGATAAGGTTTGCTATGCTTCCTAATAGACAATGAACAATAAAACCTTTAACTTATAAAATTGAACTTACACTGGGAGATACTGTAGAGACATCTAGGAGCAACGGTTGGAACTATGTCTACTAGGGGTTACCATAGCAACTTTACCGGCCTAGGATGGTAAAGTGCTACTGTATAGCATGTTAGCAGTCCGGTTATCAGCCACTTTGTGGAGCTTGTACAAAATAAAGCATTTAAAGTAGACCTACATAATACGATATACTCACAAATAGTTATAAATATTTATATTCCCCATATTCCTGGTGAAATGTACCGTAATTATATCAATGAAGTTTTGGTGATTTTTAAACTAAAAATATTATGAATAGAAAAAAGACAGTAATATTAATATTTTTCTATTGATCCTCCAAGGACTGTTTGCAACATTATGGAATCCAGAGTTTAAGAGAAATTGTGCAACTAATATATGTGTGATGCTCAGGAAGGGTAGAGGTACCGATAACAGTGCAGTAGTACATAAGTCTTCACTGTTGGGATGGGTCCAAAAATGGATTCATTATGCCAGTCGACAATAATGCCATCAGTTTTCTGTGATTATACTGGGTTTGTCGATTGTTGCAGGGTTCAGTGATCCCTATTGCATGCTGGGAATCCAGCCTGGAAATGTGGCACCGCCATCGCCTCAGCCCTTGACCACATCTGCCGGCAGCGGAGGACAACGAGACACACCTCCTGGTTCTCCTAGAAGCCCTGCTACTGGTCGAGCCATGTCTGATAGCGGAGTGGAATCCGAAGCCAAACACGAGTCCCCTCATGAGAAACTCAGAAAACATCACAGGTAATATAACCTCACTCCTCCTTTTGGAGATTTTCTTGAAACCAACAGATTTTGACAACATGAAATGAATTCATTTTGATTTATGTATAGCGTAGAGCTTTATCTCTGGTACTCACTACTAAATTGCGGTATTTTGTTACCTGTTGGAGCGCTTTCAACCGCATGGAGCGGCCATCTTCAGCAACTGACTTCCGTGGTTTTGTTGTTGTTGTTGTTGTTGGGAAGACATTTCTGGATAACTGTATCGTACAGCGCGTGCGATTTGAATTGTAACTGTTCGTTTAGGATGTTGGTGTTGTCTTGTGTGGTGTGTCTGAATATTTCATATTGTTCGAGTGTGTTGAGTGTGTGACCTGTGTGGTTAATGTGTAGGATTTCCATGTCTGTATTGATGTCTGCGTATTCGTGTCCTGTGGTTATTATATGGTTTGCATAGGCGGAGTCTGTGTTTTGTTTGAGAGCTCGTATGTGTTCTGTGTATCGTGTTTTGAAACTTCGGCCTGTTTGTCCTATGTAGAATTTTGGGCAGTCGTTGCATTTTAGTTTGTAGAATAACCACAGGACATGAATACGCAGACATCAATACAGACATGGAAATCCTACACATTAACCACAAAGGTCACACACTCAACACACTCGAACAATATGAAATATACAGACACACCACACAAGACAACACCAACATCCTAAACGAACAGTTACAATTCAAATCGCACGCGCTGTACGATACAGTTATCCAGAAATGTCTTCCCAACAACAACAACACCACGGAAGTCAGTTGCTGAAGATGGCCGCTCCATGCGGTTGAAAGCGCTCCAACAGGTAACAAAATACCACAATTTAGTAGTGAGTACCAGTGATAAAGCTCTACGCTATACATAAATCATTAAGATTATCGCTACAGAATGGACAAAACTCAAGAATTCATTTTAGTGTGATATTAAAATTAAGAGGAACAGAATTTATTTTATTTTAAATACAGGCTATTTATTATGCAGCTTTTAGCTACTCAAAAAGTATGTATCAAGCTGTCTAGAGTTATCTATCTGCTGAGTAGACTCAAGCAAAGTGTTAACAGTAACTGTTTACGTCTTGCGTATTTTGCATTTTTTCATCGTCACCTTATTTATGGTGTAAGAATCTGCATCCTCTACTAAGGAAGTGTTTATTTATTTATTTTATTTATTTATTTATTTATTGTAAGAAAACCCCAACGAGCAAAGCTCACCTTAAGGGGCTATATACAACATGACATGCATTGTGATACATAAATTTTCAATTACAAATAACTTATAAATATACAAGAGGTGCAATATATACAAGAGGTACAAGAGTGAAGAGGTACAGAATATAGGAACACAAAACAAAATGACTTGATTTTAAGAGTGAAGTGAAATGATAGATGATGAAGGGAAACATAGTTACATAGTATAATAGTGATCAATATACAGTATCTATTTATTACTATATCAAGGAACTTAATTAATCTTAGATTTTAAAAAGAGTTTTATTTGTTATAATTTAATATATTCTTTTGTTCTTGTGGTAATTCATTATATGTTTTGATTAAATAATATTTTAATCCCTTTGTCCCATAAGTTACAGTTGAAGAATGTGTGAGGTATATGTTCTGTTTTTTGTTTATTAGGCTAAAGAGGCCAATAAGATAAGATAAGATAAGATAAGATAAGATTTATTGCTGTTCTGCATAATGTGTCAAGACATTTCAGAACATTGTCAAAATTGTGTTTTTACAAACATACATATGAACTTTCAGAGCTGAAACACAATAACAGAAGTTTATCATACCATGCAAACATTCACACACTCATCCATATACAAAAATCTGCCATATCAATAGCGACATACATCCACTCAGCACATTCTCAGACATATATGCTTAGTCTAGTATGGCAGTTTGATCTAGCTTAATGGGCAATAAGAAAAGACAGAAAGCAATGAAACACCATTATTTATGGTTGTTTGCTTCTAAAAATTAGTCAATGCTGTAGTACGCTCTGTCCAGGAGATATTGAAACAGTTATTTTTTAATTGTTTACTGATTTGACATTCTTTAAGAGATCTGGGTAACAAGTTAAAGAATTTGGCCCCTGTGTAGATGGGAAGCTTTTCGTATAACTTCAGTTTATGACCGACAGTTGCAAAATTATCTTTGTTTCTTGTATTGTATGCGTGGATCATGTTGTTTTTAAGGGGTGAATTGTAGTTAATTGCAAATATTATTGCCTTCTTTGCAGCCTTGATCCTTGAGAAAGTCGCAAAAGGCATTTCATACATGGTGGAATTTTGACAGTGCCGAGTCTCTACATTTTAAGTGCATCAGTGTGGTCTAGAGAAAATATAACAAACTTTAAGAAGTGCAGTGACGTACTTACACCAGTATCAAACCAGAGGAGGAGATAAAATCGATAGATTTATTTTCAGATTATCAAAATGTAAGAATTCTAATATAGGTCTTGGTGAAAAAATACTAAATCGGGTACAGTAAATGACTGACTTGTTCCTGTAACCCCTATGTTGGGGCATAGGGCCTCCAAGTGGAGGTATCATTACCTATACTAATTTTGTTACGCATATTTTCCAAGAGAGGGCAGAGGGACAGGTGGTAAGCCCATCACCTCTCAACCCCCCTCCGGAAACTATAAGGTATTACTTGGATGTGAAAGGGCCGAGAAATTTTGTCCAGAGGCTCTAATTTAGGCTTGGAGTTCTTTTACGTGCCGTATATCTATGACATGAACCCCCCAGCTTAAAGTCCCTCCTGCAGGACTCTGTGCCCAGGATTTTTACGTCCTGAAAAATCCATTGACCGCAGCCGGGTTTGATCCTGTGACCATTGGATATAGAGGTGGGCATGCTACCTCTAGACCACCGGGGCCAACACCTTCCAGTAAATAAGTTTAAGAAATGGATGACTGATTGGCTCTTGGATAAAGCACTGTACAGTTCAAATGAAATGTTTTTGAATGAAGATGATGAATATGTTAGAGACTGAACTTTTGACATAATTGTAATTTTTGATAAAACTTATTGCAGCGATTGCAGTCTAATGGTTGCTGGTGTCAAGTTTTAATTCAAGTTTTAATACTAGGTCTCAAGATTGTTCTGTGTTCGATAATAATCGATACCACACCTGTGTCATAATGGAAATCATTATCATATGGTTATGTCACATGTAATAAGTGTATTATAGTATGGTCAAACAAAACTAAATACGTAATATTTACTCATAGGCAGTATTGCATGGTACAGTCGGTCAAATAAAAAACGTCGGGCGGTATTTGATTAAGTATCACGAACGAGCATATGCGCATGTACAGGAAGGCTTAAGGTTAGATTCACCACTGCCTCTTGTCTATCCATGTATTTTCTTGATTATTTAGTCAGTTTTGTTCCAAAACAAACGTGTATAGAAGGCTGTGGCTATATGTCTCACATCCGCCATATTCTTGGTTGCAAATTCTTATAATATTAATAATTAATAAATTCGCAAGGAATATTTTTATTCAAGGAGCATTTTTTAAAGATTTTATTTTATAATACCGGTACTTGTAGTGCAAAATCAATAACTTACGTTCAACTTCTGCAACCAATCAGATCCTATGAAAACTTCCGGTCGCATTATACCAGTGAAGTACCCACCTCTTTAAGAAATATGGAACCTTCTCGCTGCTTCAGAGGCCGAAAAATGCAGTTCAATTACAGCCCTAACTACACTTTCTCTCAAGCTAGCATTTGCATGTGGTCCGATGACACAAAGCAAAATGAATTATGACAATACATTAAGTTGAATATCGTGTATTGCGCTTTCCGCATTTTTCATTTTTCCCTCGTTCTTCATTTTTTCCCTCCTGTCGCATGGCCTCATATGTTGCGAAAATGACCTGTATTTTATGTTTTTTATAGGAAACTTGTGAACTAATGCGTTAAAACTTTAATTTTAACTGCATACGAGTCCCGACGTTTATTATTTGACCGACTGTACAAGCACCATGTGGATATATAATCCATTTTATGGAAGATGGTAAGTCCACCCTGAAGTAGACTTTCCTAGGCATTATTAATTCCTTAAGTTCAGATAATCTGTATCTGATTTCCTATATCCCCTATGTTGGGGCAATGGGCCTCCAAATGGAGATCTGTTGTCTATGTGAATTTTGTTACGCTCATTTTCTGAGAGAGGGCAGAGGGACAGGTGGTAAGCACATTGCCTCTCAACCCCCCTCTGGAAATTCTAATCTAGATGCACCACTAGACCACTGCGGCCTAAGTTCAAGTAAACATATTATTATTTTGTTTCCAGTTTCCGACTTAGCTTCAAGAGGAAAGAGCATGGGAGTTACCGCAGTGAGAAGCGGGAGCATCGAGACAGTCTGTCTACAGCTGTGCCAGCCAAATTCATCCGTGCCACTACTGTCAAGCCTCAGACACTCAACCCTCGATGGAATGAAAAGTTCCGATTGTAAGTTTTAGTAAATTCACTTTCTTCCCTCTGGTATAGTTAAGGATGTCTCTTCCATTAACAAGAGGTGGATATGCACAAACATAGCAATAGTCCAGTTTAAAAGATATAATTTAAAGATTAATTTAAATAAAATTTAAAGATATAATAAGATATAATTTAGTGTACCACTTTTTGCTCCTTTTTTGTTAATAAAAATTGAAAATGATAGATCTGCTGGGAGAAATTCGATGACAAAATCATGCACATCGGTTTAGGGAGTAGTTGAAGATACTGTAATTGTTTCTCAGTGTCTAGAAAATTTTTCCTAATACAAAAACACATTTGAATGAGTCGTACAAAGTAGACCCCTATTTGGGATTACTTTCTCTTTCTTGAAAATGTCCATTATGTATTGCAATTTTCACAATGTGAGATAAAGTAAAACTATAACAACTGATTTTTCTACTCCTAAGTCATCTTATCTTACTTAAGTCATAACATATATGTTATGGTTTGTAACACACTTAAACTTCACTTTTATAGTTTTTACCTTAGAACTACATAGTTTCAATCACCATTGTAATAATCGTCCACTACATCTGAAATTTGGTTGACAGGGCTGTTCCCCTCAACGACCAACTGTGATGTCCACAGTTGTAACACACGGAATCAATCTTTATCAATAGTTCCCTTCTGTAGATTGAGCAAGAGTACAAACAGTTATAGTATTATAGGACTAAAGCTCTACAATAAGCTAAATAATGAATCAAAGCTATTACCATTTAAAGTATTCAAAACAAAATTATATAACTGGCTAATTTTAAATCCTTTTTATAGTTTAAAAGAATATTTTAGTAAGGACAAGGTAGAATTTTAAACTATTCAAAAGCATAATTTTAGATTTCTTTGACAATATCTATTTCATTTCAGTAATGTTGAAAGACAATAAACGTACAATTACAATTACAACTAAAAAAGTGAAGTTTAAGTGTTTCTACTTTTTTTCAACAATAAGATGATATTCTTGCAATTTTGATGGTGTGAGGCAAAGTAACCCCCAAAAAACTGAGTTTCTACTTCTAAATTATCTCACCTTGAATATTCTTTTACTTTGTCAGGAAGTTTCCTTGCATTGGAGTGTAAAAAAGAACAATTAAGCATAACTACCTTAGAACATGTTTCAAGAGTTATTACTCTGAGCCTCAGCTAATCTCAACTGCTAAATGCTCTGTACTCCCTCTGGATGCACCTTCTGATCAGACTGTATGAATGTGATTTATTACAGTGACATTGATGATGTGTCCACCGATATTCTCCACTTAGATATTTGGTAAGTCTAACAAAAATTACAGATACAAATAATATTAAGATAGAAGTTAAGTGTAGACTCAAATCAGGAAATGCCTGCTTTTATGCAATTCAGAAGCTCTTATCTTCTTGCCTTCTGTCCAGAAATCTAAAAATAACAATTTATAACACAATTATCCTGCCAGTTGTATTATACTAGCTGGTGCCCCTGGCTTCGCCCACGATAATTAATTGAAATATTAAAAATTAAGAGTATAATAATTATTAAAGCATTATATTTATTAACACTTGCACACAAATCTTTCATAAACTAAACCATTAATAATAATCAATGAAACAGCTAAAATTCCAGCTTTAGAGTACATTCCACGATTAGAAAGCGCCACCTTGGAAAACGATCTCAGATTCGATTATGCATTTCCAAAGCTACCTGTGAACATTGATAATACTCTTTGTTGACAGATGAATATGACCTGAATTTTATTTGATGAATTCGGTGTAGTTTTCAGAAATTATAATTTTTCAAGGGAAGGAGTGGTTTGTTTGGATTTTTATTGTCCGCCATACTTCCTTGGTTAAACTATCAATATTTTACAGCTGGTGCCCGCGGTTTCGCTCGCCATTATTAATTGACTCCAGGATTTTTAAGAAATTTGCACTGGCAGCTTATTAAAAATGTTTGTGGTTTAGAGCTATGAAAATTGTAAGTAAAAATAAAATAGAATATTTGTTCATTGTGTTCATTTCACTTAGGCTTTATATAATAAAGAAACGGTTTTCCTAATTTTGTACTCTTCGTGAAAGTTTAGACTACAAGAGACGAACATCGCCGAGTATACCCGATGTCTCACGAAGTGAGGGAGTGAGCACACTATTTAGAGCCGTTGAATTGTATAAGAGTGATGGATGTGAGACTTGGCCCCTTTTTCTTGTATTTCAAGTTTTCTTCTACAGCATTTGAAGTATAGCTGTTGACAATGGTAGTTGAAGGCACTGAAACTAGAGGTAAACTACTTCTCTACATAATCTCACTCTGATTGAGTCATTTGTCGTAGCATGGTATTAACTTTACTGTACCCTCCTCATAGAAGCTTGCCGCCAGCATATTGAGAAGGGTCTTCACTGAATTTTGAAGTGTTTTGAAATTCTTCGTTGGTGTGGAAGCCAGATCTTGCATTTGTTCGGGAAATTTGTGTGCATCCATTGTTTGGATTGTTCTTTTGATTCTGGATTGTTGTAACGAATCCATGTTTCATCCCCTCTCATGATGAATTTCAAAAACTCATTCCCGTGCTGAGTGACTTTCATATTTTTCGGCAGCTGAAAGATCTGGGAGGACAGCGCTTCCACACCAACGAAGAACTTCAAAACACTTCATGCTACGACAAATGTCTCAATCGGAGCGCGACTATGTACAGAAGTAGCTAGAAGGTGTACCTAAATGTTCCAAATAAAACAGTTTTGATTTTCACTGTGGTATTCATTTTACGCCCCATTGGAGGTTGAAAAAATAGCCCTCGTGCATTTCTAAAATTATGCATTCGTAATTTGATTGATTTTCGTGTATTTTTTTTTTTTTTTTGCTTATTTCTTTAATTTTTCGTGCTTGCTTGCTAATTTTACTGTTTTTGCTCATAAATTCAGATTATCAGAATTCTCCATTGTCCCCGATTTAACTTAATCTCCTTGGATTTAGAACTTTACAAATCTTCCTAGAGGACACGCAACTGAGTTTTATAAAATGATACATTCATTTAAACATATCATTATTTGTAAAGGAGATGTGATTTTTATTCCATATTTCAAATTTGGTGCCAAAAATGTACGTTTTCATGAGGAATGCCTAGTGAAGATTCCGTTTCGATATCTTTATTCTAAATGTCTTTATTTTAGTGTTTTAAAAGCAATACGCACAGCTATGAACTTTAAATCACGAGGCCATAGCCACTTATATTTGTTCCTTGTTCACTTTTTGTGTCATATGTTTCTATAAACTACAATTTTAATTTCTAATGACATTAATTCTTAAAAACATATTACTCATAGCACCATACTTATGTTTCCAAGTTTACACTTCAGAGGGCAACATAATATACGCAGAGCTCATGGAGGAAAAGAAAAGAAAAGTTTTCATAGTGTTATTAAAATTAAAATTATTATTCGTTCGAAAGGTAATTTAGAAAATAGAAGGCTATAGTTATTAGGTAAGGTTAGAAATTCCTCTTTTACTATATATCAGTAGTTGTTATGTTGAGTAAGCACTTTAATAAACTTTTAAAGTGTTTTTACCGGAATTCAATTTTTGTTTACATTTAGGAGATGCTATTTTTTGTGTTTGTTTAAAAAAAATTACAAATTGTAAACAGTTTACCAATGAATTCTTTAACCAGGAATAAACCCAGGCTGCACTTTCTTAATGTGAAGCCTGAGCTTCATTTTAAATATTTTTGATCTTTATGTATGATGAAAAAAGTTCATACCAGTACTAAAATTAAACACAAAAAATTAAGGACACATTTTTCGTTATGAAAATCTGAAATTATTTATGAACATGTAGATAAGCGGTCCTGTGTTCAAATCTCCTTAGGTCCAAAATTTATAGGATATCAATAGGTCGGTAGGGTAAAGGAGAGAAGCAATTGAAGAAAGAGGAGGAGAAAGGGGAAAAAATAAAAATTGTCAACGCTGCTAAACCAAGAGACATTTAGGTGACTATGGTGGAACTACTAGGAAATCTCGAGTGGGAGGAGCTTAAGGGGTGACCTGTTTTTGGATTTTCCCCCATCTTAATTTCAAAATCTTTTGTGTTATTGTTTAACCAGTGTGTGTTATGTTTGGACATGAAGGGTTTGCTCTTGAATTCTGTTGTCTTTTGAACTCACAAAGAAGTACTCACTGTGTTCATTGATACACATAATGTCCTGTTCATGTGTCTTGTAGCCTCTTTAATTACTTTTTATTAGTGGTATTTAACTAAGAGAATGCGAACTGAAGTAGGCCTGTACAGTGTCAATTATTCTGTAGCTGGCAAAGTGTCAGAACTTCAAAATGTGTCATTAGTAATTCCCAATCTCTAATATTTAATGAAGAGTGTTTTTAATTTGATATTTTAGTAACAAAGAGAAATTAGAAGATACTGTCAGATGTTTGTGTTGATTAAAAATAAAAATGTGACCATTAGGCTTATGAATTACTCGATTTTTGTATTAAACAATAACTTTTACTCATATTGTAGGATGTGGAGTGTAATTAAGCTGTTCATTTCTGTCAAAAATTACTTCCATAAAATTTTCAAATTGTCCCCAGTTTGATTGAAAATAATCTGATAAACATAATGCAATATATATATTAATTAAGCATCGCCT
Organism: Ectobius pallidus; assembly: GCA_964059195.1. Lineage (NCBI taxonomy): Eukaryota > Metazoa > Arthropoda > Insecta > Blattodea > Ectobiidae > Ectobius > Ectobius pallidus. The sequence continues at coordinate 135,580,097 of CAXKWD010000010.1, forward strand.
CAGTTTCTTTCTCAAGTTCTTGTTCATAAATAAGGTTAGGAAATGTTCATTTGTTTCCTCCTACTCTCACCCTTCCTATCTACTATATAAAAAGCAAACTTCGTAGTTATATATGTGATGAATACACAGCCAATGCCACCTATTAACAAGACAATATTCAATTTTGAATTAATTGCCATAGCAACCGAGAAATAAAGTGCATTGAATGATTTGACGAAACTCACTATTTGGGGATTTCTTTTTGGGGTGGGGGCAAGGGAACTCAAATCTGAGATCTTTTTTTTTCCCTGCTTTAATCGTGAAATGTACACCGAAACCAGGAGTTTAGTCATTTTAATTGTCAATTGTTTTTGTTGTTTATGCATGATTTGGGTAAGGTTCATGAGCAGGGCCGTATTTCTAAATAGGCTCAGTAGGCTGCAGCCTAGAGCGGCAAATTTTCAGGGGCGGCAGTTTGGCAATTTATTCAAAAGTTAAAATCAAGTATTTAAGAAATCTCGTAAGAAAGCTAGATGCAAATTTGAACATGAAGATTAAGTGGGGTGAGTTGTTTTGGAGAAGTTTGTATATTATTCAACATATAAACCAGTAATTAACTACATTTTGTGTAATTGCATTTCATCGTGTAGGACAACTTAATTCAAATTGAACAGTTCTTCAATTACGCAAAAGAAAGTCATTAGCATTAACATATAAAAATATGTTTAAAATAGTGATCACTGATCTCCAAGAACAAATTAATTAATTAATTTTGAAACCCATTTCATTTTTTAACGAATCTTAAAAGAAGTAAAAAAACAGGAAATAACTAATTTGATTATATAATTTATTATGTAAACCATTAAAATTGTAGCTTTATGTAAACTAAATGAACTTTATGTTTAAAAAAAGATGAAAACACCAATGAGCTCTATCCATTTGTTGTATAAAACAATAATTGTATTAAGCAAATATGAACTATAGAGGAGGCGGCAAATGGACTTTAGCCTATAGGCGGCATAATCTTAAATCCGGCCCTGTTCATGAGTCTATGGCATGTTTTAGTCATTTAGTCATCTTATGCCCATACGGAAGCACAAGATTTGTTCTATTCATTTAAATATTTATATTTGTTATGAAGCAATAGTATAATTAAGAATAAAATCATGTAATTCATGTAATTTAAATCTAAAAATGATCTAATATGATATTATAAGCTTAATTATTTTTCTGTTTAATAAAACATCTAGCAGTTGAGTAAATAGTCACAGGCGAAGCTGCGGGCACATGCTAGTTCTTCATATTTCACAAATATATGACTTGTATTGTATGAGAGTGTCTTGGGCTTCCAGTCGGGTGAGTGGATTTAGATATTTCAAGCTTTCAGCTGCTATGTACAAGTTAAGACACTTTCATCCATTATCAATGTTGGGAAAGTCTTACTCTTGTTCTGTTCTGCAGGGACCACGATGACGAGTCGTCAGTGTTTGATGCTGTCAGCAAACTGAATGAAGTCAGAGGAGTTAAAGGTCTGGGACGATTCTTCAAGCAGATAGCTCAGAGTGCACGCTCGGGCAGTCAAGATGACTTCCTCGGCTGCGTCAATGTACCTCTGCAGGTACTCAATATGTTCATTATCTTCTGTACATGTAGGGTCTCTTTATAAAAAAACCTCTTTTAAAATAATTATCTATTTTGGAGGTAAAAATCGCCATTCGTGGGATTTTTCAATTCTTGTATCTGTCTGTTAAATCCAAATAACATCAAGTAAATTTATAAGATACAGTGAATGCTGCTTAATGTAATTGTGGATAATGTTATTTTTATGAAGTCCCTTACGGATTAATGCTGATAGATTGAACAAATGCTGTTTATTGTAACCAAAGATTCGGTTTATGTTATCACATTTTCCTTTTTTCGGCCTTATTTCTAAGTATTGTACATCATTCAAAATTTTGTTTTTAAGGGTTTCGTTTCTAATTTAACTGTATTGTGTTGTACTGGAGGTAGCAATTCTGTTCCCAGCTTACAGGATGACCAGTTCGAGGGGGTGGCATTACCTAACTTTCTCTTTTAAGCAATAAAACATGTTTCACCCCACAGTTAAGCTGCAGCTTTTGATTTATGAAGATAACAGCATTGACATGCAGTGATGGCTAGTGTAAAATGAAAAGACATGCGTTAGATGTTTTGCTAAGGGGTGTACACCACAGACGCCTAAAGGAAAGAAAAAGCAATTAAAAACTGTGTTACTGGTTGAAAAAATAGTTGCTTGCAGTTTATTACTGTATTGGACTCTGTGAGTGGTTCAGTGATTCACAAGTACGTATAATTTTTTTTTTTTTAAATTCTGTTTTGTATTGTATTATCTTATATTTGAATAAATAACCTTCATTTAATTCCTTCGGCTACTGTTATCATTCGGTTAATGTTATCAGATTAGCTGCACCCCTAAGTGATCATACTAAGCGGCGTGCACTGTACTGTTGTGTAAAAAACTTCACTTACAGATAACTACCTTAGTTATATAGAGATTTGAAACTAACACTAAAGTTCACTTCAGGTATAGTTTACAAGCACTAGTTTTGCCAACAGTATGTCCCATTTTTAACAGTTAAGTAGAAAGCACACTGCCTCCATTCCATTCTGTTCAGTGTGAACATAGGAAATGCTGAAGCATGTGGAACTGACGCAATGGGCAGCTGGACATTTGTTTACACAACCGACATAATATCTAAGGTCAACGGAACGGAACAGAGGCAGTGTGATTCCTCCTTTATACTTTAATTGTGTGTGCATGAATTTCAAGATGAGGTCAAACAAAGTTCACATGAGTTTGTTCTTCTCCCAGACTCAAATTTCTTTGTGACCATGGACACTTTTAATAGTCCTGGATCCCTATAGAAAACTACTATGAACTGGTGAATCAGTTTTTATAGCCAATTAGCCAGTTTTAAGAATTTTACATAATACCATATTAAATTAATTGAATTCATTATTAATATTAGTTGCTGATAGGCCTATGTCTCTTCTGTCATCCTGAAGAACATAAAAATACAAAAGTTAATTTGTTTGTCTTGTAGTGGAGTTTTCTGGTTGCAGACAGGACGGCTCAGGTGGTTCCTTTTTCTGTTTAATCTCCAGTGGTGGAAGTCATTGATAGTAATCTTTGCTTTGCATAAATTTACATGGTTTTGCAGCATATGTTTCTTGTGTTAGGACATCCCCTCTACGGGCTTGGACTGTTGGTATCAGCTGGAAGCACGAACTCAGCGCTCCAATGTGCAGGGCCGCATACGACTGAAACTCTGGTTATCAACAAGAGAAGACAGAGGAAATTCTGAAGAAGACAACTGGTCTGAGATACGGCAGCAGGAGCGACTCCACAACATCTTCATTTCTTATGAGCTGGCACAGTCATCCGTAAGTTCATATTATACAAACCTCAAAGAACATTACCAACAAAATTTCCATGCAATGTGTTAAAAAATCATATAACTAAACTTCTAATGTTAAGGTGCAGATACGTATACGAGGGATGGGACAAAAGTCATGGCAACTATTTTTTATTTTGAAAACATGGAACTGTTTAAAAATTGTGAAATATACAAATGAAAGCGCAGGGTATGGAGTGAATATATAATGCAGATTATTGGTAGGATAGTGAAGGAAACAGACACCCACAAACATCCATACACGATTGCATTGTGCCACTCTAATGTATTGCGATAGTGGGAAGCATGAAAGCACACATATCCACACTATGTTCCCTTGAAGTTCGGTACAGATGGGCATTACTCCTCAAAGCTTCCATCAGCTCCTTGTGGTGTTCTCTAGCATTTCTCCATCGGATAGTGACTTATGTTGATGTAAGAATGCTGTTCACATCTTGTTATATCCATTATGAATGGCGGGTGACTCACAACTAAATTACAATCACCTCTATTTGTATAACCATTAATCATAATGCTACCAAATAATGTGTCCATATACTAGTGATGCCACACTCTGCCGTAACATACAACATCTCATGGTATTGCCTAACTTTGATTAAAAAAGAAAATATATATATATATATATGCTATGATTTATGCTGTAGTTATAAATACTAACTTTCACACTTGACTGCCTGCATGGTCTCGTGGTTAGCGTCGCTGGCTATGGTTTATCAGGCCTGGGTTCGATCCCTGGTACCACCTCGGATTTTTATGAGGTAGGGAGGTCTGGAACGGGGTGCACTCAGCCTCGTGATACAAACTGAGGAGCTACTTGATTAAGAAATTAAATGCACATTTGTGCGAGTTTTCTTATTATTATTACTTGATTGAGAAATAGCAGCTTCGGTCACGAAAACCATCATTAACGGCCATGGGTGTCGGCATGTTGACCAATGCCCCCCAATCCTGCCATCTGCCTCAGGTAGATGACGCAGCGGTCAGATGGTAGACCAAGTCCCTCAAGTGATGTATAGCCATGGAGTTAGTTAACTTCCACACTTCATTTTGACAAAGGCCAGGAAAAATAAAATTTAGGTAAGTACACTCTAGAATTAATGAATTTTGTACTTGTTATAAAAAAAATGAATTTACTATATGAGTTGACATAAACACACTTTTTGCTTCACTTACCATATTTTGATATGACGCGTTTCAAGGAACCTCCTCCCCATTTTCAAATGCTCTGTCAAACTGCCAAATCCTTCTCAGGAAGATTCTTTTGCGCACCTGGTGGGCTTTTTATGAACTTTCTGATTAAACTATCTTCCTCAGGTATTTGATGACGCAGAATCTTCCTGAGAAGGATTTGGCAGTTGACAGAGTATTTGAAAATGGGGAGGAGGCTCCTTGAAACGTGTCATACCAAAATATGGTAAGTGAAGCAAAAAGTGTGTTTATGTCAACTCATATAGTAAATTAATTTTATTATAGTTGATTCACTGTATAAAGTTCCACAAAGTCTTTATTTATCTTTATTCGTACTTGTTCTTTGAAGGAATGATAATAATACACTAAACTAAGTGCATCGTTATACAGTCATTTATAATGAATGCTGGTTTCACAGAATGCAGTTGCAATCAATTGTCAAAGGTCATGTGTTCAAGTCCCAATGTTGGAGGAATTTTTCTCCTAAAATACTCTCATGTAAGAAAATACTGTCATGTACTACTCTCGTATGATGTTCGACAGAAACATTAAGAGACGATATTCTATGGTTTCATGAATACATGTCTACATCTTAATGTTACTATTCAATAATTGTGGAAACCTGGTCACAAAGTCACCAAACTACTGTGCCTCACAATATTGTATACAATGTAAAAGTCTTTCAGTGAGGTTGACTATTAAGGGTAATCAATCATAGGAGAAAGATTTCATCTTACACTGTGAATCAAACTTTTGCTGGTAACACATCATCACAGAAAGCCAAAGTTCATGGATTTAAGTTACAGTGACAAAGTAATTTTTCTCCTAAAATTTCCTCATGCAATGTTCAACAGATTATATTCTAAGTGTGTTTTTTAAAATTTTTTTTATTAATATAACAACATTATTGTCAAGCCTAATTTTACCGTGACATAGTAAACAAAAAACAAAAGAAAAACAGTACAATACAAAACAACAAAATTCCACTAATTACTCGTACCCTTTGTAGGCATTCTTGACAGACCCTCCCATATTGTTCTATCTCCGAAAAGATATTTTCCTATTTGTCTTAGCATTTCAGCATATATCTTCGTTAACATTACTAATGTTTTCTAATTACATTCAATCTTATGTTGCATTTCATTTTTAATCAGCACCTAACTCGTTGCAGTGTCCATCATGGGAATGGAGTGGGGAACTGCCACATGTTGCTTTGACAATCCTACACCAGCATGCCATCCAGGGGGACGTGACAGACTTGCAGCTCGCTATGGTACGATGGATAGCCTACTCTAGGAAAGCTCTCGAGCTGCCTCTTGACTATCGAGTACTGTTCAAACTCCTCCAGGAACTCGATCAGCAGTGGAATCTCCTCACACTCACCAAAGATGAAGTAAGTTCTTCTTAACTGAGATAAGCTATGCTTAGGGACTGTATCTTTTGCTAAAATGAAATGGCTAGCTTGTGAGTAGTTGCTTTATGGCTGTTGTGTGTGTGTGTGTGTCAAACATAATATAAGTGTTTAATCCTCTCTTTCTATTACAATTGCCTTTGGAATTCAGCTTTACCTGGAAGAGTCAAAATAATTTATGTTGTTTCTATAGACCAATCCTTCAATCCCTCTTAAAAATCATATTTCTGTTCTATTTCCATGCTTATAATCAACAGTCTCCTTCGGAATCCAGCTTCTAGTGGTATATCTCTCCCTGTCTGGAAATGTAATTATTCAATTTACCGCTTTTGGGTCTTACACTATTTGTCTACAATCGTTGTCTTCAAAGACAAAAGTTGTGTTTGATACGAACAGTAGAGTGAAAGTGAATCTTGTGAATGAGGGAGTTGAATACTGTTTTAATCTGATATGAATTCTGTTTGCATTGACTTAACTCAGTGTAAACAAAAGGTATTGGTACTGTGTTTTTATTTTATGATGTTTACCATATTTGCTCAAGTGAGTCCAGTGAACATTATATATGACTAGCTTAAAAGGCCCGGCGTCGCCCGGGGTTTTTTATTTTGTACTTGGAAATTAATTTATGAAGGACTTTCGTTTTTTTAAATTCTAGGTCCTTATATAGGTATTTAGAATCTGAAATAGGAAGAACGACTTATCACACTCAAACTATTCCCTCAGAAAACGCTTGATATAGCTTTTTATGGCTCATAGAGGATGTAGAATTTTGCATCCCATTGCTTGTACAGTACACAGCAAGCCTGGTAGGGGTTCAAATAAGAAGAAACAGAAATATTTTATTTCTCACTCTCATGTTACCATAATTAACCGTTTTGGGGATGAAATTAAACAGAATTTATTTTCAAACCCATCTGAGACCCACTGGTAACAATATGTTGCCATGCCAACTGTGATTTGGATTTTCTAATTCTGTGTAAAAAGGGTTAAGTATACTCAAAAACATTTGATTTTTGGCATTTAAAATCAAAATATTTCAAAATCCTTTCTTAGTGAGCACCTACATTATGAAACGAAGGTACTGTCAAAATTCCAAGTCTCTACCTATTATAGTTTAGGCTCTACGTTGATTCTCTTTCAGTCAGTCAGGACAAAGCCTCTTATATATATATAGAGATTATATATAGTATGTTTATATTTTTGCACTATTTTTCGGTTAAAATGCCATTTGGACACATTTTTTCACCTGAGTGCATGAAATGATCAGCCTCTTCAAGCTATGTATTTCAAAGGTAAAAAAAGCTGGTGTTCATATCAGAGTAGTTACCGATGACATTAAGATGCCATTAGTAATTATACGTGCAATGAAACCTGTTTAGGAGAGATTCAATTACCCCAAGGTTCTCGAAAAGGGAAGGTAGTGTAAATACCCTCTTGGGAAGGCAGCAGGTCTCGCAGACCTCACAACCATGGTTAAAGATATGTTTTACAGTATAACTGTTATGTGTTGACAGGAGGAATACTTGGCAGAGTCATTCAATATGTTTCTGGACCACTCTCTGCAGTCGCTACGCAAGCACAGACAACTGTTCCCACCACACAACAGAGCAGCCATGTGCCGCCTCGAGTACCTTCTCAGGTTTGTCATCATGTTCTATTCACTACAATTTGACTTGGCAAGGGAGGATATAGATTTTACATAACATTTTAAATTTAGGAAATATTTTTGAATAATTGCTTGTACAGTGAATGTAATGTAATTGCAGATAATGTGAATAATCGGGTAATGTTATCATTTTTAGGATGTCCCGTACAGATTAATACTGATACAGTATTTTTATTGTGATCAAAGATTTGGTTTATGTTATCACATTTTCCTTTTTACAGCTTTATTTCCAAGTACTGTACGTCATTCAAAATTTAGTTTTTAAGGGTTTCATTTCTAAATCAACTGTATTGTGTTCTTTTGGAACTAGTAGTACTGTTTCCAGCTCACAGGATGACCAGTTAGAGGGGGTGGCATTACCTAACTTTCTCTTTTACGCAGTAAAACATATTTCACCCCTCAGTTAAGCTGCAGCTTTTGATTTATGAAGATAACAGTGTTGACATGCAGTGATGGCTAGTGTAAAATGAAAAGATTTGAACAGACAGGTGTTAGATGTTTTGCTACGCGATGTTGTAACTTATAACTGAGTACGGAGTATTGGTTACATTTGCTTATGAGGTAGTGTTTTCATTTTTTATTAAATTCAAATTTTAATGGTACATCATCATGTATCATGTTTTGCCAGTTGAACCTATGACAATTCATACCAATCAGCCTTAACAGCTTATGAGTGCGAAAATGCTAAATCTAGCCTTCCGGCCTGAATAAAGAAAGCCATGAATTTGTTGTGTACCAGAAACCAGGCTAATGATGCCCTATTTTCGCTGCAGACCCTTGTTAAGCAAACCTTATTCAGACATCACTTAATATCACTTATTATGATTGAAAACCTGTAATTACGTTTAGCTGTCTTGTTAATAATTATATTATTATTTATTTCATTGTATAAGGTGTCTCACTTAATTTATGTGTATAATTTGTGTAGGTGTCTAGGACTGATATCAACAATGAAGGCCTTCTGGAAATGCTGCCCTTTCAACAAAGAGATACGAGGAGAAATCATCACTTCTCTCAAGAAAGGGACTTTAGAATGGTAAGTATTGGTTTGCCAGTAGTAGTTCTACAAACATTGGTAGATAGATAGACTGAAACACTAGAGATAAAAGTCATTCATGCAGGGTAGCATTAATTGTAAATATTACAACTTTGAAGGCTCATTTAAAGTATTGTGCATGTACAGTGAAAACCCTTTCAAATGCCTTTAGCACTACTTGTCTGAATATTAAATTAAAAGACATCACCATGAACGGCACCAAGGAAGGTCTTGATGAGCCATGGCCCACCCTTAAGCCCACCCAAGAAGTTTTGGCACACCCTTTGGCCCACCTATAAACCCACCTATAAAAATGCTAGCTTGCCCTTTGGCCCTTGAATCAGTAAATCTTGTCATGAATAGCTCACCTTAGCCCTTGTGGATTTAGTTACTTACATTAACACGTTGCTATTGGTTTGGTTTCAAGACATGAATACCGAGTGAGGTGGCCGAGATGGTAACGTCTTGAACTCGCATTTGGGAGGTCCCAGGTTCAAAACCTGTGGCCGGCCAATTTGACGGGATTTTTCATGGTTTCCCTACGAATTATCTAAAATTTTGTTTCCACCTCTGTACTAGTGTTTTAAAAGACTTTGCTGAAACACTAGTACAGAGGTGGAAACAACATTTTAGATAATTCGTAAAATTGTACTAGTTGGAAAATTTAGTTACTTCATAATGAAGTTTATAAATAAATGGTTTCCCCAGTCGTAAAGGCAAATGCCGAATTGGATATTTACATACCATGAATCATCCTTACCATTTCATCCTGTATCATATCCCTTTAAATTAATATCAGTTGTAATTTACTCCATTAAATACACGGACAATAGAAAGAATTGACAATCAATAGTTCCATGGCCTACCCTACTGTATAGACACATATCCCGAACTCTTGATATCGCCTCGTAGCTAAAAGGAGTATAAACACAGCTGAGTTAATTTAAAAAAAAAAAAAAAATTGTTCATGTTGTTCCAGGTATGAAGAAGTCCACAGCTGTCAGCATCTGTCCATGTCAAGAGATCGTGACACCATCACGCAGGGACTTGTCCACCTCATAACCTTGCTCCTGGTCGATCTGCAGAAGGGTTTCGACTACTACAACAATCTGTTTGAAACGTAAGCATGCTATTACAACAACAGTATTAATACTAAAGTACACTTCAGATTTTTTTTCTTTCTTCTTAATATTCGGTGTCACGCAATACAAAAATATTGTCCTTAGTATTCAATATTTAGAAGAATATAAAGATTTAAATTTGAAGATGCTGCAGCATATCGTACGAGGGCCATTCAGTAATTAAAGAGACAAATTGGTCACACGGCTTGTTTGCAGACCCATGTTTGCTGAAACTTTTATACTTCTGTTATCATTAGGGGCGGATTTCTATGACATGTCATATTTTTCCCCTTTGCATTATTTCAGGTTTCCGACTAATTTAAACCCGATTCCAAGCATCCTGGTGAAAATGGAACGGCTTTTATTGTGCATATAACTGCATAAATTTTGCATTATAATGATACTTTTTGAGAATTTACAGATATTTTAAATAATTAACATTATATTTTAATAAAATGAATTGTAATGAAACTTTAAAAAATATACATAATGTGTAAGTGGGAAAGTCATATTTTGAATTTTATTGGTCATATTTTAATGTTTTTTAGGTCATAAATGCATGCATATATCCTATTTTTTAGGTCATAGAAATCCGCCCCCTAGTTATCATATACTTTCAACCGTTTCGGTTTGCGCTATTATTTATGATACACCCTGTTCACTGATGGTTAAATTACTATAAATATTTATTCCTGACATTTCTTTTGCAGGACAAATGGTGTGCCCTACTTTAGTGTCATATATAAACAACTGGAGAAACTGGTGAGTGTATACATCTCAGCACTGCTGTGAAATATAACAGCATTAGCCTTCTATTTTGAATTTTCATTGTGTGTTTGATGATGTCTGTGGTGGGTAAAAATTGTAAACGGGCTGCTTTCTGTATGTGTATGGAATTTCATTAATTTCTTTTTGTGATACTATCCCATGCAGGCTGTTGAACACCTTTTAGTAATTTTATTAATATGAACTAAGATAGTTGAAATATAAAAACACTTTGTGCTCCACTTACATCTGGAATTAGAATCACAGGACTAGTTTCGGGAGTTACCCCATCATCGGCTGTTGGTCTACTGGAGTTGGAGTTTGGCGATCATGGCTGGCAGTCTTGGTATGTTCGGTGCTGCCCTCGGAGGGCAGCACCGAACATACCAAGACTGCCAGCCATGATCGCCAAACTCCAACTCCAGTAGACCAACAGCCGATGATGGGGTAACTCCCGAAACTAGTCCTGTGATTCTAATTCCAGATGTAAGTGGAGCACAAAGTGTTTTTATATTTCAACTATCTTAGTTTAATTTGCCCCACTGTTTACATTACTTCGTGTTAATTTGTTTTTATTAATATGAGTTGATTAACACACTTGTACTTCACTTACCAATCATTTGGTTGGACGCGTTTCACAGGCCATTCGCCTGTAGCTTCAACTACATGTCAACTGCGGGATCTTCGGTGTTTGGAGGTTCTCTCTGTTCCCCTTGTATTCTTATTTCTCTGGATGAAGAAATAAGAATAATTTAGTAAATTTTGACATGCCAAAGGGAAGCGACCTTATCTCCAGAATGATCCATCCTACAGAGACATCTATCAGCCCAACAACGGACCCGGCAATGGACCTCATCTGAGGATGCAAGCAAGTCGCTTGTGAAACGCATTTTGTGTAAATAAACATTAAAAGCAAAGTTCGAATGATAAAATAAGGTTTTTTATAATTTGACCTCTTCACCGTGTGTCTCGCAATACATTATGTATGATTATTAGTTTTCTTTCCTTACTTTATAAAGGGGTATAAGGAGTCGCATTTTAAATAAATGCTATATAGCCTACTATCTCCTTTAGTTCAATATGAATTATAAATTACAAAAAAGTGTTCAATAGCCATAAGAATTTACAGCATGGGAGAATATCACAAAAACAGATGAATGAACTTCGACATATAGAGAGCAGCCTCGTTCATAATTTCTACCCCCCACAGACATCATAAAAATACATTAGCCTCGTTTTCGTTTCATTAATTCTTATGTTGTTTGATTTTCACATTTCCAGGAGTGACCCTCATATAGATTTTTAAAAATTATTTTACTTTCTCTTTCTGGCTTACTTGATAGGTGACTTCCATTGCTTTCCAATCAATTTCTCTATTCCCTCCTCCATCTCCAAAACAGAAATAACGTTAGAATTCCAAGAACATGTTTTACATGAACCACTAAAAGTCTATTATAAGCCAAATTAAATATTGTTTTATCTATTTTCACAGAAGTTGTATTTATATACTAGGTGATTCATTAGTTTTATTTGTAACTTCATAAAATTATTGTTGACAACCTTTCCATGAAATAAGTTTATAACAACGTGTGTCCTATTCACAGCATTATCTCCTTTTTGTTTTTGTTTTTATCATAGGTAATCCCAAGAGAGTTGACGAGTTTATCTATAGATTCGATTTATCTGATGGAACTCGTCAACTCGAGTTGGATTTATTAAGACTATTCCATGAATAAAATGTAACGGATTATATAAATAATAATTACTTTCGTGCTTTGTTGTATAAAAGCAAGACTAACAGTTGTGAGATCATGGCATACTGTGAATCAACCATCCATGAATCGATTCGAGCTACCCTGGTATAATCAGTACTACCAACGGCACATATAAGACATAGTTAACTTCATTCAGGTAAGATAAGCAGAACAGAATAAAAGCACACGAACTGGCTTGCACCGAATCGAAATTGTGTTCTTAATCAATGTACATTTCTATTATTTCAATTTCCAAACAAGTTATGTTGTATACAATAATCTTTTTTCGTGCCGCTTAGTGGCAGCAATCACTGCACACTGATACTTACATGCCCAGTAACGAGGACACGATTTTACCCCGATAAAACAGCCTCCTCGCGATTCCTACAAGAATATTGTAGGATAAATGGCCGTGATTGGTCTATATCCGAGGAATTGCTAAACGTTATTGGTCAATATCAAACACGCGGCATATGAGTGGGATAGTCATAGTAATTCACTTTGAACCGTCTATCACTCTGATACATCATAGCAGCATGGTGCATCAAGGAGAAAGCACATCAGTTGTGTTATGATTGCAGTTATTTTCAGCTGCAAGATGTCATTGTAAACTTTTTTAGGCATTAATTTTGAAATTGGAATCAGAGTCATTAACAGGCCTTGCAGAACATTTGTCACCCCACTCAGGACTGAGTTTTTTTGCTTCACTATGACAACGCTGGTTGTAGACGGAAATTGACGATCCTATAGCTGACTCAGGCTCGAAACAGTCCTGAGTGACTGAGCCCCAAGTGAGTGTAAACAGTGCTATAGCACCTTCAGGCGGGGATGTATCCATTTTAATTTCTCATAACAAGGTTGCCGAGTAATTCGAACTGGCAGGTTAGCAAGTGCCGGGTTTGCAATAAATTGTTGTAATGCACAGAGTGGTGTGTAAAAACAACCACAGGAGCAGTTCGGTCGGCATTTAAATTACCATACTTGAGAGGAAGTAATACTTGGCTCAAGAATATATTGGAATGACAGTGAAACTATGTTATACAGGATATAATAATGAGTTGCATCTAGCATGTATACTTCACTTTTTGTATAAATACCTGAACTAATTTCGAAGACCATCATCATTCATAATCATCAGATTAACACCAACTGCCGGCTGGACGTATTGGGATGTCGAAGTTCATGAGATGTTCTTTATGTTTGTGGCTGAATATCCTCTCCCAAACCGAAAGTTCCTTGTAACCTTTGACACATTTAATCCAAATCGGGATCCAAAATTATTTAAATGTGTCGAAGGCCATAAGGAACTTTCGGTTTGGGAGAGGATATACATCCACAAACATAAAGAAGACCTCATGAACTTTGACATCCCAACAGATGAATGTCTCATGGCTAAATGCAGCAAACTACCCCGAGAGGGCAACACAAACGTCCAGCCGGCAGTTCGTGTTAATCTGATGATTATGAATGACAATGGCCTTCGGAACTACACCTTTTCAACCTCAATTTCGGAAAATGTAATTTCAATTTCGGAAAAAGTAATTCCAATTTCGGAAAAAGTAATTTGAATTTCGGAAAAGGTAATTTCAATTTCGGAAAAAGTAACTTCAATTTCGGAAATACGAGGGCTATGAAGAGGGTGTAGTAAAGTTGGTACCACGCTAGGACAAATGACTCAATCGGAGCGAGATTATGTAGAGAAGTAGCTAGAAGGTGTACCTAAGAGTTCCAAATAAAATAGTTTTGATTTTCACTGTGGTTTTCATTTTATGCCCCATCAAATGTTTTAAAAAATAGCCATCGTATTTCCGAAATTGAAGTTACTTTTTCCGAAATTGAGATTACTTTTTCCGAAATTGAAATTACCTTTTCCGAATTTGAAATTACTTTTTCCGAAATTGAAATTACTTTTTCCGAAATTGAGGTTGAAATGGTGTAGTTCAGGTATTTATACAAAAAGTTAAGTATACGTGCTAGACCCAACTCAGTATTATATCCTACATAATACTTGGCACTGTATGGCAGACAAGCCTGAGACGTTAATTGTCATCAGAGCAAAGGTTTACAACAGTTAGTTTCTCACTTATGTTGGTGCACCCAGCCATATTCAGATACATGGAGATGAAATGATTCCTTGTTTGAATAAACTTACTATAATTTTTTTCCAAAATAAGAGATCTATAGGGTAGAAGTAATTAAAAGGTATTATAACTCTGTATTCATTCAATATAAGACACACATTGATATAAACTATTTTCATAAAAATTATAATGAAGTCACATGTCTCAGAACTTGCGAATATCATGCATACTTAAGAAAGTGTTTTATGTACCCCCTCTTGTTGATGTTGTGGTGTGCCCCTGCCCCTACTAATGAGTGTTGAGGATTGCTCTATTCTCTGTCTCCTCTATTTCAACTTGATTTCCCTCACTTCTTAGGTAATATTCAGTTTTTGGATAGATATTAAAACCATAGCATTTTTTTATGCTGCCTTTAAATAAAGTAGGCTTTTATTCAGCCGATTACAAACATTAAAGCGGGCCTTTTCCTGTGTCACTGAAGTAAAGAACTTTACTTGTATTGAGGAAAATGAAATTTACAATATCTGTATGTAAAGAAATTCAACTATTCTCAGAGTAATTTTTTTTTTTTTGCACTTGTATTTGCTTTACAAATTATCGACCTATATTTTTACTTCCATAAAAGGGTGGTAATTGAGACCTAGTTATTGTCCACGAGAGAAAATTTCAAATAGAGACACTGAATGTAAGCTTTTCTCTTTTCTTTCACACACACACACACTTACCTAGTCCCAGCCGTTATTAGGCTACGCTTTTCATATTGCAAAAAAAACCCTTTTTAAAACCTGATCTCTTTTACTAAGGAAAGCAGTTTCAAGTATTCACTAATGGTTGTGCTTGACAGGACAGGACATGAAACAAACTATCATACAAAAAGATAAAAGAAAGCTAGAGGCCAAATTCCAATACCACCTTCTTCTTGAAATTCCAGAAGCAAGGTAGCAAGATGGGTAGATTCATGAGATAACTGGATACTCACATTTTGGGAAAATAACACATTACGACCCGACCGAGCCCCCCACCACTACGAGAAACCTAGCGGCGGCATTAGAACTACTAGGAAAGTAGCGACGGTGGCGACATCTAGTAAGGAAATGGTGAAAGAGAAAAATAATTTATTATTCCTTTATTCTCTTCTTCTCTTCCTTTCCCGTCTCTTTCCTCTCTTCCTCTCACCTTCTTCACCCTACCTACCTATTCGAGACCTATTCCTAACAGTAAATTTTGGATCGAACGCATGACCCTTAGCATCGTAGCCAAGAGACTTATCCGTTACGCTACGAAGGACAATTGAGCAGTGAAGGAAGTTCCGGTATATTTTAGTTATCTAATTTAGTTGGCGCTAGCGAGTGTTAACGCAAGAATCGGGTTTTCTAATTTTGAGATGGTTTGTTTGTTATGAAAAGAGTAGTGTTGGTGCAAGGGAATTTTTCTGCTTCAATTAACACGGCGTTTTTTAAAATTGGGAAATATTATGTAAATTTCGATTTTTTATATATTGTGGATTTTTTTTTCTTTCAAATCGGTGTTTAAAGATCGTGAAATATGATGTTTGGTACAAGGGTATTGCTTTAATAGCCTATAATTCGTGAAATTTTATTTTGTTTTTATAATCGTTTTTAAACATTGTGAAATATTATGTATGGTGCAAGGCAATCATTAGAGTAAGCTGCGGCTTAACACAGGAAGCTGCATTACCGGCGCTTAGTAGCGGCCGGCAGCGGGGTAGATGCACGCGGGACGATGCGCGGTAGGCGGAGGGGAAGCCTGCCTGGCGGAGAAGGCGACCGGGCCGATGGAAAGGGGAGCCGCTCGGGTCGCAAAGTGTTAACTTGCCCACATTTTATTAAGAATTTAAACTTGACAGCCATTACCACCATGGGACAGCTCCTTAAGGGTTAACAAACACGAACAATACACAGTCATCTCTCTACACATTTAATAAAAATCAGGTAAACTGATGTAACGAAGTGCCAGAATGCTTTTGTTTAATCAGTGATAATTGCAATTATGAAATGCAGAAAATTAAGTTTTTTTAAAAATACATTTCAGAGATGATACATTATGTATGACTTACAAAAAACAAAGCTCTAGTTTAACAAAAAAATCAGATTAACATCGTCCAGCCTCAGCAGAAGTTTACACATTTGTGATATCTTGACATTTTTACACTCACATAAAAATAAAAATAAAAGTCAGATTGGCCGGCTAAGGGATATGAAATAGGGACCTCCAGAATGTGAGTCCTAGACGTTACCATCTCGGCCACCTCGCTCAGTTTAACAATCGAGTTTGATAAGCATATATGAAATAATAGTGTTATTTGTCATAGTTAACTGTATTGCAAATTCCAAAGCCATATATGAACACTGTAAAGCAATATGTTGCCATGATAACAGATTTCCATTTGATAAATTCTTTATATTACCATAAAACAGGCACTAAATTGAGCATTACTCTAGTACCGGTCAACCAATTTGGTCCATTGTCAATAGGCTTCTTCCCATGGACGTTATAAATGTTTCATGAAAATCAAGTAAAGCGTATTTGAGTTATCACACATACAGACAAATGGACAGATGGATGGATGGACGGACAGACAGACAGACAGACAGACAAACATTTCCTCATCCCCCGAACAATCTTATAAAGTACCATACTGGCACATATTAAACACAAACAATTCACAATTGTTCATCTCTACACTATTAACAAGCGCAAGCACTACTGCTTCTGTAATTTGCTAACATTTTTCTGTGCACTTTTTAAAGCATTCATACATTCTATTATATAGTAACTTTGACTAAACTGGCAATAAACTTCAGATGGCAACTTTTGTTGTAGGTCACCATCCATCTTATCTTCACTGATATGCAACAGGAAAAATGATCTAGTTTTACAAAAAATGGATGTTTTTTAATTAGTAATTTTAGAAACGGAATAAAAGAAATAACTGAGAATCTATAAAACATTGTAGGCTTTCACAGCCTGAGTCAATATTAAGAACATTATCTGGGCTTGTAGGCCATGGTCCAGTTGACTTTGGTGTTCCAAACATTTCGTCCACAACTACAGCAGACATCCTCAGTGGCGGTGCAGTCTCGGGCAAAGCCTTCTGGTTGACAGCTGGCTGTTAACTGGCTCAATGCAGTATTAAGACCCACATTACCGAACATAAATGAAATTGCCACTTTAGTCATACAGAGAAATCTGCAGTGGCTGAACACGCTTTTGCTGGCAGAGAACACAACATCTTGTTTGAAGACACTGAAATACTGTCCACCGTTATCATACCAGGTTACGAGAGTCAAGAGAATTTCACAAACATCCTAACAACTTTAACACAAAAGAAAAAGGGGTTAAAATTAATTCAATTTGGTATCCCGTACTGGCTAATATGAAGAAATAACCATATAGAAACAGAGATAACTTCCCCATTTCAACCAGCTCATGCACCAACTTGAGCATTGCTGTCCAATCAGAAGTAAGCACGTGAAATCCCAGCCCCACCTCAGGGAACACAAATACTGCCGCAGAGCAGAGCACCAAGCCAATTAACAGCCAGCCGCCGAGCAGAACACTTTGCCCAAAACTCCACCGCCACTGAGGATGCCACCATAGTTGTGGATGAAATGTTTGGCACACCAATGTCAACTGGACCACGGCCTACAAGCCCAGATAATGTTTTTAATATATAACTCAGAATCTGTCTTTATTTTTAAATACACAGGCAATTTACGAATCTTAAAATAAAATGTTCAAAGTAATAATAATAATATAATAATAATAATAATAATAATAATAATAATAATAATAATAATAAATCTTCATTTCATCTGGCAGAGTTAAGGCCTTAAGGCCTTCTCTTACACACAACCAGAGACAGAAAAAAGGAACAAACAAATGCACTAACATAGTTCTATAAGTATTAAGAATATACTAGTTATATGTACATACACAGTAGTTAATTGAGTCTATGTTGCATAAAATTAAAGTATTTTAGCAAAATGCTAAAAAAAAGTAACCTAACTTAGACATACAATATACAAGAAACAATAAAAAAGCAAATGTTTTATACCTAAACAAAGAATTACCGTTTTTTTAATAGATATTCGTTTAGCCTAGTTTTAAATGTTGACAGCGTACAGCAGACCCTGATACATTTTAAATGATATTTTAATTTATTGATTACTTTATTTAAAGTAGTGTAAAAAGTATACAACTAGAAGATAAAGTAGATAACATCACTTGTGGGTCTTATGTGACTCTCCTTTGGCTCGTGACCAAAATGGCTGTTTTTTCAGTTATTATTTTTGCCGTATGAAGTGAGGGTATTTCAAGTCCCCCTGATGTTGTAGTTGAGTAACCCTCACTCTGTTATTGTTGTTCCCAGTTGGCGGAAGATGTGGGCAAAGAACTGGAATTTTTTGAGGTATACAAAATGAGAACAAACAGATCGCTACATCTCACACAGCGCAAACACTGCTTGTTGCTTTCTTCACTCCTGCATGTTCACATTCTTTGTCATTCTGCATGTTTATCTTTACTGCAGGGTGGATAAAGGTTTATTGGGCTTTTAAATGGATGAGTAAGAGGATTGATTTGATTGTGGGAGAAGTGAGTTAATTGGGAAAGGTCTGTGTTATATCATCTTCTGGTTTCCTATATCCCCTATGTTGCTTATTTTCCGAGAGAGGGCAGAGGGACAGGTGGTAAGCCCATCACCTCTCAACCCCCCTCCAGAAACTAAGGTATTACTTGAATGTGGAAGAGCTGAGAAATTTTGTCCAGAGGCTCTAATTTAGGCTTGGAGTTCTTTCACATGCTGTAAATCTACGACAGGCCCTCCAGCCTAAAGTCCCTCCTGGAGGACTCTGTGCCCAGGATTTTTACATCCTGAAAAATCCATCGACGACGACCAGGTTTGATCCCGCCACCTTCAGATCTAGAGGCTGCCACGCTACCATGGCCAACCTCTATGTTATATAGAAAAGACAAAAAAGGCTAGGTGGAAAGGGGGCAATAGAAAAGTACTGAAGTGGAACAGATAGACAGAGAGCTCTGTGATTGGTTGGAAGAAAATTGAATTGTTGTGTTTTATGTATAAACAGTCCTTTTCACAGCCAATACCCTTTTTGGTAGTGTGAGGCCAGTACTACTGCTAGATCTTGCTAAGCCAAAGATTGCGGCATCCCTATTGAGGTTTCAGTTTGGACCTGTCTTTGCTACAGTACGACCCTAGTTGCAGCTCTGCTATTCCCTGAATTTTAGTATGATCAGACTAGATCTTGTGACTGAAAGGGCATTGGAAGTTCGAACTGTGGAGGATATAAGACAAACCAGCGGTAGTGGCCCACTTTCAGAAAGCAGAACATGAAGTCGATAGGGATCCAGAACTAATAAAATGTGTCTGCGTTCACAAAGAACTTTTAGCCTGGGAGAAAATTTTTGTTTGTAAGGAAAAGAACCAGCTCATGAACTTTGATATCATGATTAATGACGATCTCATCTTGAATTTCGTTCAGTGTCCACAGGAGAGTGCCACAACAGTTGAAATAATAGTAGTGATGTTTGGCAAATCTAGTACAGTTAAACTATACCAAAAGTTAAGTTTAGAGTTAATTTCAACTCCCTATATAATCTTTCAGAGAGTCATTCCACTGAAAAGAACTTAAAACTACAAAAGCTGTGTGTAGTGTCAAAAGACCGCCATCAGACCATTGTAGACTTCAATAGGGTTAGCGGTCTGGAACTTAGCTATGCCTGAAAGCCAATATTGGCAACTCTCACTCCTTAATAAATTATTGGTCCTGATAAGGACCGAATTCACATCCAACAACATTATTAAACTTTATTTTTCCTTCCCAACCAATCAGAACTCTCCATTTAATGATTCCATTTTCTAATTTTCCGACTGGCCCACCACCCGTCTTTTCCTATATAAGAAACAGGTTTTTCCTAATCCAGCTCACTTCACCCAAAAGATGGCAGTGGAGATAGCTGCCGAAATCTTGGAACCAAACCTCCAACTCACCCAGTTGGAAGCCCGAGAAACAATAATACATTCTCAACACCGGGAAAGCCTCAAGTCACACAATTTTTGTGATAGTTTAACAATTTTCTTACATATTTTAGATTGCAAAATTAGCTTAAAAAAGTGTGGCAAGTAAATATCATATTGGTGTCCTGATTGCCAAGTGGGATTGCATATTGATTCCTGGTTTCACACCATTGAAATCTTCTACATTAATCGTTAAGCTACAGTGCATGGCATTTAATTACCAGCTCAGTGTATACACACAAGAGGCTCTGTGCCTGGGTTGAGAGGTTAAAGAGCAGCTATACAGGGTGAATGTCCAGTCTGCAGTTGATGACTAGCCTGCAACGGCTGTTGATTGCCCAGATCCTGCTGCCAAGGTTTTCAAATGCCCACACAGTAGAGCTCTTGATTCAGCATATGAGTTAACATAACACTGCTTGAAGGTACTTGTTTCTCCATTCTCCTCTCTCGCTATTTGCATGTGTTTGATGAAACTGACCAGCTTGTGCATGTTGGACCAAATGATACTAACGAAGCGTAAAGTGCATGAAAGAGTCTGGTGTTCATATTAGAGCAATGATAAAGGAGCCCTAGTATTCAGATTATACTAATATTACCTCATTATATATTTCGTATATCTGAGTCAATTTGAGTAAAATGTACAGCATGACAACTTAATCCTTGTTTTGAATATGGTATATGGGAATGAATATTGAAACTTTCGATGCACGGTCGAGCTGAACAGCTGATAATAATTCTTCCAACACCTCATCTCCGAGCTTATCTCAAAGAAAACATTCTTAGTCCCTTGTCCAATCAATATATCCCAAGTGTATACAAAATTAACTCATCGATTGTCCGATTGCTCATTTCTTTATTGTAGAATATTATTATTAAATATTTATAGTTTCATTTTTCACTATGGAGACTGTACAATCAATCAATAATAATTGATGTGCTTGCATTTCGATCTGTGAGAAGGCATTGCTTCATTGTTCGTTTACCATTGCTCTGACATGTATGCGGCCCAAGTCAGAACCTGAACAGACACAAAAGGGTGATGAATCATGGGTAAATGCGAGGTGTCCATATAACAGCTGCAGCTTAAGTAGTGGCTCATAGCTTCGAACAAGGGTGTTGTGCTAAAGATTTCATACATTTAAAATAAATTAACTTTTGTTTAATCCCCTGGCCACCTGTGTTTAGATTCAGGAGTCAGTCTGTCTAGTTTCTTTATTTTTATTTTCTTCCTGTAATTCGTTTAGTAATCACTCAGCCTGATGTGGCATCTGGTGTAGGTTTAATGAACTGTGTGATCAAATTTACTTCTTGAATTATTTCAAAATTCATCATCCAAACACTGATTTTATAAAATAAATAAAAACGAAGTAATGTAAACAGTGGAACATACTGAATCAATAAAATGAATAAAATATTGCATACACTTATGCTCCACTAAGTCACAGTTTCTTAAAACGCAAGACTAGTTTTGGTCAACCAGCAGCCGAGGATGGGAGAAAACTCCCGAAACTAGTCCTGCATTTTAAGAAACTGTGACTTAGTGGAGCATCAGTGTACGCAATATTTTATTCATTTTATTGACTGATTTTACAGCTGACTAGGAGCTGAGGATGTTAACAAAATATGTTCAAGAAACATGTTCTCCATAAATGTTGATCAAAAGGTTGATCAACCTATTTGTGAATAAGTAGGTATAATCTATTTAATATAATATGTTCATTTCATTTTCTTTTGTACTACAAACAAAATATTGTATTTTTTACAGCATGAATATTAATTTATTATCATTGTCTTTTTTCTCACTGTCTTCAGCATGAAATTATAACTCAACCTAGGCTATACAGCTATTTCTGGATCGAATTATGTTTAAGCTGTCACTGTGAGATCCAGTGGCCACTTGGCCAGTGAGTGACGCACAGCCAAAATGGAGGCAATTATATGTTCTTCATGTATTCCTACAAAAGTTGTCACATGGTCAAGGAGCAAATGCTTCTGGGACTGAAGTAACACAGTGATCATTTCCAGTGCTGGTTTTAAACTCTCGGCCAACTCAACTCTGGCGACTGGAAAACAAACATTGTATTGGAAGTTAGCACAGTGAAGTTGTATAACACTAGAAAATAAACCGTGGCTAGTCACAGTTAAAATGATGCTTAAATACGAAACTACAGGTCTAGAATCCTGAAGGCACTGACAATACATTTACAAAAGTCAGCGCTGGCTTCATCAATTTTTATTTAAAATATATCATCATATACTATCGCTTTTCCTTTAGAATATAATAATTCGTTCCTACCAGTACGTAGATTTGAGAAATTAATTATATCGTAAGTTTTATGCAGTTCCAAAACTACCTGTGAAAACTGGTAATATGTATTGTTTCTCAACTGTTTGTTGACAGATGAATATGATGTGAATTTAATTTGATAAATTCAGTGTAATTTTCAGAAATTATGTAATTTTTCAAGGGAAGGAGTGGTTTGTTTGGATTTTTACTGTCCGCGACACTTCTAGGGTTAAACTGTCAATAATATTATAGCTGGTGCCCGCGGCTTCGCCCACCAATATTAATTCACTCCAGGATTTTTAAGAAATTTACACTGGCGGTTTATTAAAAATGTTTGTGGTTCAGAGCTATGAAAATTGTAAGTAAACATAAAATTAGAATATTTGTTCATTGTGTTCATTTCACTTAGGCCTTATATAATAAAGAAACGGTTTACCTAATTTTGTACTCTTCATGAAAGTTTAGACTGCGAGAGACGAACATCGCCGAGTATACCCGATGTCTCATGAAGTCAGGGAGTAAGCACGCTATTTAGGGCCGTTGAATTGTATAAGAGTAGATAGTAATTATATGGAGAGTTCAAAGTAACACTAAACTTTACCTGCAATAAGTATAGTTTACCTAAACTAGTTTTGAAAACCGTTACTTTGCCTTTTGCTTTACAGCTTTAAAACTTATTAAGCAATATGTTTATGATTTTTTTCACGATTTGGCCCTTTCCTAAAAAAGTTTGCTGACCCCTGTGCTATACAATGGACTTCCTGTAATGCAGTGCTTTAGCAATTAGGGATCGCATGATGTTGTGGCATTAGATTTGCAGAGCTGATAGTTATGTAATAGGCTTAGATCGGTGTAATCATTCTCAGAAATGCTGTGCTTCTTTATTTAGCCATAGATTTTTTTATTGTACCTTGACATGTGTCTGATCTAATGTTTCACAGATACATGGTGACATCGGACCACAAGTGACAGCGCTCTGCATTCAGCTACAACAGACAGACATCGGCACAGAATTGGAAGACATGACACTTCCTCAGGAAACTGAAGTTGCGACGCCCATATTTGAGCTCTACCTCGCTCTCCAGGAACTGGTCAGGTTGGTATTTTTATTATTTTTTCTACAACCTTGTAAAAAATTTAAATTTCTGTAAATATTGCCTGTAATACCCTAATGATAAAGAAGTTGTTGTAAAGATTAGTTTCTTGCAAATTCTGGCACAGACTATACATAAGTGCAATTGTCACAATCGGTAATGTGGAGGTAGCGGGAAGCCAGCTATACAAGGTGGAAAGAAAGGAATATTGGGTTCTTTCTCTGTGGGGTGGTCTAAATTTTATTTTATTTTTTTATTTTACCTTTGTAAAACATAAAACATACATTCATAACTAATGCCCGAATGAGCAAAAGTTCATGCTCGGGCACAGCTCAGCACAGCAACAGAAAACAGTGACCACTGGAAATTACAAAACAAAAAATTCAGGGCAAAGCGACGCTAAATACAAAAAACACGCACACGTCATACACAAATACACTCACAAAACAAGGCAAATAGTAAATAATATAAATCAAAAGCAAAACATATTAAACATTATGTGTTAGAGAGGAATGACAAGCACGAGTAGCCAAAATGAAAAGTAATGACCTCTAATAGCCAGACATTGAGCACTGAAAGTGATTTGCACTAAATCTATTGTAGAAGTAGTCTACAGTTAGCCTACTTCCTCATTATGTTTCTCGTGTAAGGCTAAAAATCATGCAAAATATTTTTCACCCATAAAAGGACGGGCAACCAGCTAGTTAAGTAATAATTTTATTGTGCTGTAAATCTTGTTTAGTTATAGCAGCAGGTAGGGGCGTATTTACTGTCTGGCGGCGAGCTGAAGGCCGAGCTAGCGTTCCCCCACTACCTTACCATGCGCTTGCATTTACTGTCTATGTCTTTCCCCCACTATGCCACTAGCTTGGCCTTCAGCTCACAGTCAGACAGTAGCTACTTAATCCCCCCTAGGCAGAGAAAAATATTTTTGCCCCCTTATTTCCACATGAATGTAAAAAGTAACCTATAATAAACATTATTGTAACTGAAATAGTAGGCTAATAGTAATAGCAATAATAATAATAATAATAATAATAATAATAATAATAATAATAATAATAATAATAATGATAATAATAATGATAATAATAACAATAATATATAATAATATATAATAATATATAAATAAGTAAATAAATAAACAGGTGCATATTGTTGTCAGTGTTATTCATTTCTGTTTTATTGTGGGTTACATTAGTACTATTTTGAAGAGTTATGAATAAAAAAAATGTTTAATATATTAAAAAAAAAGCCACCCCTTCAAATCTGCCGCCCTAGGTAGCTGCCTAGTCTGCCTCGACTCGAGACTTGATTTAGGTGTTGTTACTTTGTTTCAGCTTTCGACAACACTTACCAGGGCCAGATCAGAAGGTACTATCTATCAATTGCTACTACGAGTGGTTTGAGCCAGCCGTTGACAAGTGGTTAGATGTTGCTAAATTCAAGGTGAGTCCACACTACTCTCATCCTCTCAACTATCCAAAATTAGAGCTGGTATAAGATATATGATCTGATCCGTTTTCCTATATCCCCTATGTTGGGGCGAAGGGCCTCCAAGTGAAGGTTTCTGTTACCTATGTGAATTTTATTACGCTTATTTTCTGAGAGAGAGCAGAGGGGCAGGTGGTAAGCCCATCGCCTCTCAATGCCCCTCCGGAAACTAAGGTATTACTTGAACGTGAAAGGGGCAAGAAATTTTGTCCAGAGGTTCTAATTTAGGCTTGGAGTTCTTTTACGTGCCGTAAATCTACAACACAGGCCCCCCCCAGCTTAAAGTCCCTCCTGGAGGACTCCGTGCCTAGGATTTTTACGTCCTGAAAAAATCCATCGACCACGGCCAGGTTTGATCCCACGACCTTAGGATCTAGAGGTGGGCATGCTTTCTCTAGACCACCGAGGCCAATGGTATAAGAGTTGGAAATCACACAAATTTCTCAACTGTACGGTGCTGAGCCAATGCATGCTTGAGACAGCTGCACTGTTCTGAGCGAGTAAGGCATGCAAATAGAGGTAACATTCTTCGTGTCACTTTGTTTCTTTGAGAACTTACTGTTCAGGAATGTGGCAGTTGGACAGGCTGCCACGAAACGGAAAAGTATGTTAAAATGCTCTAATTTGGAAGCTGGGTAAAAAATAGGTTAAAACCTTCAAATCCGGGCCCTAGTTATAATACACAGAGTACCCTGGTTTAAAATCATAAAAGTTACACAACAAACAGCATGTTAAAAGTGTATATGTGCTTTTGTCGATCTTTAGTAGGTAATATTTATATTACCAGTCGAGAATGTATAAAAACATTGTGTAGGCCTATTTTCACTCGGTCTATTCACTCAATATCTGTTTTCTTCCACTTGTGTTCTTGAAGTTGTACACTTCTGCTCTTGTAGACTACTAGGAGGTGCCCGCGGCTTCGCCCATGATAATTAATTGAAACATTAAAAATTAAGAGTATAATAATTATTAAAGCATTATATTTATTAACACTTGCACGCGAATCATTCATAAACTAAACCATTAATAATTAATGAAGCAGCTAAAATTCCGGCTTTAGAGTACATTCCACGATTAGAAAGCGCTGCCTGGGAAAATGATCTCAGATCGATTATGCAGTTCCAAAGCTAACTGTGAACACTGATAATACCACTGTCTTCTAGACTGTTTTACTTGTGTGTAATTCTCAAGCTGTGGATAATATGTATCGTTTCTCAACTGTTTGTTGACAGATGAATATGATGTGGATTTTATTTGATAAATTCAGTGTAATTTTCAGATATTGTATAATTTTTCAAGGGAAGGGGTGGTTTGTTTGGATTTTTATTGCCCGGGATACTTCCAGGGTTAAACTATCAATAGGCCTATATTATAGCTGGTGCCCGCAGCTTCGCCCGCCATTATTAGTTAACTCCACGATTTTTAAGAAATTTACACTGGCAGTTTATTAAAAATGTTTGTGGTTCAGAGCTATGAAAATTGTGAGTAAAAATAAAATTAGAATATTTGTTCAATTAAATTAGAATATTTGTTCATTGTGCTCATTTCACTTAGGCCTTATATAATGAAGAAACGGTTTTCCTAATTTTGTGTTCTTTGTGAAAGTTTAGACTGCAAGAGACAAACATCGCCGAGTATACCTGATGTCTCACTAAGTGAGCGAGCGAGTGATCACACTGTTTAGGGCCATTGAATTGTATAAGAGTAGATGTTGTGTTGACAGACTTTACTCGCAGGTAGTTAAAAGGCAAAACATCTTCAAGTATTATGTTGACTCACGGTAGATATGCATTTCGGCTTGATAAAGCCATCTTCAACCTATTAATACATTTTCAAACCATTTTCCATTGGCATTGAAAGTTGTATTTTGTTGTTGTCAGGCAGTGCATCGCATCCACAAAGCTGCAGAACTTAACAGAATCTGCACCGGAGACCTGATAGTGAAGCATAGTACATCAGCTGTAGATGCAACGTCCTGTTTCTACCAGATCAAAGAGTTTTGGAGACAGTTGGCATGGCCAGACCTTGTGGGCTCTTATAACTTTGTGCTCAAAATTATTGATGTGAGTATGAACACTACTTGATATATATATTTCATGTCATATGCAGTATTTATATAAAAATATACCGTATTTTACGGACTATAAGATGCTTTTTTTTATCTTGAAAACAGAACCTTGAAAGTTGGATGCATCTAATGGTCCAAAAAAACACTAAAATATTCAGGGCCGCCACATGGGGGGGGGGCTGCGGGGTCCAATGGACCCGGGCCCCTTTGGGGCCCGTCTCGGTCCCGGTGATGTAATATAATTTTATGGAAAATTGGAAAAGTTTGACAAAATGTTCTGTTACATGAGTAACGAGAAAAACGTTCCACGGAGAAGTGAAGAGTCTAAGCCAGGGCTTGAATTGATTAGAGGATGGAAGATTTCCCCCTCTCGTCAAAAATGTTCCCTGGCTCATGGAATAAAATTTATTGCTTGCCAGGGATACGTTTTATAAAATTCAGTTTAAAATTCCAGGGGCCCTCAGTCAGGCTAAGCTTCTCAATTGGTGGAAACATGCACTACGTTTATTCAAAATGCGGATTTAGTTTGTGCTAAATTAATTAGGTGTTTATGTTGGTAATATGTTTTAGCAAATAGCCCCACTTTTATTTTCATTTTTCAACTATTGGTATAATATAATACCGCTGTAATGTTTAAGTTCTTGCTTTTGGAATATTTAAACTCCTTATTTTGTTTATGCTTGGTTCTTGAAATTGTTTTGATTGTAATAAAAACACAATATATTCATTTTAAAGTAGTGTCGAATTTTGTATTTAGACGTTTCAACACAACGACTTACTAATCAGGATAAACAAAATTTAGAACGAAAAACAAATACTATTATAAGGCCTAGTAATACAAAAATACTGATATATGTACTCATATATTTTGTATTCGCCAAATCTTGGAGAAAAAGTGGGAATATAATAAGTCTGTTCACCAGTTATACATAGATTTAAAAATAGCATATGATTCAGTTAGGCGAGACAAACTGTATAATATCCTCATTGAGTTTGGGATACCAAAGAAGTTAGTTAGGGTGATCAAAATGTGTCTAAATGAAACCTATAGCAGAGTCAGGGTAGGGAAATTTATATCAGATAGGTATGCCATTAGAAGCAAATTGAAGCAAGCAGATGCACTATTGGCTTTACTTTTTAATTTCGCTTTGGAATATGTCATTAGGAAAGTTCAGGAAAACAAGGTAGGCCTAGAATTAAATGGCAGTCACCCGATTTTAGCTTACGAAGATGACGTCTGTCTGTTGGGCGATGACATAAACACAATCGAGAGAAATGCAGAAAGTCTTTTCGATGCCTGCAGGAATGTCGGATTGGAAATTAATACAGAAAAAACTAAGTATGTGGTCATGAAACGTCAAAATAATACTCTACGAAATATTAGAATAGCCGGTAAATCGTTCCAGCAAGTGAAGAATTTCAAATATCTGGAAGCAGTAATTACAGACACAAATAATATTAAGGTAGAAGTTAAGTGTAGACTCAAATAAGGAAAAACTTGTTATTATGCAGTTCAAAAACTCTTATCTTCTCGTCTTCTATCCAGAAATCTAAAAATAAAGATTTATAAGATTATTATCCTGCCGTTTGTATTATATGGATGTGAGACATGGCCGCTTACTGGTCGGGAAGAACATAATCTAAGTGTTCGAAAACAGGGTGCTTAGGAAAATGTTTGGGCCCAAGAGGGATGAAAATGGGGACTGGAAAGAACTTCATAACGACAAGCTTCATGACCTGTACTCGTCACCGGATATAGTAAGGGTAATTAAATCACGGAGGATGAAATGGGCTGGACATGTTGCTCGCATGGGAGAGGAAAGCCACATCTCAAAAATATTGACTGGGAGACCCGAAGGGAAAAGACCATCTGGAAGACCTAGGACAATTTTAGGTTAGATTTAAGGGAAGTAGGATTTGCGAGGGATGATTGGATGGAGTTACCACAGAAAAGGGTTGAATAGCGGGCTCAGGTAAGCGCGGCAATGAACCTTCGGGTTCCATAAAATAGATAATATTCCTTTAGCTTGCTGAGGAATTGTCTATTGCCATTGAGTATGTAAGTAAGTAAGTGAGTAAGTAAGTCATAAAAAAATGTTGGAAATATGAATTCTGGTATCATTTGATAACTAACGACCTACGTAACACAAGTTTACAGTGTTTACACCTATTAATATGGTCAAAGTAAACTATCCTTTTTTATTTACTTAAATCAGTCAACTGTATGTGGATGGTCGGCGATCGATGAGGGGCCCGTGACCAGTAAATGGTCCTGGGCCTGACCCCGAGATGTGGCGGCCCTGAAAATATTAAAATTGTGGTAAATATTGCCGAAATATCATAGCTATAAACAAGGTGTTGTAAACGATAAGATAGTTACAAATTTTGGCACAGACTGTACATCAGTGCACCTGTCACAATCGTAAAATGAGGGTAGCTGGAAGCCAGGTATACAATGCAGGTATACAATGAGTTCTTTTATACAAAAGGAGTTGTGTCCGCCCAATGGTTTAAATGAAGACAATGACCTCTAAGCAGCCTTGTCCCTTTACACTTACTTTTGCTGAATTGAGGGTTAGAGGTAATGAGGAGACTGAGAAGGGAAATTCCAGCGGTAAAAATTCCCCGGCCACTTGCGGAATGCATAGAGGAGGAAATGTTTGACATTCCAAAGGACTGGAAAAAAAGATATTTTAGAAACAATGTTTTTATCGATTGTTACCGTGACAAAAATCAATCTTCTTCATGATCAGTATTGTGTGAGAAGTCACCTGAGGAAGACCCGAAGGCAGAGTTGAAACGTTGTGTTTTAATTTTTTAACGTGTATCCACTGATTTTGTAATCATTTTAAAACACATCTTTTTAATATATTTGACTCAGTGAAAATATGGGACCAATATGGATGTTTTAGTGAATTCTTTTGTATTTTGTTGTGTTTCAGTGCATCACAAGTTCTGCCGTCTACTATGCAGATCTGACACATCAGAAACTCCAGGACACTGGATACTATGAGGACACTGCACCGTTCAAAATCAGCGATGAGGTTGGTAACTCTGCAAACTGGTGGTGCTGAATTTCAATGGATTAACAATTGCAAGTAATTTGTCAGTTTACTCCAAAACAAGCACAGCAAGGTATTTCATGAAGTTTAATCTGATTTACACAACCCTTGGGATGTATGTCATCAATAGGGCCCGGATTTTTAGCCTTTTATTTTCGTAGAATAGCTCTTTTTAGGCTTTAAACAAACGATTTTAGCGATCTTAATAAAACATATAATAAACACTAATATTAACACCGAAAATTGTATTATAAATTTGACACAGTTATTCTAATTTTTTTAGAAAATAAACAAGTAACTATTCCTTATATCAGCACTCTAAAAATAGCAAAAACAATTGAGATATTTACCCTTTAATTATACAATTATTCAATACACCACTCAATTCACTTCCGATCAACAAAAATAAGTACACTTTTATGTCACGAATTTGTTCCTTTAATATACTTCTCTGTCGTTGGTCAGCAACTTGTTGTTTGAAAGTTGAAACAACAATTTCTATTAGTTGCAGATTTAAAAGTATTGCAGACTGTTCTAGCACACCGTTTCTCAACCTTTTTGAACCCAAGGCCCTCTAAAATGTCTAAAAAATTTTACAGACCCCTAATTTTACATCCCACTTTTAAAAGAAGGCCTATATTCTTAATAATTTGTGCTATTAATTATAGGTCATTATAACGAAATATGTGAAAAAATTTTACTTCTTTATTTTCCACTTGCTTTATGATTTTTTATAATTATGATTGCGGACCATCTGCACCATAGATTGAGAAACACTATTCTAGCAAACTAAGTCATATTGTAACAAATTTGTACATGTGTTTTTTTAGTATTTCTATTTAATTAACATTTAAGAATGTTATCCTGTATTTTCAACAAACTCTGATATTAGCTACCACTAAATATATAACTTGTAATCTCTAAGACATGCCTCTTTGAAATTGTATTTATAAATAATCAGTGGTGATTAGGCAGAAAAATATTTTATCCTCTTTCATATTCTATCGCACCACTAGGGCAATGAAACTCATCAATACAGATTTAATGGTTTATTCCTTTGAAGCCACCTGGGTATGTAATGATCCAGTGGCGGCTCGTGGCCGGAAAATTAGGTGAAGAGAAAAAAAATGCCACATACTTATGTTAATAACGGAATTCACCCGGTAGCGGCTCGTGGCACAAAACGAGGGCGTGCTGCAAATACCATTTCACACAGCAAACTTAAAATATTTTTAGAAATTATGAGTAGGCTTATCTAAACTGCTCATCTCTTAATCCATCTCTGGGAACTCTCACGTGATTTTCTTTGCCCTAATAATTTTTTTGCTAATTTCTCTCGTCTCGTCGAATGTTGTGTGAGTTGTGTGACGAGAGAAAAAAGCAAAAAAAAAATAAAAATAATAATAACAATAATAATGATAATAATAATGATGATAATAATAATAATAATAACAACAGCAATAATAATAATAATAACAACAGCAATAATAATAATAATAATTAGGGCAGGGAAAATCGCGTGAGAGTTCCCCGAAATGGAATAAGAGACGAGAAAATAGTATTTTTAATGAGCGAGGTAGAGGAAGTCGCTTAGTGTTCCCAGTGCGACAGAATACTTAATCGGGGTTGTGGAATCCGGGTTTTTCTGAATTTAACACATTCGAATTTGGCGGCATCAGACGGTGGAAGATCTAACGTGCCCACCTCTTTCTCCGAGCTGACAGTATGAGGTGCTGGCGAAGAAAATGGCTGAACAAGAGGGACGGCTTCATGGGTAGTCTGTTCGCGTCGGTATGGGGACGTGGGATAAGCGAGAAAACTGCTGCTTGCATATCTTCAGTTTTAGTTGACCAGACTACCCATTCAACGGAGGGCGTGGTTTCCAGTTCACCTTCACACGGCCGACTTGAAGCAGCTGCACACTCAGGATTTCAGTGTCTCCTAGCTTTGACACCAGGTGGTGGCGTGGCGGGCAATTCAAAAATGCAGATACATTTATAGTAAAAACCAACATTCATGGTATCGAAAATAAACTTTAAAAATACGTATTGTAAAGGAAAAATACTGGTGAAGTGCTACTTCACCTACTTCCCCTGAATAGCCGCCACTGTAATGATCACTAGACCTGGGATTTTAAGTCAAATGCCTATTTTGTTCCTTATGAAATAACATAAAAATTTTTAAATGTGTAGATGTTTCATGATAAATCACTTACATTTATAGAGTTTTATAGTGCCCTAAAATTCCTATTTGGACCTTTAGAGCCTATTTTATTATTTTAATGCCTAAAATGCCTATTTTGTACATTTAAAATAAAATTCAACTAATGTAATTTTTATAACCTTATAAAGGACATCCCTCAATGAAAAGCAGAACAGCAGAGGTGGATTTTTCATGGGAAATTGATTATTCCAAACAATTGTCGCTAAAGGAATGTTGAATGATGGGTTGGGGGGATGATTAAGGAGGACGGACTACTGTATCAAGTCACCAGTGAGAGAACATCTGTTTAAGTGAATGTAGTTCCTGATGCCTAATTTTGCAGTTAATTCTGTTAAGAATATGTATACCACGTAAAAAAAAAAAAGACCATGTTACAGTTTAAGTGTATATTGTAATATTTTAAAGTCTACTTTCTACACATTTTAAAGCATATTTTAAGTGCCTATTTTGTCTTTAAAAAGCCTATTTACTTGTTTTAAAAGCCTATTACTTGTTTTAAAAGCCTATTTTAGGTGCCTAAAGCAAATATTTTTAGAGCCTAAAATCCCAGGTCTAGTAATGAAAAACTCTACTATTCTAGCACACAGTCACTTTCACCTGGTTTTTTTGTTTTTTTGAGATGTGTGTTACCGTGAATGATCTGGAATTTGTGAGGCGTACGTTGTCCGTGCTGGGAGCAGAGCTCCATGTGGAGGCCGTTCTGGAAGCCGTGGAGTCTGCAACAGGTGATGCAAGCAGGCAACAATGGAGACAGGCTTTATATGCCATGCTGGAGGGAGCCATCAATCAGCTGGAGGCTCGAGCTCTCCAAGTCATCAACAGGGTCTCTGCCAAGGTGAGTCACACAGCATGCAACTTCAGCTAGTCAGAGTCTGCTCACAGCATCAGATAGAATCTCTCTCTGGTCCATCTCAGTGAAAGACACTGTTGTGTACAGTATTGTGAGGCTAAAGAAGGTCAAAATGTAGTTATGTTTTGAAAATTGTTTCAGATGCGTCCTGCGTTAAAAAAAGCAATGTTTCATCTGGCTTGGTCACCTGATTCTTTGCCCACTGCTGATGCCATTTCCCCGCTGCTTGAATATTTGGATGCACATCTGGTGAATCTCAATGGTGCCCTCCTGCCTCGCAATTTTGAACGGGTCCTTGCAGACGTGTGGGACGTTTCTCTGTTGGAACTGGGACAGCAGATGGACGGCAATGCTGGGGTAATAACAATACATTAGAAGCATGTCACTAAAGGATTTCAGTAGTAAAAACAAAACAAAAAATTCTTGTTTAGTACACATTCTCTAAAATGGCTGCTTGTCAGACTGTATCGTGCCAAAAAGTGGCCCTTTAGGCTGCTAAAGTAATTTAGCTGACTCTTCTTCAACTAGTTCTAACTGAGGATGAGCATCGATAGTTAAAACACCGATGTTCACCATCGATGTTAAAATCGTTAGTAACCATCAATGTGATGATAATATTGAACTGAAAACATCGATGTATTTTGACAGAAAACATTGATGTACTGTATATGAAAAAAAAGCCATGGTTTCAGAAAATTAGGCAAAATTCGTAAATAAACTGAAATTTCCTTGAAAACTATCAATGTAAAAAATCAATGTTTTGGGAAATTATATCTTAGAACCAAGGTAGGCCTGTTAATCTTATTTTAGTACTGTAAATATTTAAAAACATTGATGTCAGGAAGAAACATCAATGTTTTGAGAACATCTGCCATTGATGCTCAACCCTAGTTCCAACCATGGCATTTAGATGTCTCTACTGTACCTTCCAGTGAAGTGTATTTTTATATGTTTTTATGTGAATAGGTTAATATTATTAGGAAGGGGCGTAAACCTTGTCACTCAGGCATCTTGTGTTTAATAAAAAAATGTATAATAAGTATATTTTTAGTACCCGCTCTGTAAAACAGCTGCTTGTCAGATTGTTAACACACCGAAAAAGTAGCACTTTACCAGCCTAGGCCAGTAAAGTCATCATGGCAACTGATAAATCCCGATGGCAGTGACCAGTCATACCAACAGTAACAGGGTTTCAAACAAAATACTTGACCATAAAACAACACTGATAATGTCCTCGCTAGACTCTCTTAGTGTGCATCTATAATTGATTAACTGAGGTTTTCCTATATCCATTACTGTGTTACATTTATTGTTGTTGTTGTTTACTAATGCTCAGGAACTTGGATTTCCTCCATTCTCCTTCGGGCGTTCCAATAGTAATGTGTGAGCTGGGTTGGTAGATCAGCATCAATCTTCTTGATTGCCGGGCAAGTCAGTAGGTGTTCTCCATTCATTATTGAAGCTGGATCATTGCACAGGGTACATTGTGGTGAAGGATAGATGTTGATTCTATGAAGATGTGAAGCTAAGCAGTCATGACCTGTAGTTATGCGGAAAAGAGCAACTGTTTGTCTTCTGGGTAGATCAGGAATGGCTGATTTATTCCTCAGTAAGGAATTCCATGACTTCTTGTGGCTGTCTTTTTCATTTTTCTCTTTACATATTTGATTAAGTCAAATATTGGGTCCAGATCTTAGCATTGTTAAAAGGTATGCTACAATATGGAGTCTGTTTAATGTTTGTTCCTTTCTTTGCAAGGAAGTCAGCAGCTTCATTTCCCATAATTTGACAGTGGGCAGGTATCCATTGAAATGCAATGTCTTTTTTGAGACTTTGAAGTATTCTTGTTGTTGTATGTATTTCTCTTACTTTTTTGCTTTCTGGGTATGGTGATGCAATTGCTTGCAATGCAGTCTTTGAGTCCGTGAGGATTACCACTTTGTTAAATTTAGTTATATGGTTTAAAAGTTGCTGGAGAGCTGTGCTTATTGCTTGTACCTCTCCATCATAGTGTGTTGACAAGGGTCCGAGTGATATGTAGAATTTGAAAATGTCACTATAGATTCCTGCGCCGGTATTGCTGTGTTTGTCCAGTAATGACCCATCTGTATATATATGTACCCATTCTGGATTTGGGTAGCGTGTATGTAAAGTTTCTAGAGCTAACAGTTTCAGTGTATTTAAGTTCATATCCTGTTTAGCAGCAATGTGTTCTATTAGGTTGTCTTCACATTTGATATCTGGTAGTAAGAAGGGATGAGCAGGGTGTAGAAGATTCTCTATATTATCAGAAGTATCCAATTTGTATTTTATCTTTAATTTTCTGATTTCTGCAATAATGGCTATAAGAAGGGACATATTCTAACAGTATGTGAATATCCATTAAGATTGATGTATGTGTTCGCAACAGGAGAAGATGGCTATGTTCTATGAACGTTTGTATGAGGCTCTGGAGATTTTGGTGGATTTCTTCCATGCCGAACAGAAGGGATTGCCTATGGAGCTAATCAAATCAGGTAATTAACAATTTATATTATTACTACCTTAAAAGGCCCGGCATCGCCCGGGTTTATTATTTTGTGATTGGAAATTAACTTATGAAAGACTTTAGATTTTTAAATTCTAGGTCTTTATATAGGTATTTATAGTTTGAAACAGGAAGAACGACTTATCACATTCAAACTATTCCCTCAGAAAACGCTTGATATAGCTTTTTATGGCCAAGAGAGGATGTAGAATTTTGCATCCCATCGCTTGTACAGTACGCAGCAAACTTGGTAGGGGTTCAAATAAGAAGAAACAGAAATTCCGGTAACATAAACTTGTATTATTGTGGCAGAAAATTTTATTTCTACTCTCATGTTACCATAAAACCGTTTTGGGGATGAAATCAAACAGAAATGCAATATCACTTTCATACTTCTCTTCCCAAAACATATTACATATTACCTGCATTATTTTCGTGGATTTAATTCTTTAATATTTATTTATAGCATTATTATATTGATAGCTTTTCTAAATTGTCAAGTCTCATTTCTTTCCAAACCCATCTGAGGCCAGTGGCAACAATACACTATTGTGATTTGGATTTGATAATTCTGTGTAAAAAGGGATTAAGTATTCTCAAAAACATTTGATTTTTGGCATTAAAAATTTTTAAAGTTATGTGACTGCATCACGTTATGCATTATTTTTGTGGATTTCATTCTTCGATATTTATATACACCAATGAATTCTATCAATAGCTTCTCTAATTTGTCAAAGTCCTGTATCATTTACTTCCAAAGCTACCTGTGAACACTGCCAACAATACACTGTTGTCATGAGAACTGTACATGGAATGTGATTTGGATTTGATAATTCTGTGTAAAAAGGGATTAAGAATTCTCGAAAACATTTGATTTTTGGCATTTCAAATCGAAGTTTTTCAAAATCCTTTCTTAGTGAGCACTTACATTATGAAACGAAGGTACCGTCGTAATTTCAAGTCTCTACCTATTTAGTTTAGGGTCTACGTTGAGTCTCTGTGATTCAGTCAGTCATTCATTAAATCAGTCAGTCAGGATAAGTATATAGAGATTATCATCATCATCATCATCATCATCATCAGGGCACGACATTTCCAGTTAAAGTTCAGTGGGAGTGTGTTTATTTCTTTATTCAATTTTGCATAATTGAAACTGGTATACGCTGTAATCTCTATATATATATAAATGACTTTGTCCTGACTGACAGAGAATCAACGTAGAGCCTAAACTATAATAGGTAGAGACTTGAAATTTTGACAGTACCTTCATTTTATAATGTAGGATCTCACTAAGAAAGGATTTTGAAAATTTGTTATTTCAAATGCCAAAAATCAAATGTTTTTGAGAATACTTAATCCCTTTTTACACAGAATTATACAGTTCACATGACAACAGTGTACTGTTGGAAATAAATATAATTCGAGTTTCACAAATTAGAGAAGCTATTGATATAATTCATTGCTGTAATTAAATATTGAAGATGAAATGTGTATTAATATATCGCAGGTTTTTGGGGAGGGATGTTTGAAAGTGGTATTTAATTCCTTTTTAATTTCATCCCCAAAACGGTTGTATGATAACATGAGAGTGAGAAAAAAAATATTCTGCAAAGAGATGCATCTACAATTTTATGTTACCGGAATTTCTGTGTTCTTCTTATTTTAGCCCCTACCAGGCATGGTGTGTAGAAACGATGGGATACAAAATTCTACATCCTCTATGAGCCATAAGAAGCTATATCAAGCGTTTTCTGTGGGAATAGTTTGAGTGTGATAAGTGTGATTCTTCATTTCAAATTTTCAATACGTATATAAGGACCAAGAATTTGAAAATCGAAAGTCCTTCATAAGTTAATATTCAATTACAAAATACAAAACCCGGGCAACGCTGGGCCTTTTAAGCTAGTATTTTATATGCGAAGAATTGTAATGCTAATGCTATATCTTATTTAAAAACTATGACAACTAAATTCTTGGTTTGGCTACAGCCACATACTGGAGCGTGGAACAGAGATTGCAATACCACAAGTCAGACACAGAACACCTCATCTCTCTATACTATCTGCAACGATTACAAGACCAGCTATCAACTGAAGTCACAGAGTATGGAGTGTTGTCTGTGAGAGCTTACTTCAACCACGATTCCCTGTGCGTTGAGGTACTCAATGCAAGAGATGTCATCCCTCTCGATCCTAATGGTAAGATCTGATGAACACTTTTTAATAATTTTGTTTCTTGAATTACGTTGTGGCCATCATTCCAGACATGTGCTGCTACTGCTGATTTGTCAAACTGTGCCTAAAGTGTTTGTTCTTTCTAGTTTTTAAATTCCTTTTTGTTTTCCTAATGTAAATTCTATCACTATCTTCGCAGTTTGTTTATTAATGTAAATATTATAAATAATAGTGGAATATTTTAGAAGAAAAATACCTCTGACACTAGGACTCGAACCCTTAACCCTTGATTGATTCATGTCATCACCAGATGAAATCTCTCTCTTATAATTACCTTTAACAGTGACCTCACCGAAAGACTTTCGCTACTTCAGTATTGTGTTATTATTTATTCTTTGGTTTTCAAATTCTACTGCTATATCGGTAAAATTCACTCAGTGATAATTCCCCCCCCCCCACCCGGTTTGTGTAGCTTAATACCGACAATGTTACTATGCCACCAAGTTAAATCTGCACGGCGATAGGGGAAGTGTTTTAGCGCTAGTGTCGTCCAGCTACCACTATACGGAAGGGATGTAGGGGAAGCAGGTGGCGGAAGATCATAACATGGTTGCCAGATTATTCATTTGGACAATGATTGTCGAAGGTGTCAGGTCATTTAAAAACACAGTAATTCTCAGTGCCCCTCTTCCAGCCAAATAACCCAACACAGTGGACAGGAAGTGGCAGCGTGGCGGCGGGAGTGAAAGAAGGGACAGCTCATTTTCCCCAGTTGGGACATGGTTGCCAGATTATTCATTTCGACGGCGATTGCCGAAGGTGAGAGGTCATTTAAAAGCACAGGAATTCTCAGTACCCCTCTTGTAGCCAAATGTCTTTACTCAGTGAATAGGAAGTGGCAACGTCAAAGGATGGGAGATCGAGATGTAAGGCACATTCCTAACATATTTTCTGCATGCAGAGATAACTTGGTGGCGTAGTAGTTTGATTTCATTCAGCCAAGAAAGACGATAGTCTCCTAGTTCGTTATTTTTTCCCCCCAATATTTTAATGATAGTTTAACAACTTGAAACACAAAATTTTTAATTCTGAAGAATTAACAAAATGTGACTCTGATCACTTTTACCCATTACCCTCAAATGTATAAATCCTTATTTTATGCTATTAGAAATATCTCCT
The DNA here is from genome assembly GCA_964059195.1 of Ectobius pallidus. NCBI lineage: Eukaryota > Metazoa > Arthropoda > Insecta > Blattodea > Ectobiidae > Ectobius > Ectobius pallidus. Next base: position 135,619,572 of record CAXKWD010000010.1, read on the forward strand.
AGGCACAAAAAGGAAGAAAAAAGGATTTTAAATCGAAAAATTTTAACAAGAAATATACTTTTTTCTAAGGGCCCATATTGTTCATTCCTCCACAGGTTTCAGTGATCCATTCGTGATAATCGAGTTACTACCTAGGAAAGTGTTCGCTCACTGTTTGGAGCAGCAGACCAATGTCCAAAAGAAAACGCTCAATCCAATGTTTGACGAGTGCTTTGAATTGTAAGTAGAATAGAATAGAGTTTTATTTACACATACTTTTATGTACATAGTTAACTACATCCACTTTATGTCTTATCTGTTAGTCTAGCATTATCCATTAAGAATCCCCTCATACTATAACCCCTTGGTTTTATGTATGATTGGGGATTCTGGTTAACTTACCGCACCTTTCCTGGTTATTTTGCTATTGATCTACTTCTTAATTTTTCTCATCCACTTCTCTCTCATTTTTCCTAAATACTCCCCTATTTTCGTTGATTTGTTTTCTCCCTTGAATTTCAACATCTTAATGACTATTACCTCGTTATGAAAATGTTCCCACTTTGTCTCCCAAATTTCCTCTCTCCACCTTCTTACTCCTTCACATTATGTTAAGTAGTGAATTGTAAGTAAATTATACTTAAAATTTTATGTCCTGTAATGCAAGAGTTCTTATCCTATGGTTGGCTTGCCATTAAGCTACTGCAGGTGGTAATTTTAGCAAATGACTTAATGTCTGTTTTACAAACAAAAATATTTGACAGTTCTACTGCAAGTAAATGGAAACACAGACTTTACATTATTAAAAACTTTTATATGATACTGTGCAAAAATAATCCTGAATTTTAATTCCAAAGTTGTGTAAAAGGAAACAAACATGTACCGTATAAAAATAAAATGTATTCAGAAACTTGATAAAATCCTAAAAGAACTAAATGAAACATTTTTTAACTTACTTTAACCCAAATTGTTATAGTTCAGACTCAATGGCGGCTTGTGTATAGGCACTGTGGAACTGCAGCATCCTCTATTTCCACTTGATATTATCAGTTACGTTTAATATAATGATTTCTTTTTTCTTTAGTTCTTTCTTTATACTTGTACAATATATAAAATCTTTGTATGGAACTGTCCACTTCACAGTTCCAGTGGCATGGTGTTTGACTGTTGTGCGCATGCCCACATAGCAAGGTGCATGCCACGGCTGCAAGGGAGAGAGAGCACTGTCGCTTCCACAGTGCTGAACATGGCGCATTGGTGGAAAGTAGTGTGTTGTGCTTATAAACCGTATTCTTGAATGTGAAAAAGTGCAATTAGATTATTATCTTGTTTCTATTTGATTCTTTTTTTTTTTTCGTTCTTTTATTTAACATGAAATTTTAACCATGGCAGATAAAGGAGAAAATTATTATTGATCTTTTTGGACGGAAAACGAGATTTATATGTTTCAATATTGCAATTATATTGTGAACCAAATTAAATTGTATTGTTAATTATGTTACATAATTGTCCCCTAAAACATTTATACAAAACAATTGGGGATGTTATACAATATATATTATGTGCGTCCAGAAATTCAGTATGAATAAAACATTAGAATACTAAAAATTACACGTATACCAATTACATTGACCTAAAAGTATATACAAATCTGATTGTATTATTTCTTCATAGGTTTGCACCAGTCAAATTAATTTAAAAGTAATATAACACCATTTCTTAATTCATTAATTATACTATGTACATTAAAATCTAAAATTATACAATTCTGTTGTCAGTGAATTATTTTATGACACAATGTTCACAAAATAGTTGTCACACAAGTGCATATGTGAATGGCTTCATTATTATGATGTTGATTATATTCTATGAAACATCCATATCGATATTTTATTAATGTGAGTTGATTAACACAATCTGACTTCACTTACCAATCATGAAGTCAAAGTGTGTTAATCAACTCATATTAATAAAATATCGATTCACTTCACTGTGTTAAGTTCCAAACTATTTATAATATCCATATCGGTCCTAATTTCCACTGAGTCAAATACAATAAAAAGACTTTTTAAAATTATTTCAAAACCAGTGGATAAACGTTAAAAAAAGTTCTACGACTCTACCCTTGAGTCTTCCTCAGGTGACACCTGTATTGTTTGAGTTGTCACCTGAGGAAGACTCAAGGCTAAGGTCGAAGCTCTAACATTTTTGTTGGTAAAACAAATTAAAACAAAGTGATGTAAACAGTGGAGCATACTGAATATTGAGAAAAGTCAAAAAATAAAAACACTTTTAACTTCACTTATGTCAATTTTTTAAAAACTGGACTAGTTTCGGGAGTATTTCTCCCATCATCGGCTGGCAGTCAACATAAGTGGAGTTAAAAGTGTTTTTATTTTTTGACTTTTCTCAATACTTTTGTTGGTGTTTTTGACCTTTGTGAATGTGGATTTTCTTCTCTAAATTATATCTTTCTTTGGGTGGAGGGGGCAAGGCATCTTATTGTCCATTTATTGAATGCATATTTGACTGTCAAAAAAGTATTACATGGAACATGTGTTGAAAGTGATTGTATTTCAGCTCTGTGACGCTGGAGCAGTGTAGATCGGAAGGAGCTATGATTCTCTTCACTGTCATGGATCATGATGTCCTGACATCAAATGACTTCGCTGGCGAGGCATTTCTTTCCCTTCACAACATTCCTGGAGTGGCCGACAACAACACTGGCATTGACAACTTCCATGGTCTCAAGCAGGTCGACTTGTGCCTCATGCATCAGAAGAACCGCAGTGAGTTACTCAGATTATAGTCATTTTAGTACATTTTCATTATTTTTATTTAATTTCATCAACAATTTCTCTATTTTTTAAGATTCTTAGGGGAAAAACCTTCAGCAAACCTTAATTTTAATTGATGTGGCTTGCTTTTGAAAGTACGAATGAACTCTTGTGTTTAGTATGCTAGGGTGATTCGGAGAGTACCTATGTACTCGAATACTACCTGCATATTTTTTTAAAAAATCACGAACAAAAAAACTGGGATGTGGATATTATTTTAGTACTGGACTCCTCATCTGAATTTCGACATTTTGTACCATATTGGCTCAGTATAGCACAATGATTTGTAGTAGCATCACAGTATAGTATAGGCCTAACAGTAGCAAAGCTGTAATGAAAAAAATGAGACAAAGAAAATGCTTTCTTATCCACCTGGTTCACCATGAAACAAAGCTTTACGTCAAGCAAGTAACAGTGCAGTACAAACAGAAGCACTAATTCAGGAAAAGTTCGGTGAATTTTCATATGACTTTGACCTTGGGTCAGACGCATGTCATTGCATGTGGATTCCTGCTGCACAGCTGGATTCATGAATGGAGAGTGTCGTTGTTGAAAGTGTTAAGCTGTGCATATAAGACGGCGAGATTTCGACTGGCTGTTAGCATGCACATTATTTTTATAATTACATTTTAGCCTACCATATTTAATTCTTTTATGATACGTAGTGATAATTATAATTGTTTAATTAAGAACTAAACTGGAAACATAATTTTTATACAGATTTTTATTTTCAAATTACCTTTCAAAAATTTGGATGTGGCTATTATGCAAGGGCAGGTAGTATTCGGGTAGGCCTATATATGGTAAGTTCTGTTAATTTTTTTTAAGGATTGCTGCTTTATTTATTGAATTTTTATTAGACACACTTGAAAAAAAAATGTACATTATTTTTCGACATAATTTCCATTTACATTCATACATTTGTCGAAACATTTCACAAGTTTTGAAATCTCCTTTTCCACTCTGCCACCTGTGATTGTCCGACAGTAGACATGAGAGTTGATTCTTGTGCCTTGTTTAATGAAGTCCACCAATTGTATACCTTAAAATATGTCCCAAAAACAATTGCAATAAGCTTACATAAGCCATATGGGCATACAAATTTCAAATGAAACCATTGAAATGAACCATAGATTCATGAATCTTACCCAACCATGTAAAAACAATTTTATTATAACAATTGATAATTAGAAACTAAAAACCTGGCTTCGAGGTGCATTTCACGAACGAAGTTTGCTGCCCAGGGAAAAAAAAAGACCTCTGATTAGAATTCTCTAGCCCAAAAATGCATAGTGTGTTTCTTCCAAATCATTCATTGTTTTCCTATTAAGGTTTTGCCCGCAAAACTTGTAAGCTGTCTTAACCTTTTACTTCAGTATTTAGAAGGGCCTTCTGATGTTATGAATAAAAAGTAGGATATCCTTTCGCTTCAGGTGATGCAACAGGAAATACAAACATTTTCTAAACTGAAAGACAGCCAGGTTTGAAGATCGATTTCCTCCGACGTTTCAAAGGCAAACGCTGCCTCCATCCTTAGGGATACTGGCAAGATGAATCGTGTCAAAGACTAGATGAGAAGTGTCGAGTGGGGCAATATATATACTGTTTCCAAGTTGGAAGGAGTCAACCAATCAGAGATGGTGGCCTTGGCATTAACCCAGCATGGAACCACTGTCTGAAACAGCTAAGAGACAGGAGAGCGACATTGGCCCTAGAAAAGACCGATGGAGGTGGCACTGTTTCCTGATTGATCGACTCCTTCCAACTTTGAAGCAGTATATATATTGCTGCACTCAACACTTCTCATCTAATATTCCGCACGACTCATCTCACCAGTATCCCTGAGGATGGAGGCAGTGTTTGCCTTTGAAACATTGGAGGAAATCGATCTTCAAACCTGGCTGTCAACCCGAGAAGCCTTCTTTCATATGAGGAGCATCGATTCAAAACGCGTTTAGTCCACAAATAATGATTTTTCAGGAATTACGAAAAACTGTTTGCGGCCAACTATCAAACGAATTTGCAGTATTTTTTTCTGATCAGAATCAGTAATTAATATATAGTTAAATGTTTTGGGTGTGTCAAATCATTCTTTTCATTTACATCTTTTATTGATAGTTAAAGTTTCGAAAGTAATGGACTTAACGCGTTTTGACCCAACAGTATAATAATAATCATATAAAAAGATGAAAGTTAGTATTTTATTTAAGAATTACAATCACATCTGATCGCACTAATACAAAGTGAAATATTGCCAATGTACCAAATTGTCAAAATATAAACATTCTATGTTTTTTAAGCATGTTAAATCATGGAAAATCCATGCTTCTTTTCTTTCATTATTGACCGCTAATGACATCTTTTTCGGCGTCTGGTGAATGCCGCTTTCATTAGAAGAATACCTGCAACAATAGACGTCCTAAAAGTTCAACGCATCACCTGTTTCGAACGAGATTGTGTCTAATAGTTGAATGGTGCAATTCCAACTTTTTAAGTCTCAATAAAGATAAAACAATTGATATGAAATTCAGTCTTAATCGAAAATATACTGAAAAAGCATCTACGTTAAAATTTCTTGGCTTTTACCTTCAATCAAACTTAGAATGGAAATCACACATTGATTATACTGCTAATAAAATAAGTAAAGGTTTATTTATGTTAAGAGTACTCTGTTCTAGCATAGATCAAAACTCTCTGTTGTTGGTCTACTATGCTCATATCCATAGCCACTTAAGTTATGGCGTCTTGTTATGGGGATGTCATTCCTATGCCAAGAAAATCTTTATCTTACAAAAGAGGGCTGTTCGAATAATTTGTGGGGTTGCCCCTAGATACACTTGTAGATCACTTTTTGTCAAACTTGGTGTCCTCACTTTGCCATCATTATTTGTTCTGAGATGTCTTCTTTTTGTTAAAAATAACATTAATAATTACACAAAATGTTCTGCAGTTCATGATCACTTAACACGCAATAGATCAAATGTATATATCAATAAATGCAAGTACTGTGTGACTCAAAATAGTTATGAAAGCTTATCTTTAAATCTCTACAATAGTTTGTCCAATAGTGTCAGAAATCTATCTTATTCAAGCTTTAAAAGCACTATTGTATCTACTTTGAAGGCCAATCCTCTATATAGTATTCAAGATTTTTATATTTTAAGGCTGTGATGACTCATTGTGAATGATATTGCTTGAATTGACGATTGCCATACGTTGTATTAATGTCTGTGCAATAAAGTTATTATTATTATTATTATTATTATTATTATTAAAATGTGGACTCAACGTAATTTTCACCGAACCAAGTTCTGGACTGAACGCGTTTTGCAACGAACCCCATATTTCAGGCTCAATTTTAACAGGGAAAGGTTGTGATTTGAGACAAAAACGTTATGTAGTATCATGCAGAACACCTCAGAGAATGCGAATCCACAAAAAACTACATTACGATTGGAGGTGGACTTTTTGAACCGACACTCCTCATATGCTTCGCCAGGAAAACCTCAAATCATATATTTTCTAAATTTTCTATTTTCTCTATTGTAAATCTTCATTGCTTCTCTTTCTTTCTTTCAGATCATCCAATTCTTCAGACATTAGAAACACGAGTTGGCGATAAAATGGCTCAAGATTTTGTGAAGAAACAAAAGCTTAGAGTCAGCTGTACATAGTGTCAGCACTAAACCAACTCACATCTGTCCTGCCTCTCTTTCTCTCTCTTCAGAACAATCGAGCATCAAAATACTTATTAGGAAATATTATTTAGAGAAAGATTTAAATATGAACATGTTTGTGACAGCTTGAAGTAAATCTGCTTGTACATGTTAGTTTCTAGACTTCAGAAAAGGAACTGTGAAGTCAAAAATAACTCCTTACAATGTACCATCACATTACTAAGATTGATAAATTTTCATTTTTCCTTTTGAGGGTAAATATCAATGAAATGAGATTTAAAGAGATGTTTTCCACCTTATACCCTCAAAAAATATATAACCTACAAAAACCGTCAAATGATTTTGGGATTGGTTCGAAAATTACAAGACTTTTGCACAGATATTTATTTTGTATCTTATGCAAGTTAAATGGTTGAACAGGTGCGTTATAAAATTAAAACATATTTACAGAGAAACAGCAGAAATATTAAATGGTTGAGAATTTGCTTTACAATATTAAAATGTATTTACAAAGACACTTGTTGAAAGTGTACACATCAGTATAAACCTATCATTAAAAATACTAAATCAGGCATATATGTTGGCCATGTAAAATGGATTAGTCCAGTAAAAACACCATGTAAAAATAGCCATACATAGTGTTTTTACTGCATAAGATACAAAATAAATATCTGTGCAAAAGTTCTGTAATTTTCGAAGCGATCCCAAAATCATTTGACAGTTTTTGTAGGTTATATATTTTTTGAGGGTATAAGGTGGAAAACATTCTTTAATCTCATTACTAAGATTTCGCACACTTTCCTCTTTTACTGAGCAAGTATTCATTCAGTATTGGTCAGGCCAATGAATTCCACTTTTAACCTATAGGTAGGGTTACTTTTTTTTTTCATAACTGACGAATTCACGAATTGTTGATATCACCACTGACTATTCCACTCATGTGCCGCATGTATGATATTTACCAATAATGTTTAGCAATTCCTCGGATATAGACCAATCATGATTGTTTATCTTATAAAATGCTTGCTATTAATATGAGGAAGGGATTTTACCTGCTTCCTACAACGTCAGTTTGTTACTGGACACTTAAGCATCAATGGGCTCGTTACTGGACATCGTTACTGATTAATACATCACATGTTGCCATTAAGCAGCACGAAAACAGATTATTTTATACAACATAACTTGTTTGGAAATTGAAATAATATAAATGTACAAAGGTTAAAAACACAATTTCAATTCAGTGCAAGCCAGTTCGTGTGCTTTTATTCTGTTCTGCTGGTAGCTTGTAACCTGAATTAAGTTAACTGAATATATGCACAATTCGTAGCACTGGTCATAACTTGATATCTCGAATCGATTCATGGATGATTGATTCATAATATGCCGTGATCTCGCAGCTGTTAGTTTTGTTTTTATATAACAAAGCATGAAAGTAATTATTATTTCTATAATCTGTTACATTTTTATTCATGGAATAGTCTTATTAAATCCAACTCAAGTTCGCTCCTACTGCACAGTCGTATAATTGGAATTATCATTGATTAAACAAAAGGATACTAACGCTTTGTTACATCAGTTTACCTGATTTTATTTTCTTTCCAAGCATGTACAAGCAGATTTAGGATCTAGTTATTCAAAATATTTGCCTTGAGATTTGCCATTTGAAACGATGGTGATAAGCGACAGTGTAGCCACGGATAACGTTATTACTCAAACCCTCCACTCTTTTTCTCTTTCTCACAACTGCTAAAGCTAATAAATGAACCAATCATTTCATAGCATGTCATACACAATAGGTTTTATCGAAATACTCATCACACTCTGGAGTTGGTTACACATGATCTGTGATTCTTTCTGTTGAACTTGCATTCCAGGAGTTGTGTGCTGCTAGAAAGGTCAGCGAGCTGTAGCTTGAATTACTTACCAGACACATGCACAGTATGTGTAGTAGCGGAAATTTCGTGCCATTCCCCATTGAGCTTGATTGGGATGATTGAGCAGTGTTTTGCAGCATGAAATTAACCTCTGAAAATGGACATTTAAATGCCAAGAACCTATTGTGGGTGTACCCTGCGCTGGTATTTAAATGCTATGCACAGCTATATATTTCAGCATTGTGAACTATTGTGTTTTTAAAGTAAAATGTTTGTTTAAAAGTTACGAAATCTCCAATAAATAGATTCAATATGTTATGCATATCATTTTTATATATTTTTTTTAAATTCTTTTTTGTTGTTGTTGTTGATGATGATGATAATCATAATAGAGTAGAAGCCCAAAATAGCGTGGTTCGAAATACCGCAGATTCGGATGTAACGAGGGGGAAAGTATGTCCCCCAATAAAAATATACCGTAGTTTTATAAATAAAATTTTTATTTTGGAAGTTGAGTTAAAACAGTAAAAATTCTGCAAACAGCAGTTCTGCAGTACATTTTTTTTACTGTTAGACCTGTCTTCACCCGTCACCCCCGCATTCCAAAAGATTTAGCAGATGTAACGGGACATGGAATGAATAGTGTAGTTCTATAAGGATTTTAAAAAATCAGCACCTGCTAGAAATTCTTAAAACCTAGGAAAGTTGAAATATGGTTTTAGTTTGAATCACGCATTCGGATTGTAAAGTTGCGAGTTCGGAATACAAAATGTCACAGAAGCAGAAAGCATATTCAGTAGGAGTTAAACTAAAAATTATTGATGATTATACCTGAATGTTACAGTGTGTGTTGTACGTTACTCTCAGGAATTAGAAAAATTCTCGCGCCCCCATCTTCTAAAGAAGAGCCGTAAATTGAGATCAGTTACAGGACTGGATTAAATAGCCTAACTGGTGAGTAATTTTTAAAACTACTGTATTTTATATTGTATTTTATGTTGAATTTTATGTTGTATTTTATGCGGCCCCTTGAAGAGCATCTTGCCGAGGTTTCACTGTAACTGGATTGTGGAGACCAAGAATTCCTTCACTTTCCTAGCCGTCCTCAAGTTTACAGTTAGTAGAACAAAAAATATTTCATATCATGGACGGTGGATTTAATTTCATACTTGTGCAAACAGTTTCAAAATTGTTCAAAACATGTCCGAGATATTTGAGTTAAGAGACTGCCTTGATCATTACTGAAATATAAAGTTGGTCACAGCATTTAAATAAGGTATAGGATAAACATTAGAGATGAGCATTGATAGTTAAAACATCGATGTTCACGATCAATGTTAAAATTGGCAGTAACCATCAATGTGATGATAATATCGACCTGAAAACTTTTTAGACAAAAACATTGATATATATATTAAGAAAGGTCATGTTTCAGAAAATTAGACAAAATTCATAAATAAACTGAAATATTTCTGTGAAAACTATCGATGTAAAATATTGATGTTTTGGGAAATTAGGCTCCTGTAAATAAAATTAGAACCGAGGTAGGCCTATTAATATTTTGTTTATTATAAAAACATCGATGTCGGGGAGAAACATCAATGTAGCAAAAACATCAGTCGTTTTCCATCGATGTAGAAAACATCAGCCATCAATGCCCAACCCTAATAAACATGGCAGATGGTTCCTCGGCATTTAAACGTCCAGCTTGAGAGGTTAATGTAATTTCAAACAGACTGCGAGCTGCAAGCAAAGGCCTCAAGTGCTGCCGGTTGGAATCCCCTGGGCTCAATAAACAATAACCATGGTTTTATCTTGTAGATCATAATACAGGTCTTTAGTAATTTTTTAAACGTGTGAAATGTCTTACATATATATTTTTGTACTCAGAACTTATACCTTCTTCCCCTGTAATAACGTTATCCATACCTATCTACTGTCCTGAATAATTTTGTAATATTTTTAATGCCAACATCATATTGTAGAATAAGTCAGCTAACTAAAAATTGGAAACAAAGAAATAATAGTTGCTTTTATTATATGTTTTAGATTGAATCATGTAACAAGATATAAAGCTGAAAAGTAATATTTAGAGACCCAGAAATTCTTGAGTAAATCCACCTTAAATACATGAATAAATATGTTAGAAATTCATGAATACAAAATAACTTCCGATGAGGTTGGAAACAGAGGATTCTGTCTACATTTTTTATTTTTTTCTCATATTAAATGGTTCTTAAGAGACTTTTTATAAACTATGATCCATGTTTTGCCCTTTAAGTATCGCGTATAGTAGAGTTTTTTATTGCATACCCAGCCGGCTTCAAAGAAATAAACCATTAAGTCGGTTTTCTTTATGTTAATTGATCTCACCAATTCAGTCTTGGTTTCTGCTTTCCAAAACACAAGCAATGTTGCAATATTCTCTCATTGTTATCACTGACCTCAGTTCTTCCCTTCGCACATGTTATTGTTTACTGTAACTAGATCTTGCAATCCTGCATTTCGCTCCACGTGGAATTGACGAGTAGCTATCACAGCCGTCAAGTTTTTTGCTTTTCTTTTGATTCACCCTGTATATGATTGTTGGTTTAATCTATAAACTTGCAAAATTTCTGGGTCTCTTGTAATATTACATTCATAATTACATTAATTGCTACTTTTGTCATATATATTTTGATATATTAACAAAGAACGTAAGGTGCAAACAAATAATGATTGTGCTATTGATAAACTTGTTTCTTCTAGCTTCTATTCGCACTATGGTAGAAATGGAACTGGAAAAATTTCGGTATAAGTGCACTTCAACTAAGTTTACGATTTATATGAAAACCAAATTTTTTATGGATCTGAAAAACCACTCAAATCGTTCAGGATTTTTCACATAATTTTTTCACATGCAACATGTCTTTATAAATGCTTCGTAAATGAAAATAAAGACAAATAACTACATGAATTTTGCCGTAAAATACATTTTGTCAGCCATCATCCATTCTGTAACGGCCCCGTTGATACGAGCGTTGCCAACATTCCAAATAAATCCCTGAAACTACTTGTGTTGAGTTGAATGTAGTGCATGTGCTAGTAAATGTCATGTTTGCTATAGGATTCTCTTCGTTACATACAGGATACTAAAATGATCACTCTTCAGTATGAGTGAAATTGTATTTCCAACATTTTTATAACTACGTATTTTATTTTTGGACACATATATTAATGCCGTATTACATTTACCTTACTTATGTGTATATTAACAGTCACTAGACCCAGTGGCGGACGCAGGGGGGGATAGGAGGGTTACAAACCCCCCGAAATTTGAAAAAAAGGCTATATATATATACTCTAAGTGGCCAGTTTTATAAACTAATTGTATATGTAAGTTGATTAATTTTTTGTAGTATTCCGTCTACCTATTCAAATCCCCACCCGAAAAAAAATTCTGCGTCCGCCACTGACTAGACCTGAATGCCGTGAAACTCATACGAGCGTAATGACAAATCAAAACAAAAGCAATAAATCCGGTAAAGGACCTCTTACACACACCACACCTGAATGCCTTTTCTCCACCTCCCGCATTAATATCAACGCTATGAATAATATCTCCGGACAAATAAGTATGCAGGCTGCAATTTAACATCGTATACACTAAGGCCTAATTATTTTGAGACCTTTAAGGAGAAAATTGCTATTTTACATCAATGTCACACAGTTTACGCAGAAAAAGTATGAAGAATTCAAATAACAAATAATTCGGTAATCTTCAACATTAACGTAACACATAATAAATGAGCGACAGTCCCATGGCTGTAGACGCACACGAAACGAAAATATATTTCCTGGGTGGTGCAGTCAGTAAGGCAGAGTTTCTACATTTGTAGGAACACTACAGAAGATGTTGTCATAAATGAGCGACTTTCCTATGGCTGTAGATGCACATTTTAATTGATATGATTTTATTCTGCTGGATTATTCAGAACTGTATTAAACACACATATTTTGTTACTAAAGAAGTAAGTAGCCTACTACTTGGACACCCTTAGCGAAAAAGAAATTCTTTCTGAACTGGCATGACAATACAATTGCCCCTAGGAAATATGTGCTATTTAAAAAAGAAAGAAAAAAAATAATTATCTATTACTACAAGCAAACTGCGATGTTTACAATAAACCTGTAATAAAAATAACTATGAACACTTGGTGGAGATTCTCAAATAAGAACGATTGTCTGTTGTCTGAAAATAACGGTTTGCACATGAAAAGCTCCTCTCTACCCAAGAGTGTAGCCAATTGTGGACAAGATATGGAAGAAATGAATATTGTTTATAGGCCTATTACTTGTTGAATTTTGGCTTTTTAAATATAACTAACTCCGTGGCGCTAACATCCCTGAAGGGACAAGGTCTAGAACTCGTCCACTGTGTCATCTACCATAGGCAGATGGCAGGATTAGAGGCATGTGGTCTGCATGCCGACACCCACGGCCGTTAATGGTGGTATCAATGCCCGGATCCGCTAATCCTCTCTGCTCAATTTGAGTCACGAGGCTGAGTGCACCCCGTTCCAGAAAAATCCGAGGAGGTACCGTGGATCGAACCCGGACCGACGGGTCTGTAGACAGCGACGCTAACCACGAGACCACGCCGGTAGTCCTTCTTAAATATACTCGTATAATAATGTATTATAATTGGATGTTTAAGAAAAATACCAACTTCAATGGAATTCACGATTTTTAATAGATCATTTTTGCAATTTTTAAATCCTATTTCATAATTATATAGAGCTTACTTTAGGCACCTAAAATTGCATTTTACCAACCTAAAATCCCGAAAGCTAATAATAATATTTGTGGTGCTGGCGAACAAAAAAAAACCGTTACAGTCAGACGCTAGGGATGTGTGCAGTGTTCTACTCACAGAAAAAGCGGGGACGATATCAATAAATATTTATTATATGGAGAAAATTTTTTTTCCGATTTGAGTTACATGTGTTATTTATAATTCGACCCTTCTGAACACGAATATAACAATAATAATAAGCAGTTTCTTCCGCACTTCGAGAAAATGCCGATTTTCCAATAGTGTCACACATTTCTCGCAGGAAAAGAGGGAACTATTCAAAGAAAAATTCATTCTGTGTAGGATAAATTTTTTTCCAACTTGAAATACGTGTTTTATCTATAATTCGTCCCTTCTGAACACGAATATAACAATAATAATAAGCAGTTTCTTCCGCACTTCGAGAAATACCGATTTTCCATTAGTGTCACACATTTCTCGCAGAAAAAGAGGGAACTATTCAAAGAAAAATTAATTCTGTGTAGGATAATTTTTTTTCCAACTTGAAATACGTATGTTATCTATAATACGACCCTTCAGAACACGAATATAACAATAATAATAACCAGTTCCTTCCGCCCTTCCAGAAAATACCGAATATCCATTACCGTCACACATTTTACGCAAGAAACGTAGGAATGATTCAAACAAAAATTAATTACATGCAGGCAAAATTTTTTCCCCACTTGATTTACATGTGTTATCTATAATTCAACCCTTCTGAACACGAATAGAACAAAAATCATAACCAGTTCCATACGCACTAGGAGAAAATTCCGAATTTCCATTCGTGACACACAGTTTATGCGTAAACTGTGTGACACGAACGGAAAATCGGAATTCTCTCCAAGTGCGGAAGAAACTGCTTATTATTATTGTTATATTCGTGTTCAGAAGGGTCGTATTATAGATAAAACACGTATTTCAAGTTGGAAAAAAATTTACCCTACACAGAATGAATTTTTCTTTGAATAGTTCCCTCTTTTCCTGCGAGAAATTTGTGACACTATTGGAAAATCGGCATTTTCTCGAAGTGCGCAAGAAACTGCTTATTATTATTGTTATATTCGTGTTCAGAAGGGATGAATTATAGATAAAACACGTATTTGAAGTTGGAAAAAAATTTATCCTACACAGAATGAATTTTTCTTTGAATAGTTCCCTCTTTTCCTGCGAGAAATGTGTGGCACTAATGAAAAATCGGTATTTTCTCGAAGTGCGGTTGAAACTGCTTATTATTATTGTTATATTCGTGTTCAGAGGGGTCGTATTATGGATAAAACACGTATTTCAAGTTGGAAAAAAATGTATCCTACACAGAATGAATTTTTCTTTGAATAGTTCCCTCTTTTCCTGCGAGAAATGTGTGGCACTAATGAAAAATCGGTATTTTCTCGAAGTGCGGTAGAAACTGCTTATTATTATTGTTATATTCGTGTTCAGAGGGGTCGTATTATAGATAAACACGTATTTCAAGTTGGAAAAAAATTTATCCTACACAGAATGAATTTTTCTTTGATTAAGTTCCCTCTTTTCCTGCGAGAATTGTGTGACACTAATGCAAAATCGGAATTTCTCAAAGTGCGGTAGAAACTGCTTATTATTATTGTTATATTCGTGTTCAGAAGGGTCGTATTATAGATAACACACGTATTTCAAGTTGGAAAAAAATTTACCCTACACAGAATGAATTTTTCTTTGAATAGTTCCCTCTTTTCCTGCGAGAAATATGTGACACTATTGGAAAATCGGCATTTTCTCGAAGTGCGGAAGAAACTGCTTATTATTATTGTTATATTCGTGTTCAGAAGGGATGAATTATAGATAAAACACGTATTTGAAGTTGGAAAAAAATTTATCCTACACAGAATGAATTTTTCTTTGATTAAGTTCCCTCTTTTCCTGCGAGAATTGTGTGACACTAATGCAAAATCGGAATTTCTCAAAGTGCGGTAGAAACTGTTTATTATTATTGTTATATTCGTGTTCAGAAGGGTCGTATTATAGATAACACACGTATTTCAAGTTGGAAAAAAATTTACCCTACACAGAATGAATTTTTCTTTGAATAGTTCCCTCTTTTCCTGCGAGAAATGTGTGGCACTAATGAAAAATCGGTATTTTCTCGAAGTGCGGTAGAAACTGCTTATTATTATTGTTATATTCGTGTTCAGAGGGGTCGTATTATAGATAAACACGTATTTCAAGTTGGAAAAAAAATTTATCCTACACAGAATGAATTTTTCTTTGATTAAGTTCCCTCTTTTCCTGCGAGAATTGTGTGACACTAATGCAAAATCGGAATTTCTCAAAGTGCGGTAGAAACTGCTTATTATTATTGTTATATTCGTGTTCAGAAGGGTCGTATTATAGATAACACACGTATTTCAAGTTGGAAAAAAATTTACCCTACACAGAATGAATTTTTCTTTGAATAGTTCCCTCTTTTCCTGCGAGAAATATGTGACACTATTGGAAAATCGGCATTTTCTCGAAGTGCGGAAGAAACTGCTTATTATTATTGTTATATTCGTGTTCAGAAGGGATGAATTATAGATAAAACACGTATTTGAAGTTGGAAAAAAATTTATCCTACACAGAATGAATTTTTCTTTGATTAAGTTCCCTCTTTTCCTGCGAGAATTGTGTGACACTAATGCAAAATCGGAATTTCTCGAAGTGCGGTAGAAACTGCTTATTATTATTGTTATATTCGTGTTCAGAAGGGTCGTATTATAGATAACACACGTATTTCAAGTTGGAAAAAAATTTATTTTACACAGAATGAATTTTTCTTTGAATAGTTCCCCCTTTTCCTGCGAGAAATGTGTGGCACTAATGAAAAATCGGTATTTTCTCGAAGTGCGGTAGAAACTGCTTATTATTATTGTTATATTCGTGTTCAGAAGGGTCGTATTATAGATAACACACGTATTTCAAGTTGGAAAAAAATTATCCTACACAGAATTAATTTTTCTTTGAATAGTTCCCTCTTTTCCATCGAGAAATGTGTGACACTAATGGAAAATCGGTATTTTCTCGATGTGCGGAAGAAACTGCTTATTATTATTGTGATTTTCGTGGTCAGAAGGGTCTAATTATAAATAACTCATTTAATACATGTCGGAAAAAAAAATTTCCTCCATGTAATGAATTTTTGTGTGAAACTTTCCTACTTTGTTTGCGTAAACTGTGTGGCACTATTGGAAAATCGGTATTTTCAAGAAGTGCGGAAGGAACTGGTTATTATTATAATTATATTCGTGTTCATAATGGTCAAATTATAGATAAAACATATAACTTAGGTCGGGAAAAAATTTTCCTTCCATGTAATGAATTTTTGTTTCGAAACTGTGGGTAAACTGTGTGACACTAATGGAAAATCGGTTTTTTCTCGAAATGCGGAAGGAACTGGTTTATATTATTGTTATATTCGTGTTTAGAAGGGTCGAATTATAGATAACGCATGTAACTTAGGTCGGAAAAAAAATTTCCCTCCATGTAATGAATTTTTGTTTTGAAACGGTCCTACTATTTCTGCGTTAACTGTGTGACACTAATGGAAAATCGGTATTTTCAAGAAGTGCGGAAGGAACTGGTTATTATTATAATATTATATTCGTGTTCATAATGGTCAAATTATAGATAAGACATATAACTTAGGTCAGGAAAAAAATTATTCTATGTAATGAATTTTTATTTAAATACTTCCTACTTTTTCTGCGAAAAATGTGTGATATTAATGGAAAATCAGAATTTTCTCGAAGTGCGGAAGGAACTTATTATTATTATTGTCATATACGCGTTCAGAAGTGGTGAAATACATGCAAAAACATGTATATCATCTACAATAACATTTTTATTGCCATGTAATTTATATTTCTTATATTGTTAATATTATTACTCAGAAAATTGCTTAACATTAATTTTAAATCGGAATGTATTTATTGGAAATTCGCGTTCAGGACGATCGACTAATATAGAAAACATGTATTACATGTCAAACCATATTTTTTACTGTTATATTATTTATACGTTTAATAGTTATTTATAACAATTATAATTATGAAATTAATGAAAACTATTATCTGCCCACCCAATAATTCATTCAGCCATGTATCAATCCATCCATTTATACATCCATTCATTTTTCATTCATCCTACCATCCATTCGTCCGTCAATCAATCCAGTTATCTAACCAACCATCCATTAATTATTAATTGATCCATCCACTTATTACAGAAGTCATTCATCGATCCATTATTTAACTAATTCATTCACCAAGCAATCCACCCTTCATCTATCAATTAATGAATTAGGTACATAATTAATTAATTCATCCTCCCATCCATTGATGAATCAATTAATGCACACATTTATCCATCCAATTAGTTAATTAATTCAACCGTCCATCCATTTATTTATATATCCATAAAGCATTTGATGGATGGTGGGTTAGGTGGGTGAAATAAATAATTTCGGATGAATGAATGGATATATTTATGGATGAATGAATTAATAATGGATGGATGAATGGGTAGGTGGGCTAATTAATAAATAAATTAATGAATGAATGGATTGATTAGTGGTTGGTTGGATCGATGAATGAATGAATTTATTGATGGATGCATGAGTGGATAGATGGGTGGATGAATGAATGAATGAATGAATGTATGGATAATTAAATGGTGGAATACATGAATTAATTAAGGGACGAATGACTGGATGGATGTATGGATGATTGAACAGATGGGTGGATGAATTAATAGACAATGGATGGATTAATAATTTTAGTTAAAAATGAAAATTAATTATCTCATTGTTAATAATTGGATGGTTGGAAAAATAATTTATGGATGAATGGATAATTCGATGGATGGATAGATTTATTGATGTCTGAATTGATGGATGGGTGGGTGGTAGGTTTGTTGGATTAATTAGGGGATGAATGGATGGACTGTTATTAATTATTTAGTAAATATATTGATGGATGAACGAAAGGATGAATGGATGGGTGGATTCACGGATGAATTAATTGATCAATTAATGGATGGGTGGATTGGTTAATCAATGAACTAATCAATGGATGGATGAATAGATTAATGCAAAATTTAATTAACATACGGATTTGATGGATGGATGAATGAACCATCCAACCAGCCATTCATCTATCAATCAAGCCAACCACCCCTATAACCAAACATTCATCCGTCCATTAATTAATTTATTATATAAATAATTCATTTAACTATTTCATCCACCCATCGATACAAACATTCAGCTATCCATTAATAAATCCATGCATCCATTTATCCACCCACTCATCCTTTTCATTAAATAATTCAACAATACACCCATAGATTCATCCATCCATCAGTCTATGAATGGATGGTGGAAATAATTTATTAACTAGTAACTGGATGGATGGATGAATTTAAATATTTATTTATGGTTGAATGGATGAATGAAAGTACGGATGAATTAATGGATGAACGGATGGATAAATGAATGGATGGAAGAATGTTTCATACCAAATTACGATTATTATTTTTTTATGAAAGGACAATGTTGAAGACAAGTATTTTAGAAAACAACAATAATAATAATAATAATAATAATAATAATAATAATAATAACAATGTGAAGAAAGAAATTGAGTAATATTTAAAATGTTTCTCTGTTAGCTCTTCATGAAACATGAAGCAAAACAGCAACTAAACAATGCTTTTTCTAATATCAAGCTTCAATTCGAATTTGTCTTAGTTTAATAGTGGTAGTAGTAGCCCTACCGGATCGCGCAAACGTCTCCTGGAGATCCTTTAAGGGGATATCTGCGGCGAATTTATTTCCGGGGTGCGTCAGTCCCCTACCTCACATTTAAACCTAAGTACAACACAAGCACCCAGTCACGAACCCGGGAAAGAGATTTTTCACTGCTGAATCGAACCCGGGCCGCCGGGTGGAAGGCAAGCGTGCTACCGACTAACACAAGGCGGGGGGACACTTTAATGTTAATTGATCACGAATTAATATTTGAAAAGTTTCCTTATTCTACTTCATTAAAACACGAAGGAAATATGAGTTATTACATAAAATACTCGAACATGGTTTCTCTCCATGTATTACATAAAATTAAGCTTCCGTTCGAATTTGCGTAACCCCAGCGCTCTTATTTATTATAACTTGTCATTGAGGAAGTTCCTATTGTTTTCCCGACCGAAAATTATACGAAACGAAAGCTTCCATTCTAACTTGTGTAAATGCAGTGTGATACTAGCTGTCAGGTTGGTACTGCTCCAAAGTCAGATGTGGGTTTAATCATCAAATAGCCGTGGTAGAAAATACTATGATTTTATATGGGGAAAATCACGACTTTAATTACTGTTTTTTGAAGCCTTCGTGGCAAGTACAAAGGTGTGTGACGTGTCAAAAAATTCTGTGAAAATTCCTGAACGATTAGAGTGGTTTTTCACATCGATAAAAAAATTGGTTTTCATGAAAATCGAAAACTTAGTTCAAGTGCACTTATACCAAAATTTCATTATGTTCACAAACGTTAAACTAATTTCCACAAAAGTGTTGAATCCCTCCAAGGCTACTGACCTTGTAGATGAGAGGGTAAACATTCCATTGAACAAAAGCAGTCACCTATTGAAGCTTTGAATTCTTGGAATCCTTACAAAATTAACGTGAGACAAGTTCTGGCTTTGATTTATCCAAATTAAATTTTAAAAGTTTGAATTAATCGCAATTTTTTAACATACATTTATGTAGGAATTTCATGGGGAATGAATATTT
The DNA here is from genome assembly GCA_964059195.1 of Ectobius pallidus. Taxonomy (NCBI): domain Eukaryota; kingdom Metazoa; phylum Arthropoda; class Insecta; order Blattodea; family Ectobiidae; genus Ectobius; species Ectobius pallidus. The sequence continues at coordinate 135,639,575 of CAXKWD010000010.1, forward strand.
ACACAAAATTGCAGATAGTCCTTTTTCCATTGTATATACGATAAAACTTCAACACAGAACAATATAAAATTCACAATGGATGTCACTTATAACTTATTAAAATTCCGTTGTTTCGGCCCAACCACTAGGCCTTCTTCAGGAACAGCTAAAATGGAAGGAATGGAAGTTCCAACTGACGACAACAAACTCGCAGAGTATCCTTGGCTATGACTCGCATACACAAAACCCCCTGCAATCGATAGTTTGGACTCTGTGTACAACATCCTGGAAGATTGGTTTAAAAGATTTGAGAGAGCAACTGGTTTTCATAAACTGGTAGTAATTGCTATCCGGATTGGGCCGCATCATGAAACAATTAAAACTTTAAAACTGACGTCATGACAACTGCAACTGTTTACTCTCCAGAGGCACTTATTTTTATTGTGAATCTTTCTCAGAAGAAGGACACGATATGATGTCCAAAACGTCAGAAGACACTAAAAACACGACGCGGCCCAACCCGGATAGCAATTACTATCAGTTTATGTATAACACTGGCCGTGGAAGCCTACGAACTAATTTAACAGGTTTTCAAGGTAATGTCCCGGACGATCCAGAAGGCGGTGAAACTGACATACTTATTTTAATTTTCTTTCTCGCAAAGGAAAACAACAGCTCAACTTCTCCTTTTGTTCTGAACATGTTATTTCCATTACCATTTCTACCATAATTTTATTGTAAACAATATGAACTGTAACTGTATTTGCTGCCAACTGATTGTTTAGTATTAAGTGTACTGTACAGATAATTTCATAACCACTACAGGGTATGTAGCTGTATCACTGGAATTTTGTGTATTGTGGTTCCTGATGTATATTCAATGCTAAGTGTCTCTACTTCATCATTTGTTACATCACTTCTGTTAACATTGAGTATGGAAACTTTCCTGGTTTGCACAGCTTTATAGATGCATAAGCATAATGCCGTGCTTACTGCTTGGAGTAACGAAACATGTATGCCCATATTTGGGTCCACAAGATGCATAGTAGTGACCTTACCATAAGTCGGTAAACATCTTTCCACATAACAGTAGGGTGTAAAATGTCGATTTTTAGATTTCTCGGCATAAGCCCATATTTGGGTCCACAAGGTGCATAGTAGTGACCTTACCATAAGTCGGTAAACATCTTTCCACATAACAGTAGGGTGTAAAATGTCGATTTTTAGATTTCTCGGCATAGGTTACTTACGATGGTCTCTCGGGATTCCAACGGGATGAAAATGTTTGTGAGGTCCGAGGTTTAGGCTGCAGAGTTTGTAGCAGCCGAAAGCTTAGACCTCACGAACATTTTCACCCGGTTTCACATTTTTTGGGGGGGGATTCCAACCGGGTAAAAATGTTCGTGAGGTCTGAGCTTTCGGCTGCAAAGCTTGTTCACCCGGTTGGAATAATATGTAATGTTAAACATAGATAGTTCTACTATTGTTAAAAAACACAGAAAATCTTCACTTAAAGGTAACTTCTGTACAACATGTTACCCTCATCCTCAGCTGATCTCAGCTGCTGAACATTTTGTAATCCCTCTGGTGGTGGGTGATCAAACTGTCTTCTGCTGGTATTTCAAAATTTGGCAAGGATATAGTTTCCGACTCACCCTGCTCCCCTTTCCATCGGCCGCTTCCCCTCACCGCCTACCGCGCATCTTCCCGCGCGCAGCTATGGCTCATGCCGGCCGCTACTGCCGCTTGCTGTGTTAAGCCCGCAGCTTGCTCTAATAATTGCAATTACCATTATAAAAAACAAAATAAAATTTCACGAATTATAGAAAATGTCGAACAATTAAAAAAATACCCTTGTACCAAACATCATATTTCACGATCTTTAAACACCGAATTGATAATATAAAAAATCGAAATGTACATAATATTTCCCAATTTTTAAAAACGCCGTGTTATGATATAAAACATGGCTTAATTGATGCAGAAAAATTCCCTTGCACCAACAGTCCTCTTTTCGTAACAAACAAACCATTTCAAAATTTGAAAAAGCTATTCTTGCGTTGACACTCGCGAATGCATGAAGTCACTCTTAGTAACTATATATGAAATCTTTCTTTCTTCACTGTTCAACTGTCATTCGTGGCATAGTGGGTTAAGACTCCTAGCTATAACTCTAGGGGTTCCGATAGATAGGTAGGGTGACGAGGAGGTGAGAGGAAAGAGACGGGAAAGAAAGAGAAGAAGAGAAGAAAGGAAAAATAAATTATTTTTCTCCCCACCCAAAACCCCTACTTTCCACGCGGTAGTGGTGGGGGACTCGGGTGAGTCGCAATATATATTTTTCCCCAAAATTCATTAAGCTTTTTTTTTTTAATGAATAATTTCTCCCAGACTAGTAATTTCTGACTTCCTTTTCAATCTCATGCCCTTCCTCCAAAAAATTCCAGCTCCAACCATATTTCATGAGCCTTTTCCCAAACCTTTGCAGCTACTGTGGTGGTAACTGAAGAACTGAAGAACTCACAATTTGGCAGAAAATTTATATCCACAAAGCAGGGGCCAGCTTGTGAATTTTGAAATACCTGCAGATAAAGATCCCATCAAGAGGTTTCTTAAACATGCCCACCAGAGGATGCTGCTGTTGTCCAGCCGTCAGATGGAGTATAGCTGAGGATGAGCTATATGTGTATGCTCAAAACATTGTTCAGGTGAGTTCTGATTTAAGTGAAGTTATGGATATCAAATCTCCATCTCAAGCATTAATGTACAGTATGTCTCGAGTACAAGTTGGCTGGTCATGCAGGGATCTAGCGGAGACAGCCACTGTTCTTATTCCCTAGTGATCGGGTTAAATATCTACACAGATGAAACACTTTTAACAGTGTGGTGATTCAGGTTCTCACAATTACAATCTCTCATCAGAAGAGATGTTGAAAATGTCCTCCTCTTGCATCCACACAACACTGGCACCTTTTTAGGGAATTTTCTTTTACGTGCATGAGTCCAGCTGCCAAAACACAGTTAATATCTCTTCTGCTATTGTCTTTAAGTTCTTGTACCTGGGTAGAAGAAACATGAAATCTGCATGAGGGAGTGAATATCATTTAGGCCTATGTAACTTCAACTTTTATTTCTGTCACACAAAACTGCTGCACATAATTTAACCAAAGTTCATATTCTGAATTTACACTTTTTTCGGAAGCTGCAATTACTTTTATATCAGTAAATTAAGGGGAAATAAGAGGAAGGGAAAATGAAAAAACGTTCTTCTAAAATAATGTTTCTTTACTTGAATGCACAAGCGACGATGAGTTACGACACCAAGCAGTTTCAGCTGATTCCAACTTTTCACGAAACTATACTAGTAATTTTGAGGTTATATGCTTATTTAGCTTGTTTGCGTTTTGTAAAATGAAGTGCAGGAATGAGGAAATTTTTAAATGTCTGGATTCCTATGTGTTTCAAACATGCATGTGGGATTTCAACAACTTGAACTTCAGAAATTAGATGAAACGTGCGGTTGTGCTGGAATTAGTTTTGAAGAAAATGTGTGTAATTAGTTTCACGAAATCACTTTCATGAAAGTTGTTACAAAATCTACTGTCATCGTGTAAACTAGCCCTTACACCATTATCTGTTACATTTGCTTAGATATTTTCTCAATCACTCAGAAGTAAAAGCTGTGGCTGCTGCCGCCAGAGCCCCATGCGACCAGTCAACTCGTACATGAGGCACCCTGTATAATATGTTGTGACTTCTCAATATTAGTTATCTGTAATTAACTAGTTAATTGCAATAATGTCTGAAATAATAATAATAATAATAATAATATTGTAAATTATTAATGATGTAAACATATTTTGTTTCAACAGCGCATTGTGAGGCTCAGCAGCTGAGGAACTCCTTGTGGTGATGATGATGATGATGATGCATGCTGGGAAAGCTTTCATTCTCGTGGGTATTTAATTTTATTTTATGAATTTTATAAAGAGTATGTTGAAATTACGCACAGTTTTTAACAGTATTATGAGACTGTACAGTGTAATTAAGTTTTGCGCACAGCTCATAATACAAAGGACGAATATCTGAATGGCAGCATGAGCTAGGTTTGTCGTATTGTGCAGCACAAACCAGGATAGATCTGCTTATAAAAATCCAAACTATGTCCTTGTTAACCCCTCAATTGCCGCAGAGCCTATTGTGGGATTATCTGCCGTCTGTATTCAAATGCCATGCACAACTACAAAAAGGATGGAAGGTGATGGGATACATATTGATACATGCTTCACATCACTGGGGAGGGGAGGTCTGAATCCCATCCCCCCCATGGCTATGTCCCTGCCAGGGCCGTAGCTGGGCGGTGGCAAGATGGGCCCCCGCCAAGGGCGCAAAATTAACCGTGAAAAATACCACCTTTTTTAGGCAATTTACCAAGCAATAAATATTCTATATTTTATGAATTAATTATTTTTTAAGTAGTTCAATCGTCTGAAAATAAGGTTTTAGTACCTTATAAGTCCAACACTTAGTTCATTTTCAAATTGAGGTTTAGGTTTTCTTTCATAATAACAGTGTTTTTATATTAAAATAATAAACAATTTTACAGGAATTTAAAAAAATGTTCAGACCCCCAGTATTGGAGGGCGCAGATTTGTCAGACTCGCCAAGGGCGCAGAAGGACCTTGCTACGGCCCTGGTCCCTGCACATTGGCTGCGAAACTGAACATTTACATATGATTTTTAAATTGTATTGGAAGTTAACACAGTGAAGTTAAAGTTATATAAGAGTTGAATTTTACACAAAAACTTCACTTTTGGTATAGTTTACCTGTACTAGTTTCAGCATCTTCACTACCGGTGTCATCACTGGCGTGTAAAACTCAACTCTTATATAATTATTATATTTACACAGACTTCAATGCTACTTAATTCAATTTACTTTCCAAACCAATCTCCGTCTATCCATTCCACTTTCTGGATTTCCTACTGAAGTCCCTCTCCATGTAGGCTTTCTTAGTCTTTTTGTACACCAGTAATACGATTAGCTCACTTCTCCCAGAAGATGACTACCAAAAACTCCTTCTACTCACTCGGTGGGAAGTCTGAGAAGCGTGTTCAGATCTTTCTCATGTTGCTGTTCAGGTACCAGACCATTCACCAAACCTCATGTTATTGTGTGTGTTATTCACAATATTAGTTATATACATATATTGTGCTTTTGTATTAATTTACAGTGGATTTGTAGTTTGTCATAATTGAAGTTATTCCCAATATTAGTTAGGTATTGGGTTTTTGTATTAATTTAAAATGCAAAAATAATATTATAGCGTGTCACTGAAATAGTGAAGAAAAAAATTTTGTTATAGATTTATGAAAACAATAGCGAATTTGTATAATGATTTTAATGAAAATGACAAATAAGCAGAATGTGTGATATCAGTAATGTTATTTGTGAAAACAGATGTTACTTCTCACTCAGATAAGGAACAAATGAATTATAGTATTATACGGTTGACATGGGAACCGGACATACAAGGATTGTTCCAACTTGCAGTCTGTGACTGAATGCTGCAATGCAGTAATTAACCAGAAGCATATTCCCCAAATAATGATCAACTCCGGTCAAAAGCAGTTTGTGGGCTCAAGCATGTACTTTGGAGTTCATGACATGTGCAGTAAACTTGAGAAACAATCGCCATAATATATCGCTAACGTGGAATGAAATGATGATTCTGTTCAATGATTCAAATCAGTCTATTCTCACATAGGAGTTAAGTTTGTTTAAGTATTTATCAATTTTAATAAAAACCGCAATTTTACTGAAACCCGTTACCAGGTTTATCAAAGCAAATACAGAGCAGTTTCTATCATTCTAGGCAAGCTTCAGAGCTCTGCTCCCCAGCACAGTCATGCTACGTCAGTGGCCAATTCAGGTCCCGGTCACCCGGAAGGAGAATGGAGTGGGTAATTAATAGTCAAGTTCTTCAATTGCGATATATCTTTCAACTCCTCAAGTGTGTGGGGACTATTTCTATGCCTCTTCACACCACACTGACACCCCAACTGTCGGTCACAGGGGGATACGACAGTCAGTCTGATTCGCCTCATTATTGTGTGTAGAAGTTTCAAATTTGGTCCAATATCAATAGGCTTCTTCCCATGGACGTTATAAATGCACATATCAAGTTTCATGAAAATCTAATAAAGCATTTGAGTTATCACGCATGCAGACAGACGAACAGACATTTTCCCATCACCACACAGTCTCATAAAGTACCATTCTGGCACTTAATAAATACAAAGACTTAAACCACTTTCTATATACTTACTGCATTATTCTCTATTGTATTTGTTCGACGTACTGAACACTTAATACAACTCCTTGGTTACTTGAAAAATTAACAATGCGCACCAGAAAGTTCAAAACCTTGTTTGACCTGTATTTCAGTATAATATCTGTACCGGTATTGATACAGGGGCATATTTAGCTACTTAAGCGCCCCTAGGCAGAGAAAAATATTTTCGCCCCCTTATTTCCACATGAATGTACCACAAAGTAACCTACAATAAGCATTATTGTAACTGAAATAGTAGGCTAATAATAATAATAATATATAATAATAAATAAATAAACAGGTTATTACTATTGCTTTTAATATCGAAAACACCTGTCTCAGATAAATCACACGAACCGCATCATTACGAATCTGGACTCAAACTGGAACAATCTGGCTGTGTTTGTTTTTTAAACAGGTCATTTATTTTTGCGCACTTCCTCACAATTTCTTCTTTTTTTATTGCCTTGTCTTTTGCGAGTTTCTAGTATTGAAAACCACTTAGCTTTTTCCGGCTGTCACTCATTTTCACATAAGTAACAGATCACTGCACATAAATATTAATAAAACACCTGCACTCTTTACTGCTGCAAATAAAACTGGACTATACCAAGCTTAGTGGCGGGCAGTCTCTTCTTTTAAGTATGAATTAGCACTGATTAGTATTGATTTACTGATACTGGATAGTCTTATAACAGTCTCATAACAAAGACCGCATTGAAACCAGAATGTCAGAGTTTAATCAAAGGTGGTTAAATGGAGAGAGAGTTCCAATTTCATTGACAACAACAATGGAACTTCTAATCAGTGGCGATTATTCCATATAGGATGTGAGGATCATCCTACACTTCATAATTCATCTACATAAATGTTTACTAGCATTCATTGTCAAAATTAAAACAATAAAATGACAAAACAGCGTTATTGTAGAGCACTCGGGAAGGAAGTTAGCGGTTCTGTTTTGAGCAGGTTGGTATTTGCGAGGATGTCCTCAGTGTTGGTGTTACGCAGTCCATGCCGTTGTTAGATCTCTGGGGCATGTGAAGGGGAGGGGGGAAAGGGAAATGTTGTGAGAAGCCAGTTTCATATGGAAGAAGTTGAGGACGTCTTACAGTACAGTCCTTCCTCACGTTCGATAGCTTGTTTTCTAAGAGGGGAGTGATCATATTTTTATTAATATTTATTTATTTCATTTCTTGGTATATATTATAGGCCTAGCTATTATTAAACTTTACAGTGCTGTTTATTTTTCAATATAAGTAATCCTGAAGTAATATCAAGTTTGATATCAACTATGAAAATTATAGCGGAATAGCTGATTTCCGTAAACGACAGTTTTCATACGTGGTTAAATATTTTCATATTTTAGGATAAAGCATTATTGTATTAAATTTACATCTTATCCTTTATGTATTTTTTACGGCGACGCATATCAGTGAATGGGTTAATTCGCTCTCTCCACACCATCCTACACAATTAAAAAACCAGGAGTCGCCACTGCTTCTAATTGCTTTTAGCGAAGGAGGTTACTCATTGGTAGATCGTTGATTAAATTTGAGCGTATTGTTGTCAATGTTATTCATTTCTATTTCATTGTGCATTATATTAGTTTACTATTTTGAAGAGTCATTAACTAAAATATTTAGTATATTTTTAAAAAAACCGTAACAGCTTAAAAGCCACCCCTTCAAATCTGCCGCCCTAGGCAGTTGCTTAGTCTGCCTAGGCTTAAATATGGCACTGTGGTGATAAAGATACTAATAGGAGAAGCACTCTAGGATACTGGCATCTGCATGCATATTAAGCAATAACTGATAACAAACTGTGAGTTGGAACAATACAAAAACAAACTGTAAGGTGAGTTTACAACTTCCGGGCTGTGTGGCCGTGGTCTATGAGTGTCTAGTGCTGACGTTTCGCCGCGAGCTGCGTCGGGCATCTTCAGAGCGATGTGTCTAGCTGGATGGTCGGCTGTCAACTGCTGGCGCTTGCTCTGTCCCGCTGATATTTATACTTTCTCCTAGCTAGCTCCATCCAGCTAGACACATCGCTCTGAAGATGCCCGACGCAGCTCGCGGCGAAACGTCAGCACTAGACACTCATAGACCACGGCCACACAGCCCGGAAGTTGTAAACTCAGTAAACACCGGCCGTGAAAGCTTAAGCACATACATTAAACTGTAAGGTCTCAATAAACCTGTCATGTTGGGTCCTGATTTCCACCGTTTAGTGTGTATGTAGTCAAAACTGTCGAAATAATGGTTTTCTCCTATATGAAGCTGGAGAAATCTTTAAGGGGAGTGGATACCCCCAAGTACACCCAGAAAAAAAGCACTGCTGATACCTAAAAATTATTTATGCATAAAAGCAATGCAGCGTATTTAACTAACTATTGTCATTCATTGTTCTAAGATTATATTATATTAAATGCTCATATATGAAGAGTTGTGCTGTAGAATTCACAGTTCAGGAATTAGGTAGGCCTAAACATAAAGCTTAAAAAAAAGTTTTGAGAAAAACAAATTTTAAAGTATTAAGAAGTGGTCAGAAAGAGAGTATGCTAGCCACTGTAAAGTTACAAAGAAAAGGTTCATAAAAGCATATAAGTTAATACAGTAGAACTCCAGTTATCAAAATTAATTGGGACTTGACCCAATCCGGATAGACAAATATCCAGATAATTGGATAAATCATGAAAACGGGTAATTTCTTTTTAAAAAAACTAAACTTTACAGTACTGTATTTACATAAAGTGTGATATCTTGGATATATTGGTCAGGATTAGATGTCCAGGGCCCTATTTCATAAAAGTTACAATTTTACAGGTGACAGGTGACATATAATTGTTTTACAAGTTTACATTTTGACAATTCCGTTTTTCATAAAAGCTGACAACTTTACATAAATGTCATGACAATTTTGTAGAATTGTATGACAATTTTACATATTGTTGTTTCTCAAAACTTTTGAGTTTACAGGTAAAAGTCTGACAAATATGTCAAATTTTAGGATACCTATCATTTATGAAACATTAATTTTTGCTGACATATTTACAAATTTACAAAAAATGTAGAATTGTCATTACAGAAGTGACAGGCAATCTTTCATATGTAGGCTAAGTCAGCAGGTTATGTAAATGTGTGGCATAACTTGGCAAAGTGTTTTTTGTGATTTAAACTTTCTTGTTAATAAACTTGCTAAATTGTCTTGTTAATAATGAAAACTAGTAGTAGTGATATTGGTAGCAGTGAAAATGATTAATAAATAGACATGAGACCTCGCAGGGTTTTTAAGTTAGGGATTAACCTAACTTTCAATTTCAGTGACTTTTCATTAAAAGAGAAATATAAATCACTTATTTTCGATAGTAATAATTGATTGCTTAGGTATCACATTCAATGCTGAGATCGATTATCGCACGCGTATATGAGAGCCCTCTACAATGTACTAAAGTAATCTTTAGGTGACATAAAATTGTCGTGTTTATGAAAAGGGTTCTTTTAGTCTTGACAATTTACATTAATTTGCCTGTAATGTAAGGAAAAGTTGTAATATTTATGAAAAATAAAATTGTCATAACATATTGACAAATTTGTCAGATTTGACATAATTGTTGTATATGTCACACCTGTAGAGTTTTATGAAATAGGGCCCTGGTGACAAACTGTCGATTTTGTGGGCTAAAAGGTTTGCTTTTTCACAAAAAGCTGCAAAAACCAGTTGAATATGGCCTCAAAGCGATCCGGATATTGGAGCTTCATTGCATATAAATTATTAACCATAATGTATTTTCCTTTCTGGTTTCCTAGAATGGTTAAGGTTGATGCTTTAAATACCTGAAACTTCTCTCTTGAAATGGACTTTTTCAGAATGTTATTGTTATAACTAGGGTTTGGATGTTTATGACCTAAAAAAGTGGAAAGTATGACTTGAAAATATGCCCTCAAAAATGAATAAATATGACCTAATAAAATGACATATTTTCAAAAAATAAATGTTCCAATCTAGAACGTTTAAAGACACTAAATTCGTACATCACATGAATTCAATCAGATAATAACTTTTTAACAATTTTACAGGTCATTTACAGTTTTACTTGTAATGAACTTCTATTTTTTAAAAAGTTTCTCCTGTTTGCTTGCTTTATCAGCTCCAAATACTCGTAATATTTTGTAGACCTTGCATGACCCTATAAAATATGAACAACTGCATTAATTTTAAAATTTAAGCTACCTATTAATTTGACATAAACATTAAATTAATGAAATAAATTTCAAATTTCACTTGACCATTTAGTACATACACTGTATAATTGTTCTCCTTTATGGAATGTATAACTGAAATATGACGTTAAATTACAAATATGGCTAAAATATGTCCAAGACCACAAAAATTACCAAAATATGACTTTATATGCAAAATAAAAACTGTCTGACTAGGATAATAAGCATGCAATTCGTGTTTAATTTGTGTTTGTAGCGAGAATGGAGGTCAGGATAAAAATGACATGTCATAAACATTCGAACCCTAGTTATAACCTATAAATGTACAAGGTACCCTATACATAAAAAAAAACACTACCGGTACTGGTACAGATAATACTATAAAGAATACTTCAGTGATCTATTGTTATATAGACAACCACACAAAATTACAAGTTTTTATTTAATAATAATTGAGTGAATTGTGCCAAATGGGCATGATTGTTATTTTAGGTCCTCATAAAACACTTTAAGCACAATAAGTTCACCATTTCATTCACTTCGCACTGTAGTCCACTTTAATCTTTACAAAACGTGGTCAGCTCTTGCCGGACAGTTTGAACGTGATAGCATTGATACTCACGATGACACGCATTGTTTGTCAATCTGGTGGAATTTCTCCCAGGAGCAAATTCTGTGATGGAATCTGTAGACGGCAAGACGAGTCATCACATATCTGAGACTATAGTTTGCTTTGCTCCACTTTCTATTCATCATAGCATCCGTGCTGTAAAAGTCTAGCCAGATTTCTTACAAGTTTTTAAAATTACATTTGTACATGAAAATTAAATCAGAAGTAAATGAAAATTACAGGATAACTTAAGTAGCTTAAAAACAACATTATCAACTAAATTTTTTGGTAAGTTTCGGTAAGCATAACATAGATATATCAATGGATATAGAAAAATCTATATTATAGGGTAAAAAAAATACATTTTTTCTTTCAAAAAGTTCAGTATTGCTTAACAGGTAATCACCAACAATTAAGAAGGTAGCCAGAGAGTGGGCCTTACCAACAATGTCTGCCAGATAAGAGCAGTCACTATTTCAAATCCATTACTAGTAAAATACATCATGATCAATAGCAAGTTAAAAACTACAACTATCACAACTTCTAACAGTCTTGAGTAAAGCTTAAGCGTGGCTTCAAAGTGTACGTGTGTCTTAGAGAAGTAAAACAGAACCAAAATAACGAATTCATTACACTATAACAAAACCACGAGGATCATGAGAAAACCCACAATATGGTGTCTTTCAATGAAGTCGCAAGACTTATTTCGTGTTGCAAAAATGTGTATCATGTTCAATGTTGAACAATGCTCTTTTGTAAGAAGTTCCATGGGAACTGGTCCTCATTCACAACTGTATTGTATCCATTGTAATCATTTCATATACAGTAACCCTCCATTGGGTGCGATGCATCTCACATAATTATAATAATGTTAGCAAAACAGTTCTAGTTCAAATAGCTTCTTAATCCTTTCAGTGCCAAACTATCTGCCAGACAGCAGCTTTTAAAATGCCACCTGCCTATTCACTTTGTTTTTGCTTACTCAGCCTTGGGTCCCAGCACCAAAATTCAGCTTATTGAGAACAGGTCTGTAGGCCTGGGCCAACCAGGTTTTATTTTTTACTTTCTAAATTTACTCTAAAATAAAATTGGTTATAAGTCAGTAAACAGCTTAAGTTATGGTCTGTGTGTTTATTTTATCTGCATTGTCCTGTCGTGTAACGGTGACACGGAATTATCAGTTAATCTGAAATGGATTAATCTTGAAGAAAAATTGCTGTTTTTAAAAGTAGAAGACAAAATCTTTTGGACTCAACAGTAGGCCTCACTAACGTTCGGGATTTAAAATAACAATTTTCAAAAGATTAAACTGGTACATACAGATAAAATTGTTCCTAATTAGACATTTGAATGTAAGTTATTTTTCCTTTCGTGCCAGGTATCAGTTAACCGATTTGGTCCAATATCAATAGGCTTTGTCCCATGGGCGTTATAAATGGTATACCAAGTTTTATGAAAATCCGATAAAGCGTACGGTATTTGAGTTATCGCGGTTACAGACACACAGACAGATATTTTCCTGTCTACCAGACAATCTCATAAAGTACCGATACCATTCTGGCACATTACTATGAAGCCTGGGTCTTAAAGTACTTACGGGTTTGTAAGTCTCCACTGGGTTGATACCTCATATTGAGAACGTTCAGTGATATACTGGAATTTGTGAGTCAGTTGGAGAATTTAATGTTGTACCAGCATGTTGCCATGGTAGCTCAGTTGGTAAGAGAAGCGGCATGGCGAGCCGAAGATCCTGGTTCAAATCCCGGCTATGACATTGAATTTTTCAGTCTGACTTCATCTTTCCATTTTAGCCTACACATGCCAGTGTGAAAGAATTCTCATTCTATTTTAAGATGATGATTGTTTATTGCATCATAGCCCTGCTTTTGCTTAGGCTCACCGCGCCATCTGTGCCATCCATATTTTATATTCCATATTTCAACTCCATATAAAGCAACAATCCATATGTAGCATTTCATAAGCTTCTCTGTTAGCTGCTAATGTAGTTTTTAGGCAGCTTGAATTAAAATGAAACTTTTAACACAAGAGACACATTATCGTGTGAACATTATCACATTAGTATTAAAAAATCCATTGTAACCAACTGTAGTTTCAATTATAATGAAAATGCTCTTTTATTTAAGAATATTTGTATGTGATTATAAATAGGCTCCATTTGATAAAAATTGAAATTGTTAAAATTCATTAAGTCTTTTTAAATGTTAAATTTCTCACAGTGCAGTGGTCACAAAAATAGTCATACTAGGTGGTTCAAAAGTGTTATCAACAGCCATGCACCATAAAATTAAAATAGCCTCTGCCTGTCCAGTATGTAGGCAATGACTAGGCAATCATGTGCAGTATTCAGACTGTGGTACTTATAACTTTTAGACAATCTGTAAATAAACATTTCTAAGCACTCGGGTGACAGAGTTAGACATGACTGAAAGCTCAAACATCATTATCATAACTAGGGTTCGGATGTTTATGGCCTAAAAAGGTGGAAAATATGACAGTAAATATGCCCTTAAAACTGACTAAATATGACCCAAAAATCCTAAATATGACTTCTACCTGTACAGAATTTCTAATTTTAAAGAATTTTCTCCTGTTTGCTTGTTTCATCAGCTCCAAATAATAAATTGTAGACCATGCATGCCCCTATAAAATATGAACAATTGCATTAATTTTAAAATTAAATTACCTAATAAGGCATAACATTAAATTAATGAAATAAATTTCAAATTTAACTCGACCATTCAGTGAATAGGCCTACACTGTACAATTGTGCTCCTTTATGGAATTTAATTATAACCGAAATATGACAAATTACAAATATGATCAAAATATGACCAACACCATAAAATTGACCAAAATATGACATATGCAAAATAAAAACGGTCCCATTAGGATAACAAGCATGCAATTCATGTTTAATTTGTGTTTACGGCGAGAATGGAGGTCAGGACAAAAATATGAAATGTCATAAACATCCAAACCCTAATCATAACATTGACATGGGTGGTAACCTGAAAAGTCATTATAAGCATCCAGTGCCATAAAAGTCTTATGTATAAAAAAAATTAATAACTTTTCTAAAACACGCAGTAACATAAGGAAACAAATTCTTCAAGTTCAAGAATTTTCAATCAAAAGAGAAGCAGAAACAGTAAGCATTGCACCTAACGGAGGGATAAATATTGATTTCATTTCAAAGAAAGCCAGCTGATTCTTATCTTGTCTAAATCACTCTAATCTCTAAGTGAATTAGAACACAGTCTATTTTGTTATGTTTTGTAACTATCTTGATACATGTATATAAACAACACAGCTTGTATGGATATTATACATATCGGTATATATATGAGATGTAAAAAGAAGTCTATTTTTCATTCCATTTCCTCACTTGTGACTTCTGCCTTTCTGCATTGGAAACAATGTTCTACTGTAGGATTTGTGCCTACACTACACAGCCTATATCAATCGTTGTTAAATATTTTCTGTAACGTGAAACGATTTGCTAAATGGAACAGCTACTCTTTTGTACAACTTCTCTGTCTTGTCAATAACTGTACTGTCTGTGACGATGACGTATTATGTAAGAATATATTGGTCATTATTGTATAAATAAAACACAAAAATGAAAGTAATTTAGCATTATTTTACCTTGCAGCCCATGGCCTAATATTGTCTATTAACTTATTATTATTATTATTATTATTATTATTATTTTCAAAATTTTTAGATTCACATCGTTGAGACTTAATTTAAGATTCTGCTCCAGGTTGCCTCCAGCCCCCTCAAGAGCAGATTCTTCATGGGTCTGGTCCTATGTATTATTATTATTATTATTATTATTATTATTATTATTATTATTATTATTATTATTATTATTATTATTATTACTATTATTATTATTATTATGATTATTTTAATATTATTATCATTATCGTTATTATTATTACCATTATCATCATCATAATTATTCAGTTAGTACAGATGACTTTATATCGTAGCTTTATATCGAATCAAAATGTATGGCGATACAGCGGGAACGAACTGACTCTTTTCAAGACTCGTAATTTCGAACTGGTAGCGAGCAGCTCCAGGCCGTGTGCTGTGAGCTGGTCGTTCACAAAATAAGTCTGTTCTTATGAACTTGGAGCTTGTGAAGGAAGTTCATATTCCCCGCTCATGAACGAACAGATTCGTTGGAACGACTCGCAATTTCGATCTGATTCTGAACTAGTCAGATCACTGAGAGCTGGTCGTTCACGATAACCCGCTCTGGAACGGACTGATTCCTTTTGAACGATTCGAAGTTCCGATCTGTCAACGCTCACTGAGAGCTGGTCGTTCGCGATACCCAGCTGCGATACCCAGCTTCTGAACGAAATAATTTCTTTTAAACGATTCGTTTGAAGCTTCGATCTGTTAATGAACTAGCTAGGTCACTGAACGAACTGATTTCTTTTAAACGATTCGTTTGAACGTCTCACTGTTTCGGTCTGTGACCGAACTAGCTAGAGAGAAGGTCGTTCGTGAATGAACATTCTTTTGAACAGATCGCAGCTTCGATCTTTTAACGAACTAGTTATTTCACTGAGAGTTGGTAATTCACAATACGAGTTCGCTCTTATGAACTAGGTCGTTTCAGTTTGCAATACGACTCTCGTGCGCCGAGCCGCCATAGCTTGCCGTGAATTGTCATGTGACTTTGACCGCTCATTTAAATTTTAATGTAATACATCTGGCCATTCATTAAATACCGTTTGGGAGCTGGTTTGTAGCTTATATATCTGAATTTATCATTTTTATGACGTAATTATGAAGTCTGTGTAGATGAATAATTCTATTCTGTTCAAAACTTCGTTCTATTAGGGTCTGTGGCTTATGATACATTGGTGTGTTTTAAGACTTACATTTTTCCCAGCGTTGGTTATATCAGTTTTGGTTCTTGTATTATGTGCTTCCGTAATTTTTTTTAATCGAATTGAATCCTGAGAACATACCTAACTCAAAAGGAGACCAATGTTAAACTGTTTTGGTATTTATATTATGAAGGGGAGAAAATAACCATCCCTTGCCAACGCTAACACCACAATTTGGAGTAAAGAATGAAGTAAAATATGAACCGTAACACACACCCACACCAACACCTGTTCTGAAGATTTCAGTTGACAGTCTGCTGAAGATGCAGGGACACCAGCTGCGAAATGGCCATCCAGAAGTTTACCGAGGTAAATACAGTGCATTTCAAAAAGTATTTTTAATCCAGTGATTTTACTACACGTACAATGCTAAAGTCGGATACAAGAATAAATTCTAGAGTGATAGGGAAGAAGCAAATAAATAAAAATACCAAAGTTTCAGGAAAGACAAAAAACAATATTTAATACACTATTCCACCTTTACCCTTAACATAAATAATATACAACTTATTATGAAAATGCATTTCGGCGTATGCTGCGCCATCTTCAGTTCAAATAAGATGTAATGAACACCACAATTCTTCTCAAATAATGTTGTTTATAAAATTTGTTAATTGGTAACCTAGGTCACCGTTGTAGTCAAGTCAAATAAATGATTCTGGTCAATTATGTTTTCATTAAGGATGTTATTTCTGTTCTTATAAATTTGAAAGTTTTCCAATGTATTTAGTCTAGACTAAATGCATTTTCATAATAAGTTGTATATTATATGTTAAGGGTAAAGGTGGAATAGTGTATTAAATATTTAATATTAACCCTTATCTGTTGAAAATGAGTTATTTCAATAATTTTGACAAAAAACAATTATTTCCACAGCTTTGTTACACTATTTATGTTCAGCCCACCAGAAATTTTTACATACGTATAGTATAAAGTACTGTATAAAAATATCTTGTGGACTGAACTAAATATAGTAACAATGCTATGGAACTATTTCTCTCCTAAAACTCTGGTATTTTGACTTATTTGCTTTTTCCCTATCACTCTAGAATTATTAGGCCTATTATTGTTGTTATTGTTATATTATCATTATTTTACAATTTTATGCTCTCATTTCTTGTATTTCTGCTTTGCTTGTGAGTGGGGACCTCCAGATTTCATGAACATCCATCATGTTAGAATACCCTAAAAACTTTCTTATTTTATCACCCTGAGTGGATCAGTTTCAACAGGTTTCTGTCCCCAAGTGTGGGAATTTCATTCTGGCACAGATTGATGGCTTTTGTGTGTGTCGACTAAAAGGCATTAAAAATAAAAAATAAACTTTTGTGGGACACGGGAAGGATAAAGCCATAAGTAGCGATAAACAACTGTTGTTAAATAATCATAAACAAACAATTTTCGTCAAAGTAATTAATAGTTATAAATATAGTAATCAGTAATTTCATATTTTCTCCAAAATTTGAAACCTTCTTTGATTGCCCTTCACAAACAAAGATTTAGTATTTTTTTTTTTTAATTGGTACTCAGATCTTACAAGTACCGTACTTAATCTTTTCACTGCGCAACTTAATTAATTTGAAAATTTCTTTTGTAATCATAAATGGACAAACAACTGCAAATAATTTGTCAGTTTCATCCAAAACAAGAGCACAGAATGTATTTCTCCAAGTTCAGATTTTTACGTAACCCTGGGGTAGCTTTCATGTCATCACAACACAGCTGATTTAACGTGCTTTTCAGTGGATGGTGCAATACATTGCTTGAAATATTTACTACAGATGGCAGCTAATTCACAGAATAGGGAAATAATGTATCAGGAATAAGACAACAGATGACATTATAAGCTGACACACTTGGAATTCCTTTCAATGAAAATATATTTTGTCTATTGGCATGTAAAATGGTGCATCGGATATACGTATCAGTAGCAGGACTAGCAGTGATATGTGCTATAGCAGTGAAATTGCACTAGAAAACATGACCTCACAATCAGTGATGGGAAGTAATTGAGCAAAAGTAATCACATAACATGTAACAATTCCTTTTTTGGTCCCATTTATTTGTAATCATTACTTTTTGAAAAATGTAATTTCTACTTGTAACTTACTTCTTGAAATAAAATTGTATTCACTACATTTTTAGTAATCATTAGTATTAGGATCATTCTCGCTTGCTATATCATCATCATTACTGTTTTTGCAACTAATATCCAAGTTAGAGGTAATATTAACAAAATATTACTCTTTGTATCTGGAAGTTTTGTTATTGATGTTGCCTTTTTGTTTGTCCACTAATAATTTGAGACTTGGTAGCACCAAGCAGCTTTACCGCTGAATGGCCGAGTAGTTTATGAGCTTGGGCCCAAAACAAACAAAAAGCAACGGAACTTTTAACTTTTTGAAAAAGTAATTTGTAATTGTAATTAAGTAAAATGTCTCTCAAGCAATTGTAATTCATGCCAATTACTTTCTTTCTGTATTTTTCCCATCACTGCTCACAATTATTCTACTTATTGTTCTTTAACAGCATCAGTTGAAGATTTAATGAATACCAGGGTCAGAGAAATGAAAGAGGAGATGGCAAGATAGAAGAGAACACGATAAGGCAGCTAGAGGACAGAAGAGGAATGAAGGACAGCGGGATAAGGAAACAGTTAAGTTTTTTTCCTTACTATTAATATCAGTACTCTGATTGTTATTAATTATTACTTAGCTTTAATAACATACATTCATATCACATTAGATATAGGCCTATGTATATGCATTCATGAACCACAGATTGTTGTCTCTGTTGGATATTATATGATAATATTAAAAAGATAAAAATTCTTCTGACACTGGGATTTGAACCCCGGACCTTTGACTATCCGATCCAATGTTCTACCAACTGAGCTAAATCAGAGTTAAATTTACAGATTCTGATGGAACCTCTCTCCTATGACTGATTGCCCTTAATGGTCTGCCTCACTGACACACAAGTTAAGTCGAATATGCAGGGACTGTGAGGCACACGCAGAGAGGTTCTATCTGGCTCTGTGAATTGAACTCTAGCTTAGCTCTGGCCAAAGGTCCTGGATTCAAATCCCAGTGTCAGAGGAATTTTCCTTCTATAATATTTTCATATAACATGTTTGGATTTATCAGCAGCCTGTTTGTAATAATTCATGTGCATCTGATTCTATTGTTTGGTGATGTCTCTTTGACTCATATTTAGTTTAAACGATTATATTGGGTGACAGCAACAATGAGTTATGGAAAGTAAACAAACAGTGTTTGCCTTTGCAAATGAGGAAACCATGAAAAACTCAATTCAAAAAAGTTGGCAACGAGGTTTGAGATTTGAACTTCTGCCCCCTCACTTGGATTGGTTTTTGTTTGGGACTAGGCTCGTGAGAGGACCAATGTTAGGGATTGGACGATGATATACGTGAGATGGATAAATGCAGGATAGCTTAATAAGGTAGCTTCAAGTAAGTATGAAACAATGCACATGTGAGAAGTATAAGATTTCGGAGGACCATTTAGAGCAAGAAGGGACTATATCACGAGGTCACTTGGTACAGAGATCAAAGGAAACATATTGGTTAAACAATCTAGAATGTAATGAAATACTTAAACTTTATTAATACTTGTAACACTCGAAGAAATAATAGGTGAACACTGAATAATAATTGAATAAACACTTGAAACAATGAATTGGAATTTGGCGCGAATCAGATTGCACCACTAGAAGTAATTTAGTAAATTTTGTAATTTACTAATGAATTATATCTCAATTTAACGGTAATAAAATTTGCAGTAGAATGTATGTATTTTAAGTTATTAACACTTGATTGTTCACGTTTTATAGCTTCTTGGTGAGTGATGACGTCACACGCTATTTAATTACTTGGAACTAATAAGTGAATCTAATGAACTTATAATACGGCGAATAAGTAAATTATGTATAAGTAATTTACTTGAAATTAATAAAACTTATAAGGAAGTTTTATTTCAATGGTTTCTAGTGAAAATACAAAGAGCGCGAACTGGCTTTTGTTACTAGAACCGGAGCAGTGTCAGACCGTGACTTGATCGTGTAACTGCAGGCTTAATACTGATGAGGCTTCCTGACGCTCTTTAAGGCGTCTTTAAAGAGGGAATACCCGACACAAAGAACTCGTGATCAGGATATGATGAAATATACGCCTACTCAACTTAATGCTTGGCGCAAGAACACCTGGCGGATGATTTGAATTAAAACTATTTACTGCACATAATAAATATGCTGGAAAAAACACTTAGCTTGCGTGAACATACTCCGCGCCATTGACTATTAACGTCAATAAAAACATAACAGGAAGGCAAGCTATAATAGAGAGACACTTGTATGTACACAAACAAGCACTGACTCTAATTGGATGTATACATGTGATATGTATTGGAAAATTACTTCTTACATATATTGCAAGAATATGATATTGAATAAAAAGCACTGATTTCACTATTTACGTATAAGCACACGACACACAATATACATCAGAGGAGATACGTAGACATGTGAGTTCAAGTGAAGCTGAAGACGTCTTGAAGGTAGCCAAGTGTGACCCAAGACGAGCAGCGACACAAAGAAAAGCTTCAACAGATAAATAGGATTGAACATTGCTATCGGAGTATGCATTGGAATAAGGAAAAGATACATGATAATTATGAAAGAATGTAGACAATTATCAAGAACATGGTGATAGAGAATTCCAATGAATGATAACGATAATTCATAAGTAACCATAGAATGTAGAAAATGGAAATGTAGTAGAACTTCAAAGATAAGTATGACAATTATTATGATCAGTCATACAGTATGCTCAAAGCACATAAACCCATGTAGTAAGTAGTGGCTCGCCTAGTAATCTAATGTATGAGGATTAGGAGTCAGACATCATACGTCAAGATCAAAGACTATAAACCATGTAGTAGTTGTGGCTAGGATTGCGATCCTATGACCGAGGACTAATGTAGATAAGGGAAACCAAAACACCAATAATACAAGCACAAGGGAGAGATGGGACGTGTTGCTTATTGAATGTTGTTGGTATATAAGGAGTAATACATCTTCGTAGCAACAGGCCAGTGTTTCAAAGGAGAAACTAGCCTATGCAGCAAAAGGAAAATGCTATAAAGGAGTAAATGCACAACAGACAAGGAGCTGATCATCAACAAAGCATTTGATCCCCTTGAACTGAATGTCAACATGAAGAAATTCAAGCTAGCGTAGGTCAAAACTCTTGAACTGAAAACCAGAGAGAGGTCTTTCAAATAGCAAGATTGATAGAAAGAAAAATGCATGTAACACATCTCGCAAGAGTACGATTTGTTACAGAGATAGATGAGAAATGGACTTCAAGTGGAGAATCTTGAATATAAGATCATAGAAAGTGTCATATGCTACTCGTCTTGGGGTAGAGGACACACTTTGACTATGGGCCGCTTATATTCGCCACTGGAAGTGCGCACAGTAATCACTCGAACCAAGCCGTCTTCTCCCGGATGAGTAGCGGTGATCACGCCTAACTTCCATTGAAGAGGAGGAATGTTGTCTTCCTTCAAGATGACGACAGTACCAACTTGAATGTTGTCACTGGAACAGGTCCATTTCTGCCTTTGTTGTAGTGAGTGAAGATATTCGGATGACCAGCGTTTCCATATGTGTTGCAAATGATTTTGTAACAGCTGCCATTTTTCTAAGTACTTCTTATCTTCCGTAGGAGGATGTGAAGGTAGAGATATGAGAGGTTCTCCAATTAAGAAGTGACCAGGAGAAAGGTATGACAAGTCAGCTGGATCATCATTTAGACGAACAAGTGGTCTAGAATTCAAGCAAGCTTCGATTTGAGATAGAAGCGTAGAAAGCTGTTCATATGTGAGAATTTGAGCTCCCATAACTCGCCTGAGATGAAACTTCATAGATTTCACTGCTGCTTCATGCAGACCACCGAAATGGGGAGAATTTGGAGGAATGAACGACCAGCAATAATCGTGGTTTGCAGTGAAATTTTGAATTGTAGTTTGAAAATCTCTTGACTGCAATAGCAATCTGAGCTCCCTTAACTTGTTGTTTGCTCCAACAAAGTTAGTGCCATTGTCACTGAAGATTTCTTTACAGAGTCCTCGACGTGCTGTAAATCTTCGTAGGGCTGCTATGAAGGCATCTGATGTTAGATCAGAAACTAACTCAATGTGAATGGCCTTTGTTACCAAGCAGACAAAAATAGCGATGTAAGCCTTTACAGTAGTTTTACTGCGTGGAGCCCCATATCTTATGTTGAAGGGTCCAGCGTAATCGACTGCGGTGCGGAGAAAAGGTCTAGCAGGAGTTATTCTATAGCTAGGAAGATTTCCCATTAACTGTTGAGAACTTTCTGCTTTTAGCTTGTAACACGTGAGACATCTATGCAAAATAGATTTTACTACTCTGCGAATACTAGGTATCCAGTAGGCTTGTCGTAATGAAGCTATAAGCAGCTGATGCGAAGCATGTAATAGCTTGCGATGCTCATATTCTACAATCAGAACTGTTAAATGATGTCGGGATGGCAATATAACCTGATGTCTTGCATCATGTGTAAGATCTGATTTCTCCAACCGTCCACCCACTCTTATAACGTTGTTCTGATCTAGGAATGGAACTAATGCATGGATAGAGCTTTTCACTGAAACTTGTTTGTTGTTGCTAAGATCTTTCAGCTCTTGAGAGAAAGCTTCTTTCTGAGCAATTTTAACACAAACTTGTAGAGCATTTTGTAATTCTTCTGCTGCGAGAGGTCCATGATATTTGTTTTCATGGCGGCAGGCAGAAATAAATCTATACATATAACAAGTAACTCTCTGCAAGCGCTTGAGATTAGAGAATCTTGTAATAAAACTATCTTCTACTACAATAGCTGCCATGCAGATGGAAGTAAGTTGCTCTGAGGAATCTGGAGGGCTTAATTGTTTTGGCTGTTCCGGCCATAATGTTGTGTTATGAGCCAACCACTTAGGACCGTGCCACCACAAATCAATATCAGACAATTGTTCAGAATATACACCTCTTGAAACGAGATCAGCTGGGTTGTTGTCTGTAGAAACATGTCGCCAGGCTGCTGTTTCAGAAAGCTCTTGTATTTGCGACACACGGTTGGACACAAATGTTTTCCATGTTCGTGAATCTGATTTTATCCACGACAGAACAATAACTGAGTCTGACCATAGATAATTTTGTGAGGTTTGAATGTTAAGGTCATTCAACACCTTGTTGTACAGTTTAGATAACAGCAATGCTCCACAAAGTTCAAGACGTGGAATGGTTTGCCTTTTAAGAGGGGCAACCTTAGACTTGGAACATAGCAAGTTAATTGTAACTTCACCTTCAATGTTCACAGAACGGAGATATATGCATGCACCGTAGGCCTTTTCTGAAGAGTCACAGAAGCCATGGATCTGTATATCTTGAAGGGTACCATGTGTGAGAACAAATCGTGGAATACGCATCGTGTGTATTGTACCTAAAATGTCGCAGATCTCAATCCATTTCTCTGCTATGTGTGAAGCTACCTCCTCGTCCCAGTCAAGTTTTTCAATCCATAATGATTGCATGAAGATTTTGGCATTGATAACCATAGGACTGACAAGGCCTAAAGGATCAAAAATGGATGATATGACTGATAGGATAGTACGCTTGGTAAGTTTAACTCGAGTATGAGTTTGGAGAGAAGGATGGGATTGAATCTGGAAGTTATCAGTTGCAGGATGCCATAGTAAACCAAGGGCATGTGCATTTTCAATGTTGTCAAGAGACAGAGGCAACTGGGTCTCTCGATAAGATGATGGTACAGATTCCAGCAATGCTTCATGGTTGGAACACCACTTTCGCAAGGGAAATCCGCCACTGTCAAGCATGAGGATTAATTCTTCTTGAAGGCGTAGCGCTTCTTGAAGATTATCATGTCCTGCCAGGCAGTCATCTACATAGAAGGAAGTCCTGACTGCTTGTGAAGCGAGAGGGTATTTAGCTTCTTCTTCTATTGACAGCTGGTGCAGGGATCTTATGGCTAAAAATGAAGCTGATTTAGTACCATAAGTCACGGTAGTTAAGGCATAATCTTGTATGGGTTCATCTGTGCTGGAACGCCACACAATCCTTTGAAGATTTTGATCAATCTCGTTCATTTTAATGCGTCTGTACATTTTAGAGATGTCAGCTGAGAACGCATACTTATATGTTCGAAAACGAATTATAATTGATGATAGGTCATCTTGCACTGTAGGCCCTAATTTCAGAATGTCATTTAGGGACTTGCCTGAAGATGTTTTTGCAGAAGCGTCAAACACAACTCTAGTCTTGGTTGTAGTAGACGAGGGCTTGATTACTGCATGATGTGGTAAATAGAAGCATTTTTCACCTGGCTGTGGAAGTGAAACCTTCTTCATGTGTCCCAATTCTTCATATTCTTGCATGAATTTTTTGTAATCTTCCTGCAAGACAGAATTGGTTTGGAATTTTCGCTCCAGATGCTCTAAGCGTTTTACGGCTTGTGGTCTGGATTCGCCCAAGGAGTCCTGAGATCGATTCTTGGGTAATTTCACTACAAAAGCACCGTCCTCTGCACGAATAGTGTTTTGTACGAAGTGCTCTTCACATTCCCTTTCTTCTTTAGTAAACACTGGTTTAGGAAAGTCTTCTAGTTCCCAGAATCGTCTTAACTGTGTATCAACATTATCAACAGTCACAAATAAATTGTGTTGAGCGAATGTGACCTTCTTGGCTTTAATTGCTTTCTTGGGAATAGTTCCACTAAGTATCCAACCTAGTTCCGTGTTACTAAGAATAGGGTTATTAGGAATGACTATTCTTTCATTAGTGAATAGTTGGTAAAACAAGCTAGCACCAATGAGGATTTGGACATCACCAGGGATGTAGAATTTAGGATCCGCTAATGTTATTTCACTAGGAATATTGAAATGTTTGGGATCTATACGGACTGAAGGAAGTTTGTTTGCAATGTGAGGGATTACTAGACAACTCATTTCAGCCTGGAAATTCTGGATTCTGGATCGCAGATTAACCTTAACACTGTGATTGCAAGAAGAGGTGCCATTAATACCTCGTATCTGAGTGTCGACATCTGTGGTTGGCAGCTGCAACTTCTTGGCTAAACCTTCAGTTATGAAGTTCAATTGGCTTCCTGAGTCCAGTAACGCTCTGCATAACACTAAATTTCCTTGTCTATCTTCAAGATGCACTGCTGCTGTTGCTAATAAAATCTCCCTTTGGTTGGAATTTTCTTTTATCGAACAATAACTAGCAGGTACATTATCTGTAGATTCAGACGGTTGATGTGGTTGTCGAGGAGCCTTTTTACTGTCTCGTGTGTTATTATGTAACAGTTTGCTGTGTGAAGCCTTTCCACAATTACAGAATGACTTGATTTTGCAATTGTCTCTTTTGTGACCTTTGGAGAAACAGTTTGCACATAAACCTTTGCTTTTCACAAAATCCCAACGTTGATCTACACTCAACTGTGAAAACTTGTCGCACTTATGTAAATTGTGACTTTCCTTGCAACAAGGACATGTATCACCTTTGATGGCAACATAAGATTGACGAGTCGTTTTTACAGATTTCTTTTGTGTATGTCTTTCACTTTTTTCCTTGGATGGGCTTGGCACATTGTTAGAATTGGATAGCACTTTTAAAGAATGAGCCTTGGCTTCTAGGAAGTTCATCAACTCTTGAAGCGGTGTGAACCTTTGTGAGTCAATTTTGCTCTCCCATTCCTTGCGTGTAGTTTCACCAAGATGATCCAATATTAATTGAATGAACATGACTTCGTGTAATGGGATTTCAATGTTGAGAGCTTCGATGGCGTTAAGATTGCTTTGAAACTGATTTAATAAGTTTCGCAAGTCTGTAACATTTTCATCTTTCATTATTGGTAATGAAAGTAGATTTTTGATGTGAGCTGTGGCAATAACTCGAGTATTATCATATCTAGAGCACACCAAGTTCCATGCTATAGTAAAATTCTCATTCGTGACTGGAAGATTCTGAATGAGCGCGTGAGCCTGCCCCTTCAGAGAACTCAGCAAATAATGATATTTCTGGATGGAATCCAACGATTCATTGTTTACCACTAAGCTACTGAAAGTGTCGTGATAGTGTTTAAAGTTAGTCACATCCCCACTAAACACTGGAATTTGAATCCTTGGAAGTTGTATATTTCTATTGTTGCATTGTGAAGTAGAAGATTGACACGTGTGATGCGAATTACCACTGTGATTAGATTGATGACTGTGATGAGAGCCTACACTACGCACTGGTTGGTCGTGTAGAAATAACAATTCACTAAGCTTAGCCTTTAGCACCTTGTACTTGTTATTCATCTCTTCGTCATACTGTGCGTGCATGTCAAGTTCACTTTCAGCTTCGATAATAGCTTCAATTTGAGTTTGTACCACTTCATAATTTTGCCACACTTCGTTAAGAGTGTCATATTCAACTTTTAATCGAAATATATCAACTTCTTCAGTAATATTGTCACTGTACTTCTGAATGTACGTAAGTTTTCTTTTAAGAAAAGCACGTTTTTTCGTTAATTCCTTCAATTCACTTTCCATCTTGAATGCGAAATGTGGAAATTACTTGTTCTTGAAGATTTGAAATTCTACCACTGCTGCACGATAATGCATGTATTAACTGTTCACTGTCTTCTTGATGTTCACTGAGGACCGGAATCCCACGATGAGTCGAATCACTGCTGCATGATGCTGTCTTCGATGCGAAGTTCAGGGTTGCTGGAACTCACGAACTGACCGACGCGGAAGCACATATGAATGAGACGAACTCGAGAAACGGTATTTGCGAATACAAGTATGCAATAAATAAGATTGTACCAATATGATCCTGCCCGGTAAAGGACCAATGTTTGGGACTAGGCTCGTGAGAGGACCAATGTTAGGGATTGGACGATGATATACGTGAGATGGATAAATGCAGGATAGCTTAATAAGGTAGCTTCAAGTAAGTATGAAACAATGCACATGTGAGAAGTATAAGATTTCGGAGGACCATTTAGAGCAAGAAGGGACTATATCACGAGGTCACTTGGTACAGAGATCAAAGGAAACATATTGGTTAAACAATCTAGAATGTAATGAAATACTTAAACTTTATTAATACTTGTAACACTCGAAGAAATAATAGGTGAACACTGAATAATAATTGAATAAACACTTGAAACAATGAATTGGAATTTGGCGCGAATCAGATTGCACCACTAGAAGTAATTTAGTAAATTTTGTAATTTACTAATGAATTATATCTCAATTTAACGGTAATAAAATTTGCAGTAGAATGTATGTATTTTAAGTTATTAACACTTGATTGTTCACGTTTTATAGCTTCTTGGTGAGTGATGACGTCACACGCTATTTAATTACTTGGAACTAATAAGTGAATCTAATGAACTTATAATACGGCGAATAAGTAAATTATGTATAAGTAATTTACTTGAAATTAATAAAACTTATAAGGAAGTTTTATTTCAATGGTTTCTAGTGAAAATACAAAGAGCGCGAACTGGCTTTTGTTACTAGAACCGGAGCAGTGTCAGACCGTGACTTGATCGTGTAACTGCAGGCTTAATACTGATGAGGCTTCCTGACGCTCTTTAAGGCGTCTTTAAAGAGGGAATACCCGACACAAAGAACTCGTGATCAGGATATGATGAAATATACGCCTACTCAACTTAATGCTTGGCGCAAGAACACCTGGCGGATGATTTGAATTAAAACTATTTACTGCACATAATAAATATGCTGGAAAAAACACTTAGCTTGCGTGAACAGTTTTAATTGTGCATTATAACCAGGGCCGGAATTTTGAATACCTAAAAATACTTAAAAAATTATCTATAAAATGACCTAAAAACTAAAAGAAAAATTACCCAAATATTTGTATGAAAACTAGGATGTGCCCGCGGCTTCGCCCACGATAATTAATTGAAAAATTAGAAATTAATAGTAGCCTATAATAATTATTAAAGCATTATATTTATTAACACTTGCAAGCGAATCATTCTTAAACTAAACCATTAATAATTAATGAAACAGCTAAAATTCCGGCTATAGAGTACATTCCACGATTAGAAATTGCCACCTGGGAAAACGATCTCAGATTCGATTATGTAGTTCCAAAGATAACTGTGATCCACTGCCTTCTAAACTGTATAGGCTAATTCTCGTGCGTAATTCTCGAGACGGCGGTGGATAATGGCGTTTTTCAACTGTTTGTTGACAGATGAATGAGATGTGAATTTTACTTGATAAATTCAGTGTAATTTTAAGAAATTATATAATTTTTCAAGAGAAGGAGTGATTGATTTGGATTATTATTATCAGCGATATTTCAAGAGTTAAATCATCAATATTTTACTGCTGGTGCCCCCGGCTTCGCCCGCCACTATTCATTGACTCCAGGATTTTTAAGAAATTTACACTGGTAGATTATTAAAAATGTTTGTGGTTCAGAGCTATGAAAATTGTAAGTAAAAATAAAATTAGAATATTTGTTCATTGAGTTCATTTCACTTAGGCCTCATATAATAAAGAAACGGTTTTCCTAATCTTGTAGTCGTCATGAAAGTTTAGACTGAGAGATACGAAGATCGCCGAGTATACCCGATGTCTCACGAAGCGGGCGAGCAAGCACGCTATTTAGGGCCGTTGAATTGTATAAGAGTAGATAATACTAGTTTATTCATCAGATTTGTGTCTATTCTACATTTATGTCGTTGACCCAATTATAGGCTTGTAATTACTAATTACAGACAGTTCCGGGGTGCGTGGGCAAAGAGAGTTAAGTCCACCATCCTAAAAAATTGAGACATGTCCATAGAGTTATAGATAAAAATGTTCTCTACATTTGTGTTAAGTCCAGTAAGTCATATTCAAAATTGTACGGGAGTTATGGATGTGTACCTCATGGGTTTATCCATCTCTAAAGCTATGTTGGGCTGGTATAGTGTGTTAAGTCACTCTAATTCTCAGTAACAAGAAAGTGGACTTAACTCTTTTTGCCCGCACACCCCGGAGTTAAATGCAAACACTGTCTTTCTGTGTCCAAATTAAAACTACCTTACATTTTTTTTTTTTACTTCCTCTGCCCGTACCATAGTACTATAGGTAGAGGAAGTATTGTTTTCGACCCCAAAATTCGAAGTTGAGTTTTTAGCATATATACACGTTTCAAGGCCCCCTGAATCCAAAAATACTATTTTTGGAAACATGTCTGTGTGTCTGTCTGTCTGTGAACACTCTAGCTCCAAAACGGAAAATCGTATGAAAACAAAATTTCGTATTTGGGTCAGGTACCTTCTGAAGATGTGAGGTTCAGATTGGCGACTATTTTCTCTTATTTTTAAGGGGACTTTACATGAAGAAATTTTCTTTTTCGCGATTTTCTCGAAAACGGCTCTAACGATTTTCTTTAAATTTTTCACAAGTGTAGCTTATAGTGAGAGCTAAAACTTTTATTTGAAACTTTTTTTCGAAAAAATTCTCTGAAGGTAGTTACAAGCCACCCACTGTTCACCCACTGTTTGTAGAAAGTTTGTGTTACGTGGTGAACAATTGAATATGCACTCTTTCACGGCCTCTTATTCTATATAAGAATGAAGTGAGAAAGATGTATTAGCGTAAAATTGTCTTGCGATTCTGTACAAGGCTATGTGAATACTGCTAACTTTTATTAGGGCAGAGGAAGTCATGTGACTTTCACATCAGATTTTTTTAAGTAGGCTAAGTGCACAAAAACTCTGAGGCACAACACTACAGACTGGAAGGACACAGGTTGGATCCTTAATGAAATCTTTGGGATTCTTTGATTGGCCTAATCCTTCTGGTGGCACTATGGCCCTAGGGTCAATTCAGCCACTAACAGAAATGAGTATCAGGAGCAATCCTAAGGGAAAAGGCTGCTGGTGCGTTAAGGCTGACAACCTTACCATCTTCATGTCTCAAAATCTGGGATCCTCAACCTCCTGGAGCCATAAGAGCTTCCAAGGTCTGTAAAGGGATCACTTTTATTTTTTTAGAGTTTTAATCTGATCTTGATGACATTTTTCACACATAGCCTTCGAGCTCTTCCCCCTTTATCGCCGTTTACAAAGTTTCTCCTTTTTCAAGAATTTTTGAAATGCCCCCGAAGAAAAGAAAGAGTATTGGTCACATAAAACCTGCAGCCAAAAGAAGATAGGCTATGTAAGGGCCTAGAATTTCAAAATCAGAAGTAGATTACTCCAGAAGTTTACTTTTACGTACAAGCAAATCACAAAACCGGGTCTTTTAAGCTAGTAATGTAATAAAATAGTTTCAGTTCCATAAGAAAATTCACTTTTACATTTTCTCATTTATATATTAGTAGGCTACATTATCAGTCTCCCTTGGAAAACGTACAACCGAGGTTCAACTGTGGTACTATGATATTGCCCAGAAAAGAGTGTTAGGCTTGAAATGACTCTTGTCAGAGCCAACATAATATTTCGCTGGAACTAAGAAGTGCCCAATATTCAAAGATAACCAAAATGTTGTTCCCTCCCAGATTATTACAATAATTACCAAATGTCATGACCTCTCATGACTGGATGCAGAGCAACTGTGAGCTAAGATATGCTGTTCAAGACTTTCATGAATGATGTCTTGTGAAAAGATACAGGAATATTTGACAGCATTTTGTACAAAAT
Organism: Ectobius pallidus; assembly: GCA_964059195.1. Classification (NCBI taxonomy): domain Eukaryota; kingdom Metazoa; phylum Arthropoda; class Insecta; order Blattodea; family Ectobiidae; genus Ectobius; species Ectobius pallidus. Next base: position 135,670,414 of record CAXKWD010000010.1, read on the forward strand.
GAAAAACCTATGCACTTTGTGCGACCTTCCTATTTCAGTCATTCAATAATTACCAATAAACCTATATGAAAGAACACTGTGTCTGTCAAATTACACACAATCTCGCCTCACCTATTTGCTAGCAAGAGAGCAATTTTTCATAAAAGAACTTTGCCTTGACCTGCTACTACCATCTACCACAGCCTGTATGGAACTACTGTGGGAACTCAACAGGAAGAAACAACGTTCTACTCAACAGATGCGATGATCTATAGGGAGTGGACACAAGCCACACACGACCTACGCCATGTAGTGACCGGTACATGGCTTTCGGTGTCAGATACTGTATGTCAGACAGAGAAGTTCCACAACCCAAAAGACGACTGAAAGTGCAAACTGTCCAGGGCCTTCTGTGACCGATATCATATTGTGCAACAAAAGAGAATACTCGTTAATGAATCAGTAAAACCTAATATGCACATTGTGTTTAATTCCTCATATTACTAAATATTATCACACATTAGAATGTAATGGATAGATAACTTACTTTGGGAAAACGGAAGAATCTGCTACACTCTAGCTCCCCACTCTCTGAAAATAGCAGTTTTTGTGCAAGGGTCATTTCAGCCATTTCATAAAATATGGGAATTTTTCACTCAAAGAGAGATGTTATAAAATTATTGTAATTGGGTGGTCAAATATAAGCTTAAAACCTCAAATTCACTGAATATTAAGAAATTATGTGTATTTGAAGTTGTTTCATGTGTAAAATCTGTTGATTTATTTATTTATTGCATTAAGTTATTTTTTTTTTGCCATTTTTAGCATGATTTCAACACTTTTAATAGCAGATAGCCTAGTCAAGAATAATCAGCTATTTTCATTTTCATTTGAGAAAATAGACATCTTAAGGTACAATTTGTATAAGATTAACTTCAAAAAGTATGTGTGGTTAAACTATATGTAAAGTAACAAACAGTGACTTTTTGTCCCACCCGTAATGTTGATAGTTTTATTAAATTATTATTAATGAGTTAAATAAATATCCTGACAATCTGGAAAGAGTTTATAATACATATTAATTTTAATCCCCCATATCTTCATTAAAAACAACATTAAGACCCTAACAGTAATAGCAGAACAGCAAATGAACTTGCTGAAATATCATTAAAATCATTGTCCAAATTATGTCCCACCCGTACTAGATTTTGAAAAACAAATTTAAAATATTTAAAATAAATTTTAAATAGGCCTAATTCTTTGCATGTAGTGTGGAGGAGAAGGCATAGTAAATTTCACACAATGAGCAGAAGAGATTTAGTTCATTATTTATGAAATGTAATGAACAAAAATAGTTTTCATACTACTAGAATGTCCCACCCGTAATTATGAAATGGCTGATTTATTATAATCGGAAACTATTATGTTGGCTCTGAAAATATAGCCACGTTGGTGCAAGGGTAATTTATTACGGTATAATAAATTATGTAAATTGAATAATTTTTTAAAAAATAATTGGACATTCTTTATGAATATTTTTTAAATGTTTTCACTAAATAAAACTAATTTTGAAAAATCATCCTACTAAAATTCAGCTTCCTTGTTAATTTTTATGATTAAAAACACATTAAGTTATACCATCCAACAGTTGGTATACAGCACTTGTAATAAATAAGAACTAAAACAGGTTATTTGAAATAAAAGAATGTTCTTAGACACCCACATATTTATTTGCACATAACGGCAACGAAAATTTGGTTACTGTAAGAAATAATTTGTCATTTGCAATGGTTACTGTAAGCAATAGTGTATCTCGCACATATAATTTAATCAAAACAACATTGTGGCAACGATATTTAGTCTGAATGTTTATAGATATAGTCCTTCAGGGGTTCCTTCCTTTTTGCGATAAAGCACACTCTCCTTAGACTTTCTAAAATCTTCATTAGTTACCTTCATTCTTCTTTCTCGGAGAGCCATCAGACCCGCTTCAGTGCAGATTGCTTTTATATCAGCACCGGAGAGGTCATCCTTGGACATAATCAGCTCAGTTAAGTTGACGTCTTCTGCTAGTGTCATGCGTGTTGTATGGATGTTGAAAATACGGCGTTTGGTCTTCTCATCAGGCAAAGGAAATTCAATCTTTCGATCAATGCGGCCAGGACGAATCAAAGCAGGGTCCAGTGTCTCTATCCGGTTGGTTGCCATCACAACTTTGACATCACCACGGGAGTCAAATCCATCCAACTGGTTGAGAAGTTCTAACATAGTTCTTTGAATTTCACGTTCCCCTCCAGAATTTGAGTCGTAGCGCTTAGTTCCAACAGCATCTATTTCATCTATGAATACAATAGATGGAGCATGCTCTTCAGCAACTCTGAATAATTCCCTTACTAGTTTTGGCCCATCACCTAGATATTTCTGAATTAGTTCTGAACCAACAACTCGAAGGAATGTGGCTGAGGTCTGATTGGCAACTGCTTTAGCAAGCAGGGTCTTCCCAGTGCCTGGGGGACCATAGAGGATTACTCCTTTGGGGGGTTTTATACCCATTTCTTCATAATACTCTGGGTGGGTGAGAGGTAATTCCACAGACTCCTTTATCTCTTGGATTTGTGTATCCAAGCCTCCAATATCAGCATATGTTTCCTGAGGAGCCTTTTCCAATTTCATTACGGTTACCATAGGGTCAGTATCATCCGACAATACTCCAACCACTGCATGTACCTTGTGATTTAACAGAACAGAACAGCCAGGTTCCAATTGGTCTTTATCAACAAAAGAAAGAATGCTGACATAATGCTCACTTCCTACTGATGTAGAAACTATAGCATGGTTATCGTCAATTATTTCTTCTAGAGTACCTACTGACATAGGTGTACCCCTCAGGTCATCAACTTTTGACCTTTCTTCCTCTATTTTTTCTTCTTGTGGCTTCAGTCTTTCTTGATTTCTAATAAATTCCTCCTCCATGAGGAGGTAATCCTTTATTCTTTCAAGCTTCAATAATTTAAGGCGGCATCGAGTGTGAGGAGTTACTTGTGGCAATTTCATCGCAGCATCTGGGCCCTTGGTCCTCCGTTTCTTCTTGCCCACTCTTGTAGGAATTGGTGGTTCATATTTCTTTTTCTTGTCCTTGTCATCTCTTTTATCTCCTCCCGTACCTCCACTTCCAGATTGACTCTGACCCATTGCGGATTTTCTTCAAAATCAGACTAACAATAACACAGATCTTCTAAACAGTACACAAAAAGATCGAACCCGACCACCATTAATACATACGAGTCATGATCCAAGGAGGACATATGGCGTTGCTGTTCTTTCTCCATGTTGTCAATTCAGTTCTAACACCATAGAAAAGTTTGAGTCAGAACATCGTAATATTTTATATTATCGACATGAAAATTAATAATTTTAGAAAATTTAGAGGAAATTATGGACCATAATGTTACATTAAGACAGTAATGCTGCAATAATTTAAATTTAATTTCAAATAAATTATTTTCCAACTTTTCAGTTTATCCATTGGCTGCAGTTCCGATAGAATCGAATATGGAGTATCGAACATCGATTAGTACAAATCGATTGTATTCTGTAATATGATTGGACAGATCAATTCCAACTACTACTATGATTGGTTGTAACAATTTCTCCACGATACGGTTACGATTGTCAATGTCAGTGTTGCTGTTGAGCAATGGGCATTGGTCATAAGTTACACCTACTGCATTTTGGTTGGTGTGGTTTGATCGTTTTTTATGTCACTATTGTTCGACTGGCCGCTGTAGAAAGTCTGTTGAATCATTCTTCACATTTACGTTTCTTAAGCCAAGTGTAGCAAATTGTGTGGTTTACGAAGGTCGTATTAAAATTGGTGTTATGTCTGATAAAAACAAGCAGTTGGTCCGCGTATGGTGTGATGGATGGTAAGTCATCAATAATTAGTGTGTCCTTATATTCTCTCAAAAGCTTCTTGATAAAACTAAACATTTGGCTGGCTGAAAATCAATTCTATACCTTACATTAGATGAATTTTTTGACTGTCAAAAAATTTACTTTACATTTTGTGTACTTTTATTGTTATCCTTTTTATTTGTCACTGTGGTAAGATTATGCCTGGAATATATATAATTGTTTGGCGGAAGATAGATTTATGCCGCGCACCGGCGAAGCTCCACCTGCTCTTGCTCGCCTGCTCGTTTCCCATATTTCCGAGCCAATGCGCACACTACTACTTGATACCCCTACATCTCCTATCACGGCTATGTACTAGCTCAGTGCCGATACTGTAGCTCACTGTTGTAGCCTTTGTTATATACGTATGAAGCATGTTAAATTAGGATGGCAACACAAAATAAAACAAATATTGGTAAAAGATAGATTTATGCCGCACACCAGGCAAGATCTGCCTGCCGATTCCTTCCCCTCGCCTTGTGAGCCTGTGCACGCACCTCACTATTGTTTCATGGCTTCCTTGACAGTTGTAACGATGTTTTATGGAAGGTGTGGAAGGGTAAAAAGCTTCTACATTTGGTTAAATATAATGATATGTAAATTCTAGGTCAGTGACAGGTTTTGTTAGGTTAGCAACGTTATGTTAGTTTAGGAGCAATATACTGAATAGTGCGAGGTTTATTATGTCTCACATTGAATCTCTTCTGCAATGAAACCCTAAACCCTGCCTCGGAAGGAGTGAGGTGCATCCCATTAGAGAGTTGGTGGGAGGAGCCTAGTGCGCAGCATAAAACTATTTTTTCCCAAAGAATTTCCATTTGAATATCCCAAAAATTAGGTTAAAATTCCTCTAATAGAGTAATAGTTCTACTAACATTTGTTACTGATTCTGTCAAGTTTGATGTGGATGCAATGGTGTGCCCTTTGGTTAATACATAATTAATTAATATTGATTTTTTTTATTTTCAGCTATGACATGGTACATTTTGGTCATGCAAATTCATTACGGCAAGCTAAAGCTCTTGGAGATTACCTCATAGTTGGTATCCATAATGATGAAGAAATTACAAAACATAAAGGACCACCTGTATTTACCGAAGAAGAAAGGCAAGTGAATACCATGCATTTTAATTAAGTGGAAGGAAAGGAAATAGACATTAAATCCATGTCTGGGATATTAATACAAGTAAGAATCAGCTTGAACAATTTTATGTCATAACCGGGATTTGAACACGGATCTTCGGCTTAACGCGCCGATGCTCTGAATCAGTTGAGGAATTTGATGTCAGACTGGCATGTTGTCATGGTAGCTCAATGGTAGAGCATCGGCGCGTTAAGCCGAAGATCCGTGTTCAAATCCCGGTTATGACATAAAATTTTTCAAGCTGATTCTTACTTGTATTTCATATTTCATATTTCATATTTATTTAATCCATTTTGACCGCAGTTCTGCGGTATAGGATACAATATAACAACAATATAACAAACTATTATAGTACAAGGGTACAAGAATAATATTAGAAATACATACATTGAAATATAAAGAGATACAAAGAAATACAAAGAAATACAGGATCAGTACAACACTACAAAACAATAAATAAATAAATAAAAAGTGCAATGTGTAGGTCAAATAGTAGGTACTGAAAGATTATTTAAAGTTTTTGGCTACCTCAAAAAATTCATCATTTTTGTAGAAGCAGATTTGTTTTAGTTTCATCAGTACTAAGCCTTTAAAGTGTTTAAAAGTTAAATTTCTAGTAGCAACCGGAAGAGAATTAAACATTTTCACTGACATGTACCTAAAATTATGTTTGGTAGTTGCAAACAAGCATTGATCCTGTAAAATGTTATTGCAATTTCTGGTGCCAAAGGTATGTACATCCGAATAAGTTTTAAAGTTATCAGAATTACTCTTAACATATAACAAACACTGTAAAATATATATAGATGGTAGGCTGAGAATACCAGATGAGATGAAAAGACATGGATTTCCCAGACATGGATTTAATGTCTATTTCCTTTCCTTCCACTAAATAATAGTATATAAATAATAACTAGGCTTCAAAGTACCTACAAGGGTAGGACGCCATTTGGATGTGTGTTCTCGACGGAGAGAAACCTCCCGTGGTTTGCCTTGTCTTCTGAATCAGTTGAGGAATTTGATGTCAGACTGGCATGTTGTCATGGTAGCTCAATGGTAGAGCATCGGCGCGTTAAGCCGAAGATCCGTGTTCAAATCCCGGTTATGACATAACATTTTTCAAGCTGATTCTTACTTGTACCATGCATTTTGTTTTGTTTTATGTAAGTCTACGTGAAATCTGAGAGTTTGCGGTAGTCCTGTACTTGGCAGGTGCCTAGCCGTATATTCCAACATTAGATTAGGAATGCTGGTTACATTAATAATAATAATAATAATATATTTGATCAATGTAACATTTACAAAGTAAAAGTTGTAGACCTTCGTCTGATTAAACACAGTAAAAATACATTTATATGTAATATATTAACTCAAATGCACATAAACAGGTACAGATTCATTGCAGTGTACAGATGAAAATATTAAAATTAAATTATTTGCACTAATAATGATTAAAAGTTAGTCACTCACTCAGAGAGAGGTAGGTTATGCAATAAGTAACTTACAGTATACTATATTTGTTTTTATTTACATCTGTGAACTCCTCAATGCTATAGAACACTCCTTCCAGAAGGTATTGAGATAGCTTTTTCCTGAATATTTTATTTGTTTTACATTCCGTAAGAGATTTGGGTAGTAAATTAACCCTTTCACTGCTGAGATATTGGCAAGCTGACATACCCTCCTTGCTGAGATATTTTCACTGTCACTCGGCGCTAAATCCGAAAAATAAGAAGGCAGTTTTAAAATACGCCAGAACTTCGTCATCACGTTAGAAATGTTTTTCCTTGCTCGTGAAAGCAATGACTGTGTTGAAATTGAACATACCATGGCCTTGACGTGAATCCCCGCTTGTCATATGACTCGTGAGTTCAATGGCTTCTTCAGACATCACAACATTGTGAAAGGCCTCACTTTTCCGTCTACAGATTGCACCACAGGGCAAGGAAAGCAATGAAAATAATTTCTATCTAACCCCAAGAGATGGCAGGACACTATCCTTTCGTTGAAACCTTGTTAAAGAATTCTATTCTACGAGCAATTGTTTTATTCGTAGCACTAACTTCGCGGCAACATTGTGCAAGGCCTCACATATTCATATACAAATTGCACCACAGAGCAGGGAAAGCAATGAAATTAAGTTCTATCTAACCCCAATAGATGGCAGGACACTATCCTTTCGTTAAAACTGTGTTAAAAAATTCCATGCCTTGTGGAATCGTCTCGTTCATAGCACCCACTTCGCGGCCGTCACAGTTCCGTCAACAGCACACGTAGGTGCCATTCTCCGCGCCGTCACAGTTCCGTCGTTAGCAGTGAAAGGGTTAAAGAATTTGGTACCCGTGTACATAGGCATCTTTTCATAGAGCTTCAGGTTATGACCAATTGTTGCGAAGTTGTCTTTGTTTCTTGTATTATATGTATGAATCATGCTTTTTTAACAGGTGAACTGTAGGACGTTGCAAATATAATTACGTTATAAATAAAGAGACTAACTACGGTCATAATGCAAAGTTCTTTAAAAGTCTGTCTGCGCGTTTCTTTCCTGACAGTTTAGCCAAATAACAAATTCCTCGTTTTTGCAGAACAAAAATTTTTAATGGCAGTTAGCATTGTTAACATAGTGTGGGACCTGTGAAGTACAGGATTCCGAGTTTGCAATCTTTAAGGCTTCTCCCCATGCTGTATCTATGGAGCTCAGCTTTGGTCACCACTACCACATACAGTCCACTTATTCATTGCATGACCAGGTGGCTTCCTTTTATTAGGAGGAAAAGTTTGCCAACAGCTCAACCTATGTTCTTTATTTTTACCGCACCAATCAGCTAGTTACCCCAGCCAATCAAAATCTAAGAATGCCCTGATATGGCTGTAACAGCTACTCGTCAACTGAGAAAAATTATAGAAGAATTAAATTGTAAAGACCTCGGTCCAAAAGACACTGCAGTAATCATTGCTGGAACAAATGATGTTGGAAAAAATCACTCAAACGACCTCTTATCTGCACTTCGGCAAAGACTACAACATCTTCTCTATACGAATGTGTTGATCTTCAGTATTCCTCATCGTTTTGATTTACCAGTTTGGTCATGCGTCAACAAGGAGGTGGAGAGAACCAACGAAGAGATCAAGAAATTATGTAAGCATTTCAGAAATGTTAAATTTATAGACATTAGTAACTTAGGTAATAGTAATCACACTATACATGGACTGCACCTAAATGACCTAGGAAAGAATTATGTTTGTGATCAAATTCTGAGTGAAATACACTTCAGACTAATAAAGGGGAAAGATCCAATCCCACTAGGATCAAAAAACTAACTAGACCCACCTTTTTGCCTGGAGCTACTGAGATAGGTAGACTGATGAATGAATTTATTACCATATTAAATTTAAACATTCAATCTCTTAAAAATAAACTAAATGCTCTGGAAGTATACATTAATGAGAATAAATATGATATAGTCTTATTAAATGAACATTGGTGTTCCGAAGCTGAATTAAGTCTATATATACCGAATGAGTACAATTTGGCTACCAGTTTCACTAGATCCCTCTTTGGCAATGGTGGGGTAGCTATATATGTGAGAGAGGATTTTATATATGGCTCATATGAATGCATTAACCTTAAACAATTTTGTGAAGAGAAACATTTTGAGGTTGCTGGATTGGTCTTTCCTCTACTGAATCTTGGTATCATAACGCTTTATCGTACTCCTGACTCAGACATTGTTCTTTTAACAGAACGGCTTGAAGATTGTTTAAATTTCATAAATGGGATAAATAAATATAAGCATATAAAAATTATTATTTCAGGAGATTTAAATATTGATCCGAGAAATGATGACATTAGAACTAAGAATTTTTTAGATATGCTGAGGTCGTGTGACTGTTATTGTCTTAATTTCCAACCAACTAGAAAAAACTCCTGTCTTGATAATTTTATAACTAATTATCATACTAAGGATGTAGAAAGTAAAATTGTTCAGCCACATCTTTCTGACCATTCAGGATTAAGTTTAACAATCAACATCAAAGAAAAGCCAAATATGGCACATAACACACAATACGGGCCTAATAAAGAAACAAAATTTTATAGATTAATAAATGAGTCTACTCTAAATAATTTTAGGGTCAAGTTAAACAATATTAACTGGATGACTGAGTTTCTAGCTTGTAGGTCTGTTGATGAAGCGTTCTTGTTATTTATTAACACCATACAGTATGAATTTGACATTTGCTGTCCAAAAAGAAAGATAAATTATAAGCTTACTTCTAGCCATAAGAGGGACAAATCAAATCCGATGAATACAAATTGGTTTACTCCACTATTAGAAAACATCAGAACGCTTCTTGTTATAAGTTATGAAAGATCAAAAAAAGATGATTTGTTTAAAAAACACTATATGAAATTAAAAAAGATGTATAGAGTACAAATTAGACTAGCAAAATAACAAGCTAATGAAAATTACATTAATAATGCAAAAAATAAGTGCAAAGCTGCTTGGCACATTATTAATTCTGAAACAGGGAGATTATCAACCAAAGAAAATAAAAAAGTAAATAACACTGTCTCTGTAAATGAATTCAATGATTATTTTGTAAATATAGGCACTAATACAGCAATTAAACAAATATATGATGAAATCGCTGATCCAATAGACATCCTAGATTCAGCTAACATTGCACATCCTTCGACTGCATCTGATTTTAAGTGGAAAAGTGTAAATATTGATGTTGTAAATAAGATAATAACTAACCTTAGTAATTCTAGAGCTGAAGATGCATATGGCTTATCTAACTACGTTGTCAGAAAACTAAAAGCCTCATTGTTATATCCTTTGGTGTATTTGATAAACTGGTTACCGAAAGACTGTATATATCCTGCCTGCCTTAAGTTAAGTGTAACGGTACCTATTTATAAGAAAGGTGACTCGTCTGAGAAGAGCAACTATCGTCCAATTTCACTGGTGCCGGTTTTTTCTAAGATAATTGAATGCATAATTAAGAATCAACTTGAAGAGTATTTTATAACAAATAATCTGCTTACAAACTCTCAATTTGGCTTTAGAAAGGGTCTGTCTACTGTTGACGCGGTTGAGAGTGTAGTCTCTTACATAATAGAAGGCATTGAAGCAAAACAGGAAACCTCAGCTGTATTGTTAGATCTAAGCAAAGCCTTTGACCTATTACCTCACAAACTTTTAATTGAAAAGTTGAAATTTTATTGTAAACAAGGAAATGATGTGTCGCTTATTGAGTCGTACTTAACAAACAGATACCAGTATGTTAAATTGGAAGGAAAATGCTCTGAACCTCTAAAAATCAAAACAGGGGTGCCACAGGGCTCGGTCCTTGGCCCTTTTATGTTTTCGGTTTTTGTAAATGATCTGCCTAGTTTTGTCCCAAATAGATGTATTCTTTACGCTGATGACACTACCTTATTAACTTCAAATAAGAACCTACAACATAATGAAGTAATAAAAAATTATATGATTGAAAGATCCTATACCGGTATGTGGTTTTCAGCTAATGCACTTGTGGTTAACGAAGATAAAACAGAAGAATCATTTTTGGTTTAAATAAGTCTAGGATAGAGAAAAAATCAGTGAAGCTTTTAGGTATTGACCTTGATTCTACCCTAAACTGGGATGTACATACAAACAAGGTTTGTGTTCGACTATCTAGAGTTATATTTTTATTAAAGAAACTTAAATTGTGTACGGGCCCGACACTGATTATAAATGCCTATTTTGCCTTCTTTCATTCACATCTTTTATATGGTCTTTTGCTCTGGGGGAACTCTCCGGGGGCAAAAAATGTGTTTTTATGGCAAAAGAAGGCGGTTAGAACTATAAAAGGTATAGGCAATAGAGATTCGTGTAGGAATCTTTTTATTGAATTAAATATACTAACTCTGCCATCCTTGTACATATTACAGTGCCTCCTCCATGTGAAAAAGCATTTTAATGAACTTAAAATGCATAGTGACTTTCATGATTATAACACTAGGTTTAAAGATAAGATTGATACTAAGCTCGTTAGGTTACGTAAAACACAGCAGAGTTTTAATTACTTAGGAATCAAGCTTTTTAATACGCTGCCAATAAAGGCCAGTCTTTTAGTCATTTTAAAACAGTTTTAGAACTTTGGTTGAAAACTAAAAGCTTTTACAGTATTGAGGAGTTTGAAAGGTCGGACTTGAATGATTTACATTTCTAATCTGTATTGATCACTATGTACTTTAGTATAGTATATTTATGTATATTGACAATGTCTATTGCAACTGTATATTGTTGTTTAATGACAATAAATAAATGAATGAATGAATGAACTCCTCATGGAGTGAAACGCAAGATTGCAAGATCCAGTTAACAGTAAACAATAACACATGTGAACTGATAAAGCGAGGGAAGAACTAAGGTCACTGATAACAATGAGAATATTGCAACGTTGCTTTTGTTTTGGGAAGCAGAAACCCAGACCAATTTAGTCGGATCGTTTAACAAAGAAACACAGACTTAATGGTATATTCCTTTGAAGCCGCCTGGCCATGCAATAAAAAACTGGACTTTACTTCTATCCCGTTGCCAAAAACACCTCTCTGCCAGCAATACAACTCACTGTGCAGAGTATAGGCCAATGTCTCCATACAATGCCATTTTCTGTTGATCACTGAGAACCCTAATCACATTTTCCTGGTTATTTCTAAGAAGCAAGAGTTGTTCAACTTCATTATCCTGCCTTTGTCTGTGTTACCAGGTACAAGATGGTACGAGGCATCAAGTGGGTGGATGAGGTGGTTGAGGGTGTTCCTTATGTGACAACTCTAGAAACCCTCGACAAGTATAACTGTGATTTCTGTGTGCATGGTGGTGAGTAAGATGCTAGTATCAGAGGTAAAATCAGGTAAGGGGACCCACTTTTAAAACCAACTTTCTTTTCACAAAACACCTAGTACAACACATATTTTGTTATAGATAATTCGATGGAGAGATGTCTCGACGAATGATTTGGTCCGACCCATCCGCCCTAAATGACACACTTTCTTTTTTAACACGATCTAGCGAAAAGTAGTGTCAATTCCGCCATATTTTTATCTCCGTATGATGAAGAAATTCGTGATTGGACGATAGAGATGTGACGTCACACCAGCATAACATGTAGGATTCTGGGAAGCAGGATAACAAAAACAACTAACCTCATGGGAGAGATGCAATATGGCACATTTATGAAACGGGAGGATTCAGAATGCCCTACTAAATCAATATCACTGTTCATAACCTAACGGAACCTGCTACTAACACTCATACTGAACAGATAAGCAATATACAAGAAGCGTCATGTTGGTTCAACTGCTTTGCTGAAAAACAAAAAAACATCACCCATCTGTGGAAACCTGCGCACTTCGCGAGAAGGGTCCCCCTATTTTGTGACTTTGCCGTATCAGAATCTATTGGGTTTACAGTTTATTACTACCGGTCCTGATTTGGCCTTATTTACACTGAGAACCCTAGTCACATTTTCCTGGTTGTTCAACCTTCTCCCATCAACCCTAAGATTTCCTTTTGCTTCCAAAATCCTATAGAGACCTAGGGTCTTCTTGAAAACTTTGCACAAAGTTTGATCGATGTTGAGGCACAGGTTATCTAAATTGTCACAAACCTCGTGCAGTCTGTCACTAACATTGTGCTTGCTCTTCGGGTCAATCCATATGAAATCATCCAATGGGTGTTGCTGACATATTTTATTTTATTTTTAAGTATATATTTTCTGTTTTATATGTATCTGGGAGTACAAAACAATTTTTTTCACATTTTTATCACTAACACTTTGGCAACTAGTGGCCATTTTGCTTAGAAGGATTTGGCATTTTTGGCATTTTCAAAGGTTAGTGGTAAGTTAAATAACTATTTTATTTAGGAAGATATCAACTTGAAGTAAAAACCATCTTAATCTACAAGAAACATTCTACAATTCATGTTATGACCAAAAATTTGTTAGGTCTTAAAGGAAATAATCTAAAACTTTATTAGAAAATGCAGTCCCGATTAGAAAAAATTAACAACTTTATAAAACTTTTTTTCATAGAAGGGATGAAAACACATGTTTCATATTTTCCCCCCACAAAGATATAGTAGATCACTAGATGCTAGTAAAATTTGAGACCATTTATGTAAATCCTTTAGGTTTTATGAGTCTTCAAATATCGAGATTTTGCAGAATTGTTGATTTTCAAATTAAAATATCTCAAATGGGACTAAACAGAAAAATCTGAAATTTTCTCAAAATATTCTTCTAGTGCCTAGTAATCAACATATAAAATTTCATCACTGTGTTCTGACCAGAAGTATTTTATTTTTAATAAAGAAAATGCTAAAAAATAACACTGTCAAATGAGCGAATAACAGTGTTAAAATACAATAAAAATTGTAAAAAATAATATAATTTTTTGTTGTTGCTAGTAAAATTAAATATGTCATAAAACTAACATATTAAAGAATATTATAGGAGAAAAAATTCCTACCAATGCTCTACCAACTGAGCTAAGCCGGACTGCATATGACATGACTTGTCTGTCTGTGAGGTAGACCATTAGGGCAATCAGTCATAGGAGAGAGGTTCCATCTGGTGCTGTGAATTGAGCTCCAGCTTAGCTCAGTTGGTAGAGCATTGCCCAAAACATTGGCCAAAGGTCCTGGGTTCTAGTCCCAGTGCCAGAGGAATTTTTCTCCTATAATATTCTCATGTAATGTCCAACAGAGACAATAATCTGTGGTTCATGAATGCTTATATCCATATTAAATGTTCCATGGTAGTAGTCATAGTGGTCAATACTCCAGCAGAAGGAGACCATATTGCCACATTTGCTGAGCAATACAGACTCCTCTGTACCTCCTTTGTTCAGTAATCAGTAGCTGTGCTTGACTGAAAATAGCAAAAATGTTGCCCCTTCACTTAAAAAAAATATCAATTTCACCAAACCACCAGTTCTGATCATAATGCAGGCAACAATGTCTTTTACTTCGAAAGGTCTTATTTCAAATTTGGGCAAAATGGAAATACTATGTTCACCATAAATATAAGTTTTTGAGTGAATGTAACACCTTATGATGCTAGAAGTTTGTTCCACAGTTGAGCCAAAGGTTTAAAAAATGTTTATACAAGTGTATAGCAAAATACCTTTAATTTCTTCAAAACAAAATTTGAACACTTCTTCTGCTGAAGGTATCTGGTCCAAATATGGTCTTTGCAAACTAGCCATGGAGACAGCCCTCTTTGTACCCCCTCCAATCCCATCGCAAGCATTCTTTCCATTAGAAGGGGCAAAAAAATGCTATTCAGCTTCAAAGTGATTGCAAATATTCAAAAAGTTCTTTTTGTTTTTGTACTGGCTACCATCTCCATCGCTAAAATAAACAATTTTTTTTAACTGAAGGGGCAACTTTTTTTATATCTTCAGTCAAGCACAGCTACTGATTACTGAACAAAGGAGCTACAGAGGAGTCTGTAGAGACTTGCCTTTTTCAAGTCAGCATATTCTGGCTTGCTCAGCAAATGTGGCAATATGGTCTCTTCTGTTGGAGTATTGATCACTATGACTACTACCATGGAACATTTAATATGTTAGTTTTATGGCATATTTAATTTTACTAGCAACAACAAATAATTATATTATTTTTTACAATTTTTATTGTATTTTAACACTGTTATTCGCTCATTTGACAGTGTTATTTTTTAGCATTTTCTTTATTAAAAATAAAATACTTCTGGTCAGAACACAGTGATGAAATTTTATATGTTGATTACTAGGCATTGGAAGAATACTTTGAGAAAATTTCAGATTTTTCTGTTCAGTCCCATTTGAGATATTTTAATTTGAAAATCAACAATTCTGCAAAAATCTCGATATTTGAAGACTCATAAAACGTAAAGGATTTACATAAATGATCTCAAATTTTACTAGCATCTAGTGATCTACTATATCTTTGTGGGGGGAAAATAGGAAACATGTGTTTTCATCCCTTCTATGAAAAAAGTTTTATAAAGTTGTTAATTTTTTCTAATCGGAACTGCATTTTCTAATAAAGTTTTAGATTATTTCCTTAAGACCTAACAAATTTTTGGTCATAACATGAATTGTAGAATGTTTCTTGTAGATTAAGATGGTTTTTATTTCAAGTTGATTTCTTCATAAATAAAATAGTTATTTAACTTTACGCCAACCTTTGAAAATGCCAAAAATGACAGATCCTTCTAAGCAAAATGGCCACTAGTTGCCGAAGCGTTAGTGATAAAAATGTGAAAAAAATTGTTTTGTACTCCCAGATAAACATAGAAACAGAAAATATATACTTAAAAATAAAATAAAATAGGTCAGCAACAAATTATTTTATTATTGGATGATTTCATATGGATTGACCCCTTCCTAATGGATATAGCCTATATATAAGTATTCATGAACCACAGATTGCTCTTCCTATGTGTAAATGTATTGGCAGCATTGTATGACACACTCAATGTAAGTCAAACGATCATAGCCAGCCAATCAGTGTTGAGAAAGAATCTATGTCTCACATAATCCGCACTGCATCATCGATCAAACGTTTTGCAGAATAAGCATAGGCTTTCATGATTGATGAAATAAAAATTGGGGAAGGGAATTTGGAGATTCAGTGCAAATCAGACATGAAGCCACCGACCTTCACTGGGAATTGGGTTGCCGATCACCACGACAGTTTTTAGGTACCTTTGCTGCTTCCATCTACCACTGAAGATTTATATTTAAAAAAATAGTATTTAATTCACTTATCTGAAAGTAGATTTTGAAAATGCTCTCTCTTCTGTTCTGTACCTATCTGACAAAAAATATATAACTTTGATGTGGATGGAATGTTGAAATTCCGTTTAGTTTAGATGATTTTAGTAGAGGAATTTGGGATTTCGTACATCAGTCCATATTATTAGAATTGGAAGCTTCTTTCAGGCTGTTTTGACATGGTTGGCTTAGAATAATATATCCAGACAGAATTGAATGCATACTACAGTATCATCAAATCAGAACCATTTTTCAGTCTAACTTACAATTGGGTAACCTTCTATGCTCAGCCAAAAACCCCAGGGACCCGCTTTCCTCAGTCGTCGTTTACAAAATTCCTTGTTCATATGTCTACATAGGCATAATGTAGCGCATCAACACCAGACTCTCCGAGCATAAAAGAAATTGCCGTCTAGGTCAAACTGACAGTTCCGTGGTAGCTGAACATGCAATCGGTGCAGAGGGGAACACATTACACAGTTTCAGGACATCAGCATTATTTCTTCTATTCCTTATTGCCATGCTCAGCTGTAGCGAGATGCCATTGAGATTTTCAAACACTCCACAATTTTAATAAGAAAGAAGAATCACTTAAATTACATCCAGTTATTAAAGACCTAAAAAAAATCCACCCAACCAGAACCTTCCAGCAACAGAGATCGACACACCCCTCCCATTCAGCTGCAACCCCCCCCCCCCCCAACCAGTGAAGGTCGTCATCTTACAAGAAGACTGGTAATACGCAGGTAACATTACCCCTACTGGCCTCTGCCCCGCCCACTGTTCGGTCAGAGAGGGGCTCAACTGGTATAAATATAAGCTACAAGAACCTCATCAGAACATTAATACTTTCAAACAGAAAACTTCGACCACAGAGAATGTTCACTGTAGCAGTTGGATATATTACTCTAAGCAGACAACAGCAAAACAGCGTGAAAGAAGCTTCTAATTCTAATACCATTTTGGCCGAATATAAGACGACCGTAAATTTTTTAAGAATAAACACGAGCTTTGCTCATAATATAGGGGTATGTTTGGTTCTATTTGTTTTTACTTGTATTAAATGTGTACTAATAATAATGTAATGTAATGTAAATAAGATAAGACGAAATAAAAATAAAGTTAAGAAAGTATAGTACATTTTGCTTCACATAAAACGGAATTGTAAAGTTCATGTAGTAACTTCTTCTCTCGCCTTTATTTACGCATTGAGACAGTAAAGATGCTTTCTTTTCTACATGGTCCACCATTGCTGGTGGACAAACAAAGCTTTACCCGTAGAGAATAGAGAAGTAACGTTGCAATACAAGCAGAAGCATGAATTTTGGAAAAATAAAATTCAGTAGAGTTCGTGAATTTCAGGACTTCATGTCGTCACTGCACAGCTGCATTCATGAATGGAGAGTTGTTGAAAGTGTTAGGCTGCCCATATAAAAAGAGTATAGTTTTTATAAACACATTTTGAGGGGGGGGGGGAATTGTCTTATGTTCGGGCCAATATGGTAATATTTGTGCAGATTGTTGGAGAAGACCTGTTATTTTCTCCTCACCTTGACGTACGTGTAACTCAAGTTCAGGTCTCTTAATCTTGTTTTATTTCAGATGACATCACAATGACAGCAGATGGAGTGGATACGTATCATCTCGTGAAAGCTGCTGGGAGATACAAGTATGTTTCTCTTTAATATTAAGGGCATTTTCCTTCATAGTATCTTGCTTGAGTCATTCTTAACTCATCTGTAATATTATAAATTGATATATTGAATAGATGAAGGGAAGGGAATTTGGAGATTCAGTGCAAATCAGACATAAAGCCACTGGCCTTCACTGGGAATTGGATTGCCGAT
This sequence comes from Ectobius pallidus, assembly GCA_964059195.1. Lineage (NCBI taxonomy): Eukaryota > Metazoa > Arthropoda > Insecta > Blattodea > Ectobiidae > Ectobius > Ectobius pallidus. Next base: position 135,688,157 of record CAXKWD010000010.1, read on the forward strand.
CACCACGACAGTTTTTAGGTACCTGTGCTGCTTCCATCTACCACTGAAGATTGAAGTAAAAGAATGCCCCCCCCCCAAAAAAAAATTAGTGTTTAATTCACCTGTGTTAAAGCAGATGTCGAAGATGATGTCCCTTCTGTTCTATACCTATCTAACAACAATGTATAAAATTCCAACATAGCTTCAACTCTTATATAATATAATTATAGTTTCAACTCAGTTGAGCTAGCTATTGGCAATGGTTGCGAAGGCGGCGAAACTAGTACAGGTAAACTATACCAAAAGTGAAGTTTTTGTGTAAAAAATTCAACTCTTATATAATTATTATGTTATATAACTTCACTGTGTAAACTTCCAATACCATTTAGTACTAACCTTAACTTAGCTTAGGATTAATGTGCAAGTAATGGATTAAGTTGTTGATCATAAACAGAACTTCAGGGTGTGCTGGGTATGCCAAGGCACACCCTTACGATTTTCTTATCTGAAAGAAATTTTAAAAATAATTTAAAATGAAACCTTAAAGTAGCCAATGAAGCATTTATTGAAAGGGAAAGGTGCTTCTTCAAATCTTAAGGAATGGAGAAGTATGGTGGATATAAAATATACAATATGTTCTGTAGTGCGACAATTCCAATGATTTGGGAGATACTTTTTCCTAAACTTATGCAGGTTAAAACCAAATTAAGGGCAACCCAGGGACAAGATAGGTTGCAGTATTGTAGATGATTTGCGTGGAGCAAGAAATTGCAGCATCCATCGATTCCAGCGATGCCCATTGATGTATTTAAAAATATGGTCAACTTTGAGAAGTGCCTATTGTTGTAATAAAGGCTAAGAAAAATTCTGTATTTCTATCTCTTTTTTTTCCCCAATTCGGCTCACTTTGTTTTATATTGGCTCACCTTAATGAATAGTTCTGGTTATGCTTATGTTCAGGGCCGTAGCTAGGCGGTGGCTAGGTGGGCGACCGCCAAGGGCGCAGGGTCGAAGGGCGCAAAATTAACCATGAAAAATCCCGCTTTTTTTAGGCTGCTGGTGCAATTTATCAAGCAATATAAATTCCACGTTAGTGGAAGAAATCTTTCAGGTTATTAAAAATTAATGCACGTGAACTATCTATACCTATAGTATTATGCCGATTGTCTACAAGCAAAAAGCAGTCATGCAACGTCCTTTAATTAGCACGATTCATATTGACAGAGTAAAACATAAATCATGAACAGTATGGAAAGATATAACGACAATGAAAATTAATATGTACGTTATTATTGTGATGAAAGTGGTTCAACTCAATCCCTTTCCATCTGATTGTCGTCCTCAGTGCTACTACTGTCGGCAGGATTGATTACAAAGCGATCAACAATGGCATCGCTCATACTGTTACATGCTACATGCAAAATGACTGACCAACTATATTATTACAACAGAAAAAGCCGAATGTGCAGATCTCAATTCCTTTTGTTATTACTATTTTATTATAAATTAAGTGTGAACTAAAATTTCTTATTTTAAAAATGTTTAGTCTTTAAATCACACATTGTATTAATGTACATTAAAATTAATTTCTGTAACTTTACATTGAATAATGTGTTGTGATCCGCGGCCGATGCACGCTCTGCTAGCTGGTAGTACACATGCTGTTTGTTTTGATCAAGTTCCCTTCTAAGGCCGGCGCTGATATTATAGTCGCTGCTATTATTTTTAATTATATTATACTGTATTATTATTAGGGCCCGGATTCTGATGACCGAAAATTGTTTGAAAAATTACCTATAAAATGACCCCAAAATTTAAAGAAAATGACTTAATAATTATACAAAATGACCTAAAAACTGATATTTTATTTATAAAAAATTATTATTGTACACACAAAATTATAGAATAATTTGTACATAATTGTTAAAACCTTAAATTGAGAGAGGATGTTGTAGGTCTAAAAAACTTTGATTTTTGCTATGAATATTCTTTCCTTACGGAAATTTATACTGGCACTGGCGAGTCAAACTTCAGCATTTCCTTTTGCGGTCTGCCGGATTATATTGTTTATTGAGGGTAAACAGTAGTTTGCACTCTCAAATACAAGCAGGTGGCAGACTCTGGTTCCAAGTCAATCTAATAACAACAGTAATGTAATACAACATTTTGGCGTTCCTTTGATTCTCGTTTCCGACTGAGACTTGACAACACTTAAACATAGAGTGTGTCCTTCTTGCATTAAACAAACACTTCAAAGACAGCACCGCAGGGGACGAAATAAATGCCCTAAAAATATAAAATTGCATACAATGTCAAAAAATGACCTAATAAAAATGCATTTCTATAATCTAGAGGCCATGATTATGATTTATCTAAAAATTGGCAATGTCTATGCAGCATCAATAAAAAAGATGACATGTCATTAGAATCCGGGCTCTGATTATTATTGTATTTTTTAACTAAGCGATTTTTAAATTAAACAGTGAAATATATTGAAAAATATTAATGTTTGTGTTGTTTCGTCTCTTGTTGATGTTGGCGTTGCTTCTGTTGTATAGGTAAGAATGATTTCAGTAAAAAAATGTGCCAACTAAAACTACCATGACCATCATAGCTTAGTCTACATTATTAGTTTTGATCCATTAGGCAGTGGTTTTTTTTAAGAAATGGGACCAAACAAATCCTCCTGCAAGCGAATTTAAGAAAATCACAGAAATTTAAAAAATTGTTCATTTGGAGGGCGCAGATTTGTCAAACTCGCCAAGGGCGCAGAAGGACCTTGCTACGGCCCTGCTTATGTTGATGATGCTTTTCAATCACCAAGTATAACTATTTTTGCAACCACCATAAGAAATGTAACATTGAAAAAGGTGTAAAGAATTTTAAACATTTTAAATGTTTTATCAAACTAGGTCTCTTTAAATTCATATGCAAATATTCCTGAAACAATATTTTCCAAGTAACTGAAACCAAAGTGTCAAACAATGGAGTGGCATAAAGATTTTATAGCATTAGTGCAAGACTGTACAACTTTTATTTCATGTCTTGTGTTCTTACTTTTATATATTTATACTTGTTATATGTTATGTTAACAGGGAGGTGCAAAGAACAGCAGGGGTGTCCACCACAGATCTTGTGGGCAGGATGTTGTTAATGACTCGACAGCACTTCCGTCGGGGACCTTTGGAATATGATGTGGGCCGTGAGGGTTCTTCACATATGGGTCTGGATTCTGATGCTCGCAGTCCATACACAGGATGCTCCCAGTTCCTGCCAACAACGCAGAAGATAATTAATTTCAGCGATGGAAAAGCACCAGCGGTATGTCATGCACCATGCCTATCCATTTTGTGTAATTGCCCTAACCTATATTTTCAAATGTATTTTTTGTATATATATACATATACTAGGGCCATCCAAAAGTAAGTTTCCCTAGGGCTGTTTACAGAAACAAAACAAAATTTCATGGAAATATTTATTGCAACAAGTGTTCAGCTATTTTTCAACATATTCACCACAAAAATTGAGACATTTGTCATACCGTGGGACCAACTTTTGAACACTTTCGTTGTAGAAGTCTGCCACCTGGGATTTGAACCATTCTCCGCTTCTCTGTCATTCTCTGTCACTTATTGAGAGTGAGTTCAGAAATGAAATGAAATTTCCCAAGTAAAGCTCAACACAAGCAGCATTCCACACAAAGAATATAGGTTCATACTGTCAAATCAAAGAATATAATACAATAAGATATTTACATACCAGTAAGATGTATATAGCCTTACTAATAAAAGCTGCTTATATCTGCGTTGAACGGTTGTTTTGTTGTTCTCCGCACAAGTTCTGCATAAGCCATATTACCAATAAACGCTGTGTAACTACCGAGGGTTACACCGGGTTTGTACGTGCAACGTCATCAAACACGTCACGCTGGTCATGGCATTACTAGCCCCTGGCTATGAAGGACTGCTGAACGCCATCTGTCGGAGCAGCGGGCAAACAGTGATGCATCATCTGCCAAGAGTAATTCTAGTTTCACTAATTCATTATATTGTTTTCAGAAAGCTGTAATCATGGGTACAAGTATTGAAATATGTCCCGCAAACAAGGAACAATGTTTATAATTCCGCAAAAGCAGCTCAGAATATGCATAGCCTCAAAATTCAATCTCAGACATCTACGAAACGACCGGCTGTTACGGTTATCGGCCATCTTGATTATTTACGTCAAGTTTATACAAGGGGGCCAGGCTGTGTAAAGCGTTGCACACATTCAGCCTTATGCAAGGATTATTAGTACACGTTTTCTCCTCAGCTGTGTATAAATGTTACAACTGGATTATTAGTAAGACTGATAGTCTTCAATATGAATTCTTTGCATTCTTGAAAGCAGCGACAAGATCTCGGGCTTCATGATATGAAGCTAAACTATCACTCACTTAATTTTCCAATCATTGTAGTACAATTCTCATTGAGCTGTTTTAAATTTTCAAGCTGTTATATTGGTTGAGAGAAGTTCAAGGGGAAGAAGAAGAGTTTGTCAGCATGTGCAGCAAAATCTACAGCATGCTCGGAAATTTTTAACATAGATGGAATGATGGGTGTCTGAATGCAACTCAAAGCCGGGTTTTTATTTTTTACTTTTGCTTGAGAGTTATGAGCAAAATAATGGCAGAAAATGTGATTTTGTGCGCTATTGAGGCATTAATTTTCACTAACATATTCACTATTATATTTTAAAATTAATTGCAGATGGCCTTGCCTTGCTTTGCTACCATAGCAACCAAGAAAGAAGAGCATTGCTGAAATAGATTTCTTTTACTTAACACTTCAATTTGTTGATCGCTTTGATTTATTTGTTTTTAACATTACTGCATGCAGAGATCTGAATTTTTTTACATAGGTAGGTGGAAGGCAGATGAAGAAAGGAGGCCTAAATGGGAAAACATTGAACAATTTGGAATAAACTCACTATGCAGCGTTTTTTGGGTTAGGGAATTCGAATCTGTTGTAGTATGAAATGCACTTTGAAGTCAAATTGTTAGCTTTTAATTATTAAATGTTTTGATTGTTTATGAAAGATTTGCATGTAAGTGTTAATAAATGTTAATTATTTTACTGTTAAATACATGATTTAAAGACATGTGGTGATTGAATTTTAAAGTATGGGCAAAGCCATGGACACCTGCTGGTGTAAAATAAGTAATAGTTACATAAATTGACAGCCTAGACCAGAAATTAATTTGGTAAAATCACATTGTAGGGGACCCCACTTTCAAAACCAACTTTATTTTCATAAAACACCTAATATCACATGTATTTCGTTATAGATAGTTCTCTGGAGGGGAGATGTTGTCTTTATGAATGATTTGGTCTGACCCACCCGCCCTAAACGGTACACTTTCTTTTATAACACAATCTAGTAAAAAATAGCATCAATTACGCCATATTTTTATCTCTATATGATGAAGAAACTCGTGATTAGACGTTAGAGGTGTGATGTCACACCAGCAGAACACGTAGAAGTCTGGGAAACAGGTTTACAAACACAACCAACCTCGCGGGAGATAATGGGAGAATTCAGAATGCCCTACTAAATTAATATCACAGTTCATAACCTAACAGAACCTGTCACTAATCCTGTTATCACCGTTCCTAATCTGACTGCCACATGTTGATCAGCCTGAAAAACATAAAACATCACCTGTCCGTGGAAGCCTGCTCACATCGCAAGAAGGGCCCCCTTACATTGCGACTTTGCCATTAATTTTATAACAGTGCTGTTGTGATCTTTTTATTGCAGGAGATGCATGAATTCCAATTGTCCTGTCCCGAATTCCAGTCCTTCTGTTCTGAATTCCAGTCCTCCTGTTCTGAACTCCCATTGTCCTGTTTCTTCTCTATTCCCATGGGTACATGTTCCAAACCCAGTGGACAACAACCGGTCAATATTTTCACGACAGCAACAACAAGATTATTGGTAATGAAAATGTGTATGCTTTGTTATCAGATAAGAACATTCTTGCTCTTCATGTTACGGTTTGTGACAAGGTAAATATTTAGTAGTAGTAGTATCTAATGCCCAGACACTTGGATGATCTCCATTCATAAATATGTTAAATGAGACAATTGATTAATACATAATACGTATGAGGAGGTATGTTTCAAACCGTATTAAGTCCATCCATGGACGAAAATGAGTTTTGTATAGTTCTGACTTCCCGAGTATGCTTTATCATCCTGTGAAGTTTGTTTTCGTCTAACTTAATTAAATCCCCTTCAAAATAATGCATAAAAGTAAGTGTTCTTACATCCCTTAGTTTACATTTAAACAGTTTTTTCCACGATGTAACTAATTAGTGGTACTTACGAATATTGTTTCTATGGATCGTAACTGGACATTCCCACACAATCTGGTTGCTATGAAAACAAAAGAAATCTCAGTGCTGTAAAAATTACAAAAAGCACTAGTGCCATAAGTAAAACCATAGTACAAGCCTTTATGGAAGACCGGTACCAAGGCCCCCTAGTTTGTGGCGACTTTAACAGGACAAATATTCGGTCCCCATAACAACCATCATATGCGAATCACTTTCTAAAATATAACATCTATCTTCAATAATGTATATACATAATATTTTCAGCTAATATCTCAATTAATATAATTAAATTGATGTAAATAATCATCGTGAAAAAAATAGCATGCAATACTCGTTCCGTAAGCGCATAACAGATGTCGGAAATTGATAAAATTCTGTGCTTGTTTCCTTGATCCGTATGCACTGCTTATGGAACTAGTATCGCAATATACTATTTCTTCTCCTGTAAATTTTACAAAAGTGGACTTAACACGGTTTAAACGTACCTCCTCATATGTAATTACAGTATTGGCCTGAATTTAAGACTTTGTTCTTCCCTACACTCATTTTATATGTGCAGCCTAACATTTTTAACCACTTATTTTTGTGAATCCATCTTTTTACCAGCTTGTGCAGCAGGAATCAACACATGTAGCATCGTGCATATCCAACCCAAGGTCAAAGTCATACCAAAATTTACTAAACTTTATTTTCCCCATAATTTGTTCTTATATTGTATTGTTGCTTCTTGTGTTTACAAAAGCTGTGACCAGTCATTGCACTCACATGGAAAAGAAAGCATCTTCATTGTCTCAACCCATAAATAAACGAGAGAAGAGGTTATGATATTAACCTCAAAATTCTCGTTTTATGTGAAGAAAAATGAGCCAATAAGCAGCAAAAAGTTTGGTGTATCTGAATCTAATGGATGACATTGGTGGCATACCAGGCTATCAAGTAGCAGCAATGTATAACAGACCGAACAGGCTACATGGGGGTACGGCACTGTTTATAGATAAAAAATACAATTTTAAGGTCTTTCCAGGCATAATGGAACTATCTGTTGAAATGATATGTGAAGCATGTGCTTTTCCTTTTCCTGACAAACTAAAGATAGCGAAGGTTAAACCTCTATATAAGAAAGGATCAGAAAATGTAATAGGTAACTATAGACCGGTCTCTTTACTTCCAACATTTTCCAAAATTTTTGAAAAAGTCATGCTTATCAGACTTAACTCATTTCTTAAAAAATATAACATAATAGTTGATAAACAACATGGGTTCTGCAAAGGCAAGTCCACAGATACAGCAATAGCAAATTTTATTAAATCTGTCTATGATTCACTGGACAGAAAAGAGCTAAATGTCGGATTATTTTTAGACTTGTCAAAAGCTTTTGACTTAGTGGATCACTCAATTTTGTTAAAGAAATTGTTAGCGGTTGGAATACGAGGAATAGCATACAACTGGTTCAAATCATACTTATCTGCTCGTCAACAGGTTGTAGAAATCTCTTACATACAGGAACAAATGCATGAAATTAATGCCTCTCTTTCATATACTAGGGAGATAAAGTATGGAGTTCCACAGGGTTCAATTCTTGGCCCTGTGCTATTTTTAATTTACATTAACGACTTAGATTCCTCCATCAAGAATGGAAATCCAACTTTTTTTGCTGATGATACTAGTATTTTTATTACAGGTCTAAACTCAATTTCTCTGCAGTCAAATTTAGAAATGACAGTAAATCAGTTACTTGAATGGTTTGCACAAAACAGATTAGTAATAAACACACAAAAGACCATAGCAATATCATTTCACCATATACAGAACATTAACACGGTGCATCCAGCAGTAACATTTGGGGACAATAATGTAACATACAATGAAAGTACTAAGTTTTTGGGATTGTGGGTGGACGAAAATCTAAAATGGTCTCTTCAAATTAAAAAAACAGCAGAAAAACTTAGTAAAATATGCTTTGCACTGTATACAGCCTCAAAAGTTATGAATGTTGAAAACGTCCTCCCTATATATTATGCATACTTTCATTCTGTATTATCATGGGGGATAATATTTTGGGGAAATACAGCAGGAGCTCAAACTATTTTCAAGCTACAGAAAAGGGCTGTTCGGTCTATGCTTAAAGTAAAGAAAACAACCAGTTGCAGAACATTTTTCAAAGATCTAAATATATTGCCTCTGCCTTGTATTTATATCTACGAAATAGTGACATTTGTCAAATCAAATTTAAACATGTATACCATCAACTCACAAATACACTCCCATAACACAAGAAACAGAGAAGAACTTAGGATAATTCCGCATAACACAAGCTTGTTTGAAAAGAGTTTTATATATACTGGCCTCCAGCTTTATAATGGCCTACCACAATATCTAAAGGAAATCTCTGTACTGCATAAATTCAAATCCTGTGTAAAAAAGTTTCTAATAGAGCACTGTTTTTATAGCTTAGATGAATTTTTTGAAACTGTTAGATATAAGTAAATTAGGTTACTAGTTATAAAATAAGTTAGTAGCTATAAGCACTTTGTAAATATTAATTTTAACTTATAGGTAATATTTTCAGCATTTGCAATTTTAAATTTAAGAACTAGCATTGTATACTTTAGTAATTATGTTATTTAATAATTAATATAGTTATGTAAGAATCTGACGTGTCCGATATCATGTAAAATGATCAAAGGATGAATAAATATACATACATACATACATATAGAACTGCCATCTCTGAACGTAGTTGTCATTTCATTGTATAGACCTAGCAATGATGATTTAGCTAGTTTTGATAGGTTCCTAGAAATATTAAATGAAATGTTACACTTAACTCTGAGTAAAAATTTAAGCATAATTCTAGCGGCGGATTTTAATGTACATTTTGAAAAGAATTGCAGGTTTAAAACGGACTTATGTACCCTGTTGAGAACTTATGGTTTAGAAATCACTATTGATGATGTTACGCGGCCTATGCTTAAAGATGGCTTAAATACTGGAACTTGTATTGATAATATAGCGACAAATATCGATAATAGCAAATTTTCTTCTACTGTACTGCACACTGTAATGTCAGATCACAATGTAATTCTCTTCAAAGCCAGATTGGTAACTTCTTCTAAAATCAGGACAGCTAGAGGGACAATAAATTCAACTTGCCGTACTGCCGATTTACAAAGGCCCGTCAATACAGATAGTATAGCTTTGTTTATTCGTCTATTAATATCAATTAATTGGATGGAAGTTTACTCGACTGTTGATGTAAATAGTAAATTTAAAGTATTTTTTGACCTGTACATGTGGGCAGTAAATTCTACCTTTCCTCTAAAGAGAAAGAAACTTAATACTAGTAAACCTGCTCATGCATGGTATAACAGCAACCTAAGGATACTTAAAAGCAGATGTGATACATTATACTCTTTATTTAAGAAATATAAATTAAATCACCTAAATGAGGCCTACAAAAGTCATAAAAAGCTCTACAGAGTAAGAGTTAAAGAAGCTAAGATTGCATATCACACTAAAATTATTCAAAGTGCGCAGAACAAGAGCAAAGCGACTTGGAAAATTGTTAACAAATTACAGAACCCTAACAATATAAATGATAAATCGAATAGCATTAGTGTAGAATCATTCAATGAATTCTTTGTTGATCAAGTTAATGAGATAAGTAACTCAATACCTTATAGCAATTATGATTGTAATTACTATCTGAATAATGTGCAAAAGCAGGACGATCAAGCTTTCACATTTAAAGCAGTTAGGGTAGAAGAAGTATATAAAGGAATTAGTAAACTTAGTAATAGCAAATGTTTAGATATTTATGGTCTCAATTCAAGCATTCTAAAAATATCTGCCCCTTATATATGCGAAGTACTTGCTTATTTATTTAATCTCTGTATATCGAGTAACTGTCCATTTCCTGATGAATTAAAAAAAGTTAAAGTTATACCAATCTATAAGAAAGGTTGCAAGGAAACTCCATCCAACTACAGGCCTATATCAATTGTACCCATAATTTCAAAACTATTCGAATCTCTTATTCATTCCCAATTGTCTAGTTACTTTGAACAGCATAAAATATTTTCAATGAAGCAATTTGGATTTAGGCCCAAACGTAGTACAGTTGATGCTGTTCTCAGTTTAGTAGATAATGTTATGAATAACTTGGAAGGTGGTTGCCTTGTTAGTTTTAGATCATACGACATGAGTAAGGCCTTCGACACAGTGCAGCATGAATTATTGTGCAAAAAGTTGATATTTTATGGTTTGGATCAAGGATCTGTAAAGCTAATAAAATCCTATCTCTTAAATAGAAATCAGTTTGTATACAAAGATGGTTACTTTTCACAAGGTAAACTTATTCAGCAAGGAGTCCCGCAAGGATCCATACTTGGACCTATCTTATTTAATGTATATATTAATGATCTTCCAAGCAATATAGATGGAGCAGGATTAGATGGGTATATGTTTGCTGACGATTTTGGCCTCAAAGTATCCTCTCCTAGTTCAGAAACATTAGAGAGTTGCTTAATTAATAGCTCCTCAGTACTAAGTGACTGGTGTTCGGCAAATAAGTTATCTTTGAATCTAAGCAAAATATGTGATATTATCTTTAACTTTAGAAATACTACTGACATTGATTTCAGGAAAAGTAAACTAAAATTTTTGGGTATAATACTTGACAAGGGTCTGACATGGGAGGATCACATTGACTATACAGTATCCAAACTTAGCAAAGGAATCTACTTGCTGCGCAGGCTAAAGGAAACTGTCGATACCGATGCTCTTCTAAAGGTTTACTATGCTCAAATCCACTCTTTTCTAACTTATGGTATTATTCTCTGGGGTAATAGCTCACAATCCCCCAAACTATTCCTCTTACAAAAGAAGGCAGTTAGAATCATATGTAATACAAGCTGGAGAGCTCATTGTAAGCCTCTTTTCAAAAGACTGAACATCATGACATTACCATCTATTTACATTCTGTCCATTCTTGTCTACACTCATTCCAACGAAAACCTTTTTGAGAAAAATAGTGAATTCCACAATCATAACACTAGGAATAAAACAAAACTGAGGGTTCAATTGTGCCACTATAGCAAATCCCAAAAGAATTGGAAGTATATGGCCATAAAATTGTATAATTTTCTGCCAACTAGTCTAAAGCTCAAAGGTATTAACAAGTATAAAAACAAACTAAAGGAAATACTTATAGCTGAATGCCTATATGATGTAGACAGTTTCTTTTCAATAAATTTTGACCAATATATTACATAAGTAATACTGACTCTATTGCAGCTAGCTCACTCAAAGTAACCATAATTGTAAACGGGTATTTTGTATAAATTGTATATAATAATTGATGACATGTGATTATTTGTTTTTAAACATTGACCAATGTATTACATGAGTAATATTATTTATACTGAAAACACTTTTATTATGTATTCACATTAGTATACACTGCATAAAGTTAAAATTTTATTGATCATGTGTATATTTGTGTAGAAATAGTAGTTTAATTAATGTACAATTTGTAAATTCATGTGTGATTATTATCTTATATGTTGACGAAGTTAATGCTTGTTATTGTAACAGCCAAATAATGAATAAAAATCTTGAATCTTGAATCTTGAATCTTGTAAGAAAAAGAAATGTTGAATAATGCCAGCATGTCACAGAAAGTATTTAGAGGACTGGAAGATTATTTAAAAAAAAAAAAATGATAGGCTTGCTTATGAATCAAAACAAAGGGTTTCATGTGAGTTGAGATGTTTTGAGATTGAAGGAATTGTAAGCTATTTTATTAATATTTTTGTCAGTATCCTTAAAAAATTCAGGGTTGTCTTATATTTGAGCCAATACAATACTTTACAATAAATTTATTCTATTATATGAGTTGACTTATATACACTTCCTTTCTTCTTCTTCTTCTTCTTCTTCTTCTTCTTCTTCTTCTTCATCTTCTTCTTCTTCTTCTTCTTTGGCACTATGGTCCTCTAAGAACATTGGCCTTCTTCATAATAACTGCCCATCCTCTCTATTCTCAGCCTTCTGTCTCCATCTATTAATCTTCATCTGTTTCAAATCTTGTTCAATCCTATCTTATCTTCTGTCTTCCAGCTTTTCTCCTTCCTTCTGGTTTTGCTTCCAAAATATTTTTTTTGCTATTCTGTCTTGCCCCATCCGCCACACATGTTCAACCCATTCCAATCTCTTCTTATTTCTCCTACCAAGTCTGGGTCCTTATATAATTCTTTTTATTCCTGGTTTGTTCTAATTCTTCAAATATTCTTTTTCTGTACTGTCCATATATCCTCCTTAATATTTTCCTCTGCCAGGTTTTTAATATACATTTGTCCTTTTCTGAGTGTCCATGTTTCATTTCCAAACATAACTATTGGTTTCAATATTGTTTTATATGTTTTTATTTTAGCTACTCTGTTCCTTGCTTCACTTACCATAATTTTGGTATAACTTGTTTCAGGGATCCTCATCCCTTTTTTCAAATACACTGTCATCTTTCTAATTAAGATCCTGAAGCACACATACTGAACTTTTTGATTAGACTGTCTTCTTCCAGTATATCAAAATTTATCAAAGATTTTTCCCATGTTTCTAGATCTTTATGTTAATTCCGGGGTGCGCGGACAAAGAGAGTTAAGTCCACTTTCTTGTTACTGAGAATTAGAGTGACTTAACACACCATACCAGCCCAACATAGCTTTAGAGATGGATTAAACCATGAGGCACACATCCAAAACTACCATACAATTTTGAATATGACTTACTGGACTTAACACAAATGTAGAGAACATTTTTAATTATAACTCTATGGACATATCTCAATTTTTTAGGATGGTGGACTTAACTCTCTTTGCCCGCGCACCCCGGAATTGACTGATTTTAATAATTTTGCTTCTTTACAAATTTTATGATCATGCGATGCCACAGCTGATTTTTCAATTTGAAAGTATTTAATGTTCTTTTACTCTTGTATCAATGTTTCTTTTTGTTCTTCCAACATATGTAAAACTTATCACAATTTTCACAGTTAATTTGTTATATTCCTGATTCTTTTCCTGGAAATTTGTTTTTATTAAATTTTTGATACTGTAGTTGTTTTTCGTGGCTAAAGTTATCCCGAATATCTTTTGAAATTTTGAAGAAGCATATGGATTATTTTGTTTTCAGCCTAATGACAGGATCGTGTACGTGGCTGGAGCATTTGATTTGTTCCACGTGGGGCATCTGGATTTCCTGGAGAAGGCTCGAGCTGAAGGTGACTACTTGATCGTGGGACTGCATACAGACCCAATAGTGAACAGATACAAGGGCAGCAACTATCCCATCATGAACTTGCATGAGCGCGTACTCAGCGTCTTGGCTTGTAAGGTACGTAAGTTTAAATCGTATGCTTTCTCGGTTCAGAAGAATTAGGTTATTGTTGAGAAAAGTAGTGGTAATAATAATAATAATAATAATAGTAATCTTTATTGCCTGTAGACCATATACATGGTGTCAGACATAGTCAACTTATTACTAACAAACATTGTTAACTTGTAGCTAAATAGACATATAAACATACAAAAACAGGTACATAATTTGCATTATTAATGTCAGAGGTCATTTACATCATATAGACATTTGTTAATCAAGTATCTTTTCAGTTTTGCTTTAAAGTTTGTGTTTTTGCTGCTGTCTTTGAGATCGCTGGGCAGTTTGTTGAAGAAAGTTCTACCTGCTACATATGGATCTTTCATCACAGACTTCTTGTTGTATGTAACACAGTGAAAATCATTGTTCTGTCTTGTATTATAGTTATGTACGTCTTTATTTCTGTTACTTAACATTTATGAACATATTACCATTTGAATCACTTGATAGATATATAGGGATGGTATTGTGAGAATTTCTTCTTTAAAATGAGAAATTCGGGGTTTCAATTTAACTTCCGTAACATTCAGTATTATGAGATTTAATTATTAACTGAAATTCATGTCATTTTATATAGAAAAAAACATTGTTGTGCTAGTACGCTTTGTCTTAAAAAGCAATCACATTATGCATTAATCAATCAATTGTAACTATGACCTTGGCCTTGAATGTTGAAGGATAAGTAAACTAAAAGTTCAGTATCATTTTCTTCATGTGGATTGAAATAAAATATGTTTTATTAATGATAATCAGGGCCTGGATGACCTAAAATTGTTTTAAAAATGACCTATAAAATTACCCTAAATTTTAAAGAAAATGACCTAATAATTGTAAAGAATGACCTAAAAACTGATATTTTATTTATACAAAATTATTATTGTACACAAAGTTATAGATTAATTTGTACATAATTGTAAAAACTGTGAACGCAGAAAGGATGTTGTAGGTCTAAAACTTTGTTCTTTGTTCTTGATTGGAACATTTGAGAAGAAAAGTAAGAAAGTAGCTTTTAAAATAGATCCTAAAAAAAATATTGCATTATTACTAACGTAGTAATTTATTTAAATATTACCCTATAAGAGAAAAAAGTTAATATACTCAATGTAAATGCATGAAAATGACTAAATAAGGAAGGAAATGACAAACTAATGATGTAAAATTGAAATAAATGCCCTAAAAAATATAGAATTTCTATAATTTAGAGGCCATGATTAGGGTTTATCTACAAGTTGGCAATGTCTAAGCAGCATCAATAAAAAGATGACATGTCATTAGAATCTGGGCCCTGATGATAATGTTCATACCTTCACATTTCATCACAAAACACATGAGTTTATTGTAATGTGGTGCATGTGTGATGGTCACGTCTCCCTTATTCTTACCCCTGCTCTGTACCATATTGAAATTTCATGTCTTGTATTATTCTGTTGACCAGTATGTGTCCGAGGTGGTGATTGGTGCTCCATACGCTGTGAGTCCAGAGTTGATGGAACACTTCGGAGTGGACCTTGTGTGTCATGGGAAAACTCCCATCCAGCCGGATGCAGATGACTCTGATCCTTACGCTGAACCCAAGCGGCAGGGCAAGTTCAAATCTCTCAACTCTGGAAACACCATGACAACAGAGAAAATTGTGGACCGCATCATCCGCCACAGGTAAATCTACATATATATATATATGTTATTGGCAATGTTTGAGTTGACAGAGCGTTTGAAAATGGGGAGGAGGCTCCTTGAAACGCATCATACCAAAATATGGTAAATGAAGCAAAAAGTGTGTTTATGTCAACTCATATAGTAAATTAATGTTATTAACGTTTGTATTACTACGCATTGTATAGAATATAAAGTGCGTTTCACGAAAGAGTTGGCCAATCATGCGGGTTTCTCCATCGTGGCGGCCACAGCTCTAACTCCTGAGCGATCGAGTGAAATATCTATGCAAATAAAGCTGCTAATGGTGTAAGGATTCAGGCTCGCACAATTACAGTTAAAATTGCAATGAAAATAACCATGCACCTCATCCCAAGAGATGTTGGAAATATCCTCCCCTTGCATCCACACAACAATGGCACCATTTTAGGAAATTTTCTTTCACATGCATAAGTTCAGCTTCCGAGATAGTAAGTTTTTCTAGCAGTTTATGACTATTATTATAGGGGAAATTGAAAAGTAAAGTGTATAGGTCAATTCCCCATACATTAGAAGAACTTAAAGACAATATCATAAGAGAAATTAACTCTTCTCAGAAGCTGAATTTATGCGCGTGAAAGAAAATTTACTAAAAAGATGCCAGTGATATGTGGATGCAAGAGGAGGACATTTCCAACATCTCTCGTGATGAGGTACATGGTTATTTTCTTTGTAATTTTAACTGTAACTGTGAGAACCTGAATCATACACCATTAGTGGCTTTATTTTAATAGATATTTCACCTGATTGCTCGGGAGTTAGAGCTGTGGCCACCGCGATGCAGAAACCCGCACGATTGGCCAACTCTTATGTGAAACGCACTGTATATTAATGCTTGACTTCACTTAGCACTTCACACATGAAATTTAATGTATTAAATCCGGCAACACAGTGCGCAAAATTGCTACTAGATGTCAATGGAAGTATCTTTCTTTCTTTTGTATTTATTTACTGTTTGGAAGCGAAATGACATCCAAGTGATGAACAGCTTGACTCTGTAATGGAGTCTGTGCTATACGAAACATTTTACTATAGTGACTTTAGTGAGAGTGAGAAGGAACTTATACCAGGTAATGCTACTGAGAGGAACAACGATACAAGCGACAGTGACATGGTAGAGGCGGGCATAGCAGTTACGACTAATTCAGATCCAGGTCCATCCCCATTTTCAATACCAACCAAGGTTCCATGTTACCATATCAGTTCAAGAGAAATACAGATCAAATAAATTACTTTGAACTTTTTATTTGAGGGCTTCATCCAAATAAAACAGTTTTGATTTTCACTGTGGTTTTTGTTTCGCGACCAATTGGACCTTGAAAAAAAAAAATAGCCCTCTTATTTTGATGATTAGATCTTGGAATATAGTGAAATATCTGTGATGCCAATATTCTGATAACCACTGCCTTCTAGACTGTATTAATCGTGTATAGACTGCCTGTCCTATACGGCTAATTTTGCGTACGCTGCGACATTACAGATGGCAGCACCTACCACATGCAGCTGCAATACCCTTTACATTACTGTATGCTCTGTGTTGCCCTCTGAAGTATAAACTCGGAAACTGAAATATGCTGGAATTTCATGCTATCTGGGTGTAAACTGTGTCGCCTCTACTGGAGAAATTAGGCAATTTAACAATACTCTGAACTCCATGTTAAAATTAAGCGTAGGACAGGCAGTGTAATTCTCAAGACAGCGGTGCTGATAACTAGAAATGTTTCTATTATCACCTACTTACTCCAGTAGATGAACATTATCTTCAGAACAAAGTAAATGTTTAATATGAAGTAATATTGCATGTCTTTTAGGAAAAATTTCATGATTTTTTATGTTTAAGGAGAATTTGTCGCGTACAGCCATAAAATTTGCTGCCAGCATAGGGTTAAATCAAGAACTAACCTGATCATATTGAGAAAAGTCGAAAAATAAAAACACTTTTTGATTCCTCTTATGTCAAAGAACGAAAACAGCATTATGAATTTTGAAATCCCGCCAGCAGAGGACTTTATCAGACTCACCACCAGGAAGAGGGATGACAGCACCAGTCAGCATACTTATACCACCACCCACGACCGCCAGCACGCCAGTCGACCGCCAGCCGATGATGGGAGAAACACTCCCGAAACTAGTCCAGTTTTTTTAAAAAATTGACATAAGTGGAGTCAAAAAGTGTTTTTATTTTTCGACTTTTCTCAATATTTAAGTACATCATTTCATTTTAATTTGTTTTAACCTGGACATGTTTTGAGGTTGCGTCATGGCTGTAGGTATTTATCGAGGCTATTGATCAGATTGTCGTCCATGGGTATTTCAAAATTTGTCAGGAGGTCCCTGTTTTTGTGGATATAAATTGCAAGCTGCTTCCCCTCACACCAGTCTGTAGCCTTGCAAAAAATGCAATATTTCAAAATTTAAATTAAAAAAAAAATATATTATAATTTTACAAAAATAACACTGATGTGGTTTGAAAGTTTGAAATGTTCTCTTTTAAGAGCTGTGTTTACCAACGCCGATAATCTGTCTGATCCTGGTTTTTAGACTGAAGAACTGTGATATTGTCCATTTTGCGTTCCAACAGCTATAGTAACTTGGTTTTTCAACAATATTCAAGCTAATACTTACCAGTGAAATATCGGCCAGCAAAACAGGATAAACTAAGCTACAGTACTTTTCAAATGAGAAGCCATTTCCTTCACCGCCAATCACGTGTACGGGCTAACAGAGCCCCGCTAGCAATAAGAGTCTTCCCTCCGTCTCGCCGTATCTGATTGGACCGCGTATCTAAGCAAGGAGAACGATAAAGGGCTTGTCATCTGCAAAACACTGTAATTGTGTCATCAAGATGGTGCGTAGGCGATTAGAACATCTGATCAACATGAGAGATGATGACAGTGACAAGGAATATGAAGCAGAACACAGAATAAGGCACCCTAGATGGATAAAGGAACGTACATCGTACTTGGACATCTATGACAATATTAATTTCTGCACACGATCCAAAGGGAAAAATAAATTATACGCTATCCGCCACGCCCCCACAAAGTGAGACATTTAGTGACCATTTGTAGAAATACTAGCAAGAGACTACCACAGGCGACAAGAGGGTAAACTTTCTTGTTCCTATGACAACATGTACAACATGAAAAATGTAAGGGTCAGACAAGTAGTAGACAAAAACCAAGGTGACAAACTATGGTGAAACCAGAAAGGTTTACTATTTGAGATAATGGATTAATTGTAGTTTTTATTATCCATGATACCGAGAAATTTCATCCATGTTGGTGAACACAGCTCTAAATGGTGTATAATGATATTAAATGCATAAATGGAATCTTTTATCTACAATAATTTAGAAATATGACAAATTAGAGATAAAAAAAATTGAACGAATAAACAGTACAATTGATTGCTTGGTTAGAAGTGTATTTTAAAGTTATGTTTACAATGATATGCAATGTGTCACACTGCAATACTGATATAACATTACAATATTACAGGTAATCAGATTTAATAACATTTCTTTTTACCAAGTATTTGCGTAACAAAGACAATGTTAGCGTAAAAATATGCAGCAAACATGCTTCGAAACAAATCACATTGATGTCTAAACAAATTAAAGAAAACATATCCTAGCGATAGTGAATGTAATTAAAAGATCGAAAGGAATACGCACAATGATAAAATCCCGTCAAATCACAAAACTTGAAAATAAGTGCATGAAAAGTTTGATGCCATCAAATGATGGGATCCGCAATTTTTGCAAGTTTTTTAATCTCGTCACTGACAGGATTTGCAGTCAAAGTGTTAACAATGTGTGTTTTTCTGCTCAGGTTGGATTATGAGGATCGAAACCGTAAGAAAGAAAAGAAAGAACTCGCAGCATTTGAAGCTCATCAGAATTTGACCAATGAGGCTCGGTAGGATTGGGAACGAGTGACCGGTATCAAAGTGGGAACAAATTTAATATATATATATAATTTAATTATTATTCTCTTGCCATTCCTTTAAGTCATTTTGACCAAAGAATTAGTTTTAAAGTTCACATTGTTGCTATTTTAAATTTTATGTAAATATTATATATATAGATATATATATATATGTCACGTGACAGCATGCGTTATGAAACTGTTAGAATTGATAGTCATGTTTAATTTGTAGTCTTGTATTGCTGTAAACCATTAGGTGCCTCTTTTATATGACAAGGAAGAGGTGGTTTTATTAGATCTTTTCTTTGCACTTTTATTAGAGTGAAATGTTAACAGGTTTGGAGTGATTTATTGTAGATTAATTTTGTACAGGCAGTTGTTTTGCTGGGTTATGCCCAAGTGCACCAACCTCGGTATTCAAAATATCACAGCAAAGCTATTACCATATTTTCTGATGTGTGAGACACATTTTTTTATAAAATTGGCCGTAAATATGGAGTTCTTCTTACATAATGAAGATACAAAAAAAATCCCAACTTAATAGTAATACAAAAATCTTTGTGATTTACTGTATATACTCGAATACTACCCGCCCCAAATAATACCCGCACCCATATTTTTGAAAGGTAATTTGAAAATAAAAATCTATAGGCCCATATGTAAAATTATTTTGCCAGTTTTATTCTTAAATAAACAGTTATAATTAACATTACATATCACAAAAGAATTAAATGTAATAGGTTAAAATAACGTGCATGGTAACAGCCAGCTGAAATCACACAGTCTTATACATGCAGCGTACACTTTCAACAACAACAACAACACTCAGTTTGTGAATTCAGCTGTTAAGCGGGAATCCACATGCGATGACGTGCATCCAACCCAAGGTCAAAGTCGTGTGGGAATTCAACAAACTTTACCGAACTTTCCCTGAATTAGTGGTTCTGCTTGAACTGCACTGTTACTTGCTCGGCATCTCTGCATGTAAAGCTTGGTTTCACTGGCGGACTATGTGCATAAGAAATCATCTTCTTTGTCTCATTTTCCTTTCAATCTAGCTTCGCTACTGTCACACTATACTGTGATGCTACTACAAAACATTGTGTTATATTGAGCCAATATGTTATAAAATGTTGAATTTCAGATGAGAGGAGTCCAGTATTCAAATAATAACAGCACCCCAGTTTTTCATTTGTGATTTAAAAAAAAAATATATATATATATATATATATATATATATTCGGGTAGTATTCGAGTATGTATGGTATGTTTTTTACTTTTTGCATTAATATTTTAGTTACATTAATTCTCATCCTAGGGCAATCTTCTGGCTCCATTTTCATAGAAATATTCCTCAATGACTTGTTCATGTCCAAGTAATTCAGTTTTACGTTGCAGATGCACTTTGTCAGTCATGCTGGCTTGTTTGCGTCTTTTCAGCACATCTCCCATGTACAGTAATCTGCATTATCAACCTTCAGAGCTCATTGCTATTTCCCAAACGAAATAACTACCAATAATAGAAAATGAAGGAAAACAGAATAAAAATAATAAATAACAATCTGGTGTTATAGACCGCCGTCGTGGTCTTGTGGTTAGCTTTGCTGACTACAGATCCATTGGCCCGGGTTCGATTTCCGGTACCCCTTGGATTTTTCTGAGGTAGCGAGCTCTGGAACGGGGTGCATTCAGCCTCGTGATTCAAACTGAGGAGCTACTTGATTGAGAAGTAGCAGTTCCGGTCACGGAAACAACCATTAACGACCGTGGGTGTTGGCATGCTGACCACATGCCCCCAATCCTGCCATCTGCCTATGGTAGATGACACAGCGGTCGGGTGGTAGGCCTTGTCCCTTCAGGGATGTAGCGCCACAGAGTTTAGTTTAGTCAGTCTGGTGTATTTAAGATTTGTTGGTTATACTGTGCCTGAAAACACTTCAATATTCAACACTAAGTTTTCCTCTTTAAACCCAGGTTTTCATAAAAAAAACTATATTTCATCAATATTGCAAACATTATAGGCCTCGCTAATGTTACAATTTTTATTTTATTATTATTGTGATATGCAATTTGCTCTTTGTATTAACTGAAAGTATGCTATATAAAAGTACTGACTATACCTTTAATATCCAAGTGAGTAGTTCAGAGTTCATGATTGGTTAGAATTTGGTTATGAAAAAGTTTTTCCCTGCATAATTGTTTTAGTTTTTTTTTTAGTTGCGTCTTATACAAAAGAGTGTCTTATACACTGAAAAATATGGTTGTTTTCTTGCACCGTGTTTAGTGTTTGAACGTGAAGGACCAATATCTGGTGATCAGCAATTATATGTAATGTGTAAAGATACCTGGCTATGGAATTTTCAGTTTACCATTGATGAATTACACTTAAAAATTCCCAGAAATAGTTACTTATTACCATTGATGCTTTGTTTCAAACATTTCTAGGGCGAGATATTGTCGTTTTACATTCACAAAAAATGTGACATTATGTGTATTTGCAAAATTTTTGTTTTTAGTGCATTTTCTTAAACAAAATTTATATTTTTCAGTGGGAATCTTCAGTTTTAGAAACATTTTTTTATGAGGACTTAAACAATGTAATTTTCTGTGAACAGTAGACCTCGCGTACAAAAACAAAACAAAAAATCTAAGATCTGCTGTTCGTAATTCAAAATTACCTCCATCTTCAAGTGCACATATGTCGTTTTTAATTACTTTTTAAGAAACAATTGTGCCAAATTAGTAGTAAATTGAAAACCACGTGTTTGGTCGTGAATGCATTGCAAAGAAACTACAGACAAACTGACAAAATGCCACAAGGAAGTGAATATCACCATTTAGGCCTGTGATTTCAACTTTTGTTTCTGTCTAGTCCATATGTCTGTTACAGTCTGTGTGTCCGTTACAGAAAACTACTGCACACTTTTTGGTAAATAAAGGGGGAATAAGAGGAAGGGGAAGTAAAACGTGTTCTTCTAGAAATTAACTGTTTTGGAAGCTGAACTAATGCACACGAGAGAAAATTTCCTATAAAGGTACCTGTGTTGTGTGTAGGACATTTCCAACATCTCTTGTGTTGAGGTACGTGGTTATTAAGTGCCAGAATGGTACTTTATGAGATTGTGTGCATGACGGGAAAATATCTGTCCGTCTGTATGTCTGTAAGCGCGATAACTCAAATACGTTTTATCGGATTTTCATGAAACTTAGTATACGCATTTATAATGTCCTTGGCAAGAAGCCTACTTATTTTGGACCAAATCGGTTGACCAAAGCTGGAGTAACAGCTAATTAAGGCTCGCATGCTTTTTAAATGGGAAATCATGGCTATAAGACAATGCCTGTTGCTAATCCTTGACTCCAGTGCAGTCAGATGTTTGTTTATTTCATTGATCAAGTTGAAATGAGTACTACATGAATACTGTTATGTGCAGAAGGTATATTACTGTGAAATAATTAGGCCTACATACTTAAGCGGAGTTCTTTGCCAGTGTAGTTTGTGAAATGTTGACATATTTTAAGAATTTCTTATATCAGTGTATAAGAGTTTGAATTAAGGTTAAGTATCAAACTTTAGACCTTCTTTGTTCTTCCGTAAGCCCTACTTAATGAATCACTGATTAAACAAATGCATTCTGGCACTTTGTTATAACAATTTACCTGATTTTATTTTCATTGTAATTGTGAGAGCCAGAATCATTACACTGTTAGCAGTTTCATTTGCATAGATATTTCATCCGACCATTTGGGAGTAAGAGCAGTGGCTGCTGCGGGCAGAACCTCGCTAGACCAGCCAACTCATGGTGCACATGTTTGGTTAGAATACTCCGATATTACTTTTGTCCCGATTTGAAGAAAACTGGAGAATGGTACACTCGGGCATTACTCTTAATGGTCATTCATGAAACTGCTTTCTTCAAGTCTGGTAAATTCTGGCAATAATGTGTAAATATCCTGGAGGTATATCTTATATGCTTCTCTTTTTCGCTCCATACGGTTATATGTGCAACCCTTTCGCATGCTGAAACAGTTGATATTCCATGTATTGTTTTATGTGATTTCCTTCTTTATGATTATTATTCCTTCAAATGGCCACATTTATTAATGGCTTATCCAAGTACTTACTGTATGAACTTGTGTAATAGATGCACTTTTTTCAGATTTTTATAACTAGAGGAAAAGTTTTAGTGAAAAAAGAAACACACTTTAAAAAATGCACCAGCTAATGATAAATGGATGGCTCAGTGCCAGAGGTGACTCAGTGCCATCAAGAAAAGTGCTAATATTTGTGTGTATTGACCAGCAAAGATCGTATTTTATCTACACCAAAAATGACTAGCAGCCATTACTGTGTCTGTAACTGATACAGCAAGGCTGTTTGTCATGTTTGGCTTAGATAGAATACGTTCTTTGCTGGTCAATACACACAAATATTAGCACTTTTCTTGATGGCACTTAGTCACCTCTGGCACTGAGCCGTCCAAATACTGTATTGGCCCCAATATAAGACAATGCTTTTTTTCCTCAAAATGTGCTTATAAAAGCTATACTCATCAGCGCGCAGCCTAACACTCTTAAGAACTCTCCATTCATGAATGGAGCTGGAATCCCTCCATGATGACGTGCGTCCTACCCAAGTTCAAGTCAGCGGGAAATTCACCGAATTTTACTAAACTTTATTTTTCCCGAATTCATGCTTCTGCTTGTACTGTACTATTACTTCTTTGTTCTCTATACGTAAAGCTTTGTTTGACCACCAGTCATGGCGGACCATCTGGAAAAGAAAGCATCTTTATATCTCGATGCGTAAATAAAGGCGATAGAAGAAGTTACGACATGAACTTCAAAATTCTGTTTGATGTGAAGCAAAATGTACTAAATAGCTATTTTATTTATTTTTTCATAACTACCCTTCAAAAATTCAGGGTCGTCGTATATACAAGGCCGTCTTATATTTGGGCCAATATGGTAGTATACATATTGCTATGATGGCCGCAGCTAATTTGCATATTGATTGTGTCGCACCATATGACAATCGATAGCAGTTGAATAAACAGACTTTTCTGCAAATTTGATAATGTTCAGCTAAAAACTCGCTGTATAACTTTATTTTAGTCTGTCAAACACTAGTTTATCAACACAACTGCAGCTGTCCTAAGAATACTGCGATATTAATCGACATTCATTGAATATATTTTGTGTGTTAATAAAGACCAATCACGATTATTATTTCCATGTATAGTTTAAAAACTTGAATTTATAAGAATATTATAGGAGAAAAATTCCTCCGACTCTGGGACTTGAACTCAGGACCTTTGGCTATTCGCGCCAATGCTCTACCAACTGAGCTAAGCCGGAGTTCAATTCACAGCGCCAGATGGAACCAGATGGAGAGGTTCCATCTGGTGCTGTGAATTGAACTCCGGCTTAGCTCAGTTGGTAGAGCATTGGCGCGAATAGCCAAAGGTCCTGGGTTCAAGTCCCAGTGTCGGAGGAATTTTTCTCCTATAATATTCTCATGTAGTGTCCAACAGAGACAATAATCTGTGGTTCATGAAAGCTTATATATCTATCTTGAATTTATAGATTAGCAGGCCATCCAGTCATACGACTTCATCAGATATTATTAAAGTGATGTTTTGTTAAAAATGAGATGCAACTATTACGCTGGGAATTTTTATTTTTACCTGAAAAATTGGAGTGCGTCCATTGTGCAAGTAAATACAATACTGCTGATGCATCAGTCAGGGAGAAACAATTGACCTCGTTTGTCCTTTTAATTAAATGCTTCATTATTTTTCTCACCACTGCAAAATTAGAGCTGTGTTCAAGTGTTAAAATAATTAATTGAAGTACTATAAACAGTAGAGCATGTTGTAAAACTTGTACAGAGTCAACATTTATTTAATATTTACACTTCTTGCTCCACTTACATTTAATTTGCAGGACTAGTTTCCAGGGATTACTCCCTCATCCTCAGCTGGTGGTTGACTGATAACAATGTCTTGTTGATCTGATGCATCTGCTCCTACAGTGTTACCACTCCTATTACCTAAAAAACTAAATATCCCATTGGGATAACAATGTCTTGTTGATCTGATGCATCTGCTCCTACAGTGTTACCACTCCTATTACCTAAAAAACTAAATATCCCATTGGGATAACAATGTCTTGTTGATCTGATGCATCTGCTCCTACAGTGTTACCACTCCTATTACCTAAAAAACTAAATATCCCATTGGGATATTTAGTTTTTTAGGTAATAGGAGTGGTAACACTGTAGGAGCAGATGCATCAGATCAACAAGACATTGTTATCAGTCAACCACCAGCTGAGGATGAGGGAGTAATCCCTGGAAACTAGTCCTGCAAATTAAATGTAAGTGGAGCAAGAAGTGTAAATATTAAATAAATGTTGACTCTGTACAAGTTTTAGAGCTGTGTGTATAAAGAGGTCCATGCCCTATCCAATGAGGCCTCCTGTCGTAGCCATTCCTTCAGGCTCTGACAGTGAGGATAGAATCATGTGAACATCAGCCAGCCAGACCCTACTGCACGGGAAAATACCATCTTACTTCCATTGAAGTTATTGGTTTGATGACTGGTGCTAGAGGCACAATACCTCGCCTCTTTGTAGATTCTGCAGGAGACTTTATATCAGAAATTGTCTTAAGAGCTGGATGTCAACTTACATCCACACGTCCCCAGGTACCAGAAGAGATTTTCGTACAATGCAGGTTTTAAGTCGACCAACAGCCGAAAATGAGGATGAGTCGTTCCCCCGAAACTAGTCCATGAAAGAATGTGATGTAAGTGTATAAAGTTGACCATAAGTGTATATAAGTTGACCATCAGCTATTAAGATTCATTAATTTCACTGTTTATATCACTTCTCGCGTTTATCATTTAATGACATCAGAAATTGTGCTCGCTGCTATCAAAGCTATAGTGATTTTGTTAAAATTTTATAGACAAAGTGCTAAAGCTTTTATTTGAAACTTACTTTTTCTTTCCTTTATTTTCTCTTTTAAAAATTCTCTGTAGTATTGGTACAAACCTTCATTTCCACAAACTTTTGTCTTGCATGGTGAAGTATATTGTTGCACGAGACTACAACTGAATATGCAGTGTGGTCACTTATTGTGAAGTGATAAAACTTGTTACCCACTAGATAGAGAAAGTTACGAGAGTAAAATCAGAATTTTTATAAGCATGGAGGTCTGCATATAATGGAGAAATACAAAGCATTAATTATTAAGCAAATGTAAAATAAATTATTACACTGATGTTGGTTTTTTCATAAATACGAGGAGTCCAAAAATTATTTTCTCCTGGTGACTGTACATATATGTGGATGAAAGACAAATTTAATGAGATATTAAAGATAAGATGTACCTTTATTTTTCCACATAATTACCACGTACATTGAGAAATTTGTCATACTGCTTTAGAAGCTTCAAAGAGCCCTCCAGAAAAAAAATCAGGGCTCTGCATACAGAAGAAGCATTGAATGGCTTGTGTGACGTCAGCAGTGCTCCCAAAGCTCCTTCCACCGAGAGCCTTCTTCAAAGCCAGAAACAGATGGAAGACACTGGGTGCGAGATCAGGACTGTATGGCAGATGGGCTAGGCGCTTCCAACCAAGAGTTGCAATGTGGTTTTGCATTTCCTTGCCGAGTGTGGTCTTGCATTCACATCCAACAACAGAATGCCAGATTGGAGAAGGCCAGGCCACTTTTTCCGAACCACCTCTTTCAATTTCGATGCTTCTTCCTTATGCAGAGCCCTGATTTTTTCCTGGAGGGCTTTTTGAAGCTTCTAAAGCAGTATGACAAATGTCTCAATGTATGTGGTAATTATGTGGAAAAATAAAGGCATGTCTTATCTTTAATGCCTCGTTATATTCTTTGTCTTTCATCCACATCTCTGTGCAGTTGCCAGGGAAAACTTATTTTTGGACTCCCCCTCGTATTTTGGAATTTTCGCAAGAAATAACTTTTGAATGTTGGTATAAGTATTAAAAAATTTTAAAAATATAGGTAAGGGGATTTATTTTGCAGAATTTTTAATTTATCACGGTTACCATAAATAATTGTTTGACCAGTATATTAGGTTTGTGATATATTTCCAATGAGTGCTCATACATTACTTACTGTAATATATGCATTCTGTGATATACATTATGTTCTGTTGTGCATTAAGCTGTCTTGTTGTGTTCCTCTTTCCCTACTTGTCCTTGTTGGCCTGGGTGGCACATTTAGTATCGTGCTGATTTCTGTGCCCAAGGTTGCTAGTTCGATCCTGGCCCAGGTTTGTATGATTAAATGTGACAGGTTTGTGTAAATGTGTCAGTAGATTTACTGGCATGTAAAAGAACTCCTGCGGGACAAGTTCCAGCACACCGGCGACAGTCGCAGGCCTAAGTTACAGTTCATCCCCATCGTTAAATAACCATATACAGTGAACTCTTGATAATTCGGACCTCGATAAGCCGGACTTTGGATAACTGGGACAGATTCTTCACGATCCAGACCCAAGTCTACGGCCACTTCAGGACTGCAAGAGAAGTAATTATTCAAAAGCAATAGAAAAAGTGTACACAGAAGAACATTTACAATTTCTCTCGGTCTAAATTTCCTCAGAAAAATATGCTCAAAGTGCCCACATCAATCATCATCGTGTCCTAATAATGTAACAGTGTGTATTTCAGACTGTGACTAGAAATTTTATTATAGTACTGAAGTGTTATTTGTTTTTTGTTCCAACTGTAAGTTGCCTATATTCTGCCTCATACATTTTTCTTCTTGTAGCTTAAACACAAAATTTCATTACCTAGATACCATTTCCTCATTTCCCCTCCATAAGCCGGACATTTCATAACTCGAACAGACCCCTGCCC
The DNA here is from genome assembly GCA_964059195.1 of Ectobius pallidus. Lineage (NCBI taxonomy): Eukaryota > Metazoa > Arthropoda > Insecta > Blattodea > Ectobiidae > Ectobius > Ectobius pallidus. The sequence continues at coordinate 135,716,464 of CAXKWD010000010.1, forward strand.
ACTTTAGTCTGGTTTATCAAGAGTTCACTGTACCAACCAGCCATACTTGTCCTCACCATGAAAGCAAATGCTAGAATCAAGAAGCGATTTGAGTGCAGGTTGTTTGACAGATTGTGCCCAGATCGAAACTGAGATGGCTTTAACGATTACGGTCATCCTTCTTATGGGTTTTTGGTAGACAGTATAATTTAGGTCGAGTAGGATTTTTTCTATTAACTTTCTTTTGTATTTATTTGGAATGATAAATACTTACCTACTTAAAACTATGAAGGTTCTCCCGACGAATACAATGTAGAAACTGTTACCGGCTTTCCAGTCGGGTAGTAAGAGAATTAAGCTCTATCCACAATGCGCAGTCCGCTGTCGGTAGCTGGTGGACGGTAGTTTGTAGTCGAAGTATAACGTGTGGTGAGCAATGGACGCCATTCACAACGTGCAGTTTCAGTCGACAGCAGGCAATCGGCAGTTGGTAGACAGTAGTCGGCAGACGAGAAATTCATCTCTGACTACCAACTGAATGACTGCAACATATTACATACTGTAACATATTACGAGATTGAAAATTATTTACCAGTGCAAATACACAGATTAGCATACTACGAGAAAGCAAGATGTGTTTATAACATATTATGCAATTATAAAGCGATTCCTCCACCTTTTTTATTCTGTAAAATGTTTCCCTAACCTCAATGTCGACAGCATATTGTAGACGACTCGAGTGCTGCTCCCAAGCGGCCGATTGCAACTGCAGACTACCGAATACCAACTGCCGACTGCGCATTGTGGATATTGCTTTAAATTCTAATCTTTCAGAGACTGTCTATGTCTTCATCTTCGGAGAAGTGAGATCCAGACGTTATGGCGTTGTGTATATATACACATGGTAAGACTAGTCAGATGCAGTCGTAGATCCTGATTGGTCGGTGGAAGTAAACTATCTTATTGGTTCCCCATTATCGGTGCCGGTACTGCATTTTTTGTGCTGTGATTCAAAGGACATATTTCCTGCGATTCTAGGTACATGGCAGATAGGTTAGGAATAGTGATATTAGTGTTGATCGCCATGAAGTTTACAGCCCGGTTTCTGGATCACGTGACCCATGCACAGTCAATTCTTGCCTTCCAACAACGATTTCCAGTTTATAGGTTAGAAAAGTGATATCTTCGTTATCATTTTCTCAGTGTTTCAGACACTTTCCATGAACTGTAAATCATTCTATGGTTTATGAAGGACACAAGCTACAAACCCCGATTTTTACCATTTTTATTTTTAATGAGCAATTCCACGGGTAATTAACAGTCAACATTTTTCAAAGTTGGAATTGAACGAAGTACATCACTTTTTTTTAACCTTTTTAAATAATCTGAGCTTATTCTGCATATTTGAGGCATCAGAACCATGCAATAGATATTAAAATTTGTTAAATAACTAACTTTATTATAAACAAATGGTAACTGACTGTTAAGTTTATAAATTTGTAACATTAAGCACAAATTATTCAAAATTTATTAGAACATAACCCAAATACTTAAATTAATGCAACGACATTGATTATTTTGAAATACCTTTGTAAGAAAGTGCTGAAATGTTCATTTTATTTTCAATTGTGTACTGGGAATAATTAATTTTTATGGGTAAAAACATCCCTCTCTACTTTGGTTCCCCCCCCCCCCCCCCAAAATGTCTCTCTGGATCCGCCCCTGAAGTGACCTCTCCAAACATTTACACTGTTTATTGCTCATTCAACAAAACAAGCCATGCAAAATGTCTTGTACTTATCTTTTAAATTGTGGAAATTCTGAAAAAAAATTATGATAAAGTTGCAGATTCATGAAATTGTGATTGTAACCTGCCAAGAATTTTAATATACCGGTAATGCAATAATTTATTTTTCCCTTAAAGGCAAAAATTGTAGAGCTTTTTTATTTTAATTGATTCCTTTAAAGTTCTTACGCATATTTATGAAGCTAACAGTTGGTATAAAACCAGCATAACGAAAATTAATCATATTTCTCTCTCTTTTTTTATTTTTATTTAGAGGTGACAGTAAAAATCCAACAAGATTGGTGGTAATTGAAATAACGTTATTTTATTCCGGGATTTGCGTATGCTGCTAGTGCTCAGCATTCCCAGCAGAGGGCAGCAGCAAACAGTATCTTTTGACTCTGCTAGTGCGATCCTACCATCAGCAGCTGGAACTACAAACAAATGAATGTTAGTCATATCAAGTTTATTGGTGTAGCAATCTGATGCCCAACACAAGATAAATATTGTCGTACGTTCTACATGCGTTATCGTACGTACTTCATGCGAAGTCGTACGTACGATAAAATAACGTGTGCCTATGGTTCCACCTCTTGCCGATAGGGTCGCAACAGAGAAACTCAAAATCGCAGTTGTGCAAACAAAAACTATAACAAGTTTATGAAGCTGTTTTGTGTGATTATAATGGCTCAATTCCTTCCTAGAGTGTCCAGTTTATCTTTTGACTCTGCTAGTGCTATCCTACCATAAGAAGCTGGAACTACAAACAAATGAAGTGCGTCGTATCAAGTTATTAGTAGCAATCTGATGTCCAACACAAGATAAATATTGTCGTACGTTCTACATGCGTTATCGTACGTACTTCATGCGAAGTCGTACGTCCGATAAAATAACGTGTGCCTATGGTTCCACCTCTTGCAGATAGGGTCGTAACAGAAAAGCTCAAAATCGCAGTTGTGCAAACAAAAACTATAGGCCTAACAAGTTTCCCACTCAGCACACATACGTAAAATATATGTAAAAATTACGTTATCCCTAGATCTAAGTAATGTACATCACACATATTGGTTAAATAAAGTCTACGTATAATATACGCTCAAATGTCCCACTTTTTTATGTATATTTTACGTCAATTCATGTCAATCCAGACATCTAATATATATCAATTATACACACAATCGCATACATACTATTGATGTACAATATCTATACGTAAAAAATATGTAAAGATGATCTATCAAATGTATATTTTATATATAATTTATGTAGCCTATATAGGGCCTTTGGTTCATAAATGTACACTGCTCACATACATTTTACGTATACTATCAATACATGAGAGATCCACCAAATGTATATTTGATACAGGGACATTCTTTCTCAGTGCCTCGTGTATTGGGCAGCCGCGTGCACAGCCCCTCATGCTGCAATGGCAGATACATGGATCCTTCATAGAACCTGTATCCTTAAATGTGTTTGCAAGACTTATTATGGTACTGAGGTCGAATAAGGCCTATCTGGAAACTTCTGATGAGCCTCATAGTCATAACACAACAGTAACAAACACACTCCACTCTGCCAGCCACATGAACACCGCTATAGTACTGTATGTGGCAGCAAATTTGAAACAATTACAGCATCTTCTATATGAGCATAGCAAGTACAAATTCTGAGACTTTGGTTAATGCAGGGGGGCATAAAGAATCCATGCATTGGCCATTGCAGCATGAGGTGCAGTGCGTGCGACAGCCAGTTACGCAAGGTGCTGAGAAAGAATGTCCCTGTATAATTTATGTAAACAATGTTTCTAAAATTGCATCTCCCATATTGTTTTTGCATTTTGAAGCAGTAGCCTTTTTGGGATTACTAAAAACAAGCTAGCTGTGAATAATTGACAAAAAAGACCCCAACATTGCATTTAATACAGATTACAGGTAAGAAATTAAATAATAGCATCATAACAATATGTATTACAATATTTTATTCTTAACAAATTACAAAAACTTAAAGAAAATACAAATAAATATTCAAAACCGCAAAAGTTTGCCCTGTATTTAAAAAAGGTGACTTTAGTAACATCGAAAATTACAGACCTATCTCACTATTACCAGTTTTCTCAAAAATCTTAGACAAAGCTCTTATTAGTTCACAGTAAAAAACAATATCCTTTCCAAAGAACAGTTCGGTTTCCAAAAGTGTAAAACTATAGCAGAACAGTATTTACCTAACTTATTGGCAAACATTTTACATGAATTGAAAATAAACACATCAGCTGATGATCATACATGATAATAGTTGTAAGTGAGTATAATTCCAAGCTCAATCTTGCTACAATGTTATTGATCTTGTTTCTCTTTTTTCCCATTTATTCTGGTCTTTGCCTGGCAAAACCATTCCCTTCGACAGAATTTGAAGACCTTGTACGTGAAGGTGTCCTTATGAGGACCATTATTCAAAACACCTGAAACATTACGAAAATATCATTAACTGGAAATAATTTATCACCATTAGAGAATAAATTAATATTATGCAAGTGATTGTCTTTAATCTGCCACAACATATAAGTTACACAAGACTAGGTTCTAAAAGTTAATGCAGAAAATCCCTCCCATCATGTATGGGGGTAAACAATGTTCTATGTCAGAGCGCAACAGAATTTATATAAGCATACATTAATACCAAGATTAGTGATGGTGTTTAAGCTGCCACAAGATTAGCTTCATGCTTCAGAGTTAACTGAAAATAAAAAATGAAATTGTGTTCTAAGTCTGAGAGTAACAGAATTGTTGGCACATGAGGTGTACCGCTCATTTTCCCCTCACCCTCATAACCTACTTTACAGAGTTGCCTCATGTGGTAGTATTGTTTTCATTGGAATCTCACTGAGTACGCGCAGGTTTGATGCGACAGGGGTATTGTTTAAATTATCCTTTTGTATAGTAAATACCGGTAATTAATTTTATACTGTTAATGTTTCTTTACCAGCATGGGAACTTTAAAGTTAAGTTATAGGGGTTGAGACCAGAGGTCAGAGTTCAGAACAGTTTATAGTACGTATCTTTGATCACCGGTTGGATCTTATTTATAGTATCGCTATTCCCATCATTTTCAATGAAAATAAAATTGGCTGGGAGTTGTGCATAAGGTTCTGGAAGGTCTCTTCTGAGATCCCTAGAAATATTTATGTTTTATGCAGTTTACTCTGATGTGCTAATTGTTTGTATGGTTTTCACTTAGGCATTTTTCACTTGATCTAAGAAAACAAGTGTTTATTTTCATTAGAGTTTAGACTGTTAATATGAAATAAGATTTGGGGTAGTCTTTGAATATAATACTGTGTCTCACATTGCTACATCCCACTGCAGTCTAGAGATATTTCTTATAACTTGCTTTGTAACTTACAAAACACAACCGGTTACAAATAATAAGAAAACAAGCTAAACTGAAGCTCCTGCCTAGGGTATCATTTATCGTTTCGTTGACACTGCCGGTTTATGAGCATGGAGGGGGGGAGCTAAAATAAGACACGAGAAAATTGTAATTTTATTGATCGAGGGAAATAAATTATGTGAGTGTTCCAAGAGCCGGAATCAGATATGCGAGAAAATAGTAAATTTAATGATCAAGGTAGAGAAGCTTAACACAAGCTTGGGGTTGTGAAAGCAGTGTTAGTGAATTTAATACATTGAATTTAACAGTGAATAATTTCATACATTAAAATCATTCCTGTTTTGACTGGTGGTGCACTCAAGCAAACTGTAGTGGGATGCAGCAGTGTGAGACACAGTATTATATTCAAAGACAACCGGGTTTTGTTAACTGTGTGTGTCTGTTATTTTTTTTACTATAGCCTACTGCAGAAAATCACGTAAACTAACTTAGCCCTAACTTAACCTCGCTGTAAATATCAAAATTGCTCATTTATCTAAGTGAATATACCAAATGGCAGTTCTCGGTAACCTATGATTAGCTCTAACTTAACCTCACTGTAAATATCAAAATTGCTCATTTATCTAAGTTAAAACGGCAGTTCTCGGTAACCTATGATTAGCTCTAACTTAACCTCACTGTAAATATCAAAATTGCTCATTTATCTAAGTTAATATACCAAATGGCAGTTCTCGGTAACCTATGATTAGCTCTAACTTAACCTCACTGTAAATATCAAAATTGCTCATTTATCTAAGTTAATATACCAAATGGCAGTTCTCGGTAACCTATGATTAGCTCTAACTTAACCTCACTGTAAGTATCAAAATTGCTCATTTATCTAAGTTAATATACCAAATGGCAGTTCTCGGTAGCCTATGAATTGGGGAATCAAATCTACAAAGTTAGATACTACAGTACCGTAACATATTCATGGTTTTGCACTGCTTATGATAGTGCAGCCGAAAGGTTAATATAATAACTTTCGGGAGCCAAACTCTAATTCCGCATCACTTCCTCTCATGGTTTGTGCTAGTATAATATGCTTAACAGGTGCAAAACCATGAATACTGTATAGTGTATAGTATCTAACTTTATAGATTTGATTATCCAATTCATGGCGAAAGATAAGAGTAAGTCGCCCCTTATGCTCCGAACAATGCGTTGCTATGGTGACCACACGCTTGTTATCTCGGCACTCCCGACCGTTCCTTCTCTCCAAACGCCCGATCGTACCAAATACCAGCAGGTTGCACAGAAATGACAACCTGCTAGATCACTCGGTACTCCCGATCAGACCACAATCACCTCTGCAAATAGTCTAAATAATGCATAACACTATCCACATAGTTAAGTGCGCGAAGCGGAGGCAGTAGCTGAAGCGAAGCACCCTTGCATTTTCGAATAATGTACGGTACACTGTTTGTAGGTTTCGAAAATGTGGCATATTATATCTTAATACACAAACACACAGGTAACAAAACCCTATCTTTTTGTAGCCTTAAAAAAACTGGTCAACCGTCGGTTTTTGCGATGAAAACTATCGCTAAAATGGTTTTTGCCACTTATGAAATTATAGGTTAGTTTTAGGTTAAGAACCAAAATTGATAGAACAATAAATTAATATTGGCTTTCCTAGTGCATGCCTTCTTTCTTATGATACTTGCTTGATATAAATAAAATATTATCTTAAAGAAAACACAAATACTGTTTGAAAGTAAAAAAACGAGGCCCTATTCGGTTGCCAAAACGTGTTATTATATCTACAAAATTTATATTACAAATATTAAAAAGCACTTACCTCCTTTCCAAATTTTCAAACAACAAAGAACAAACAAAACGTATAATTATTCTTCTGCACAGTGAGTCAAAATAACAAACTCAAAGAACAAACGAAACTTATAACCACGCGTGACCGTTGGTATCCTTCAGAGTTCCGACGCAGCACAAGGTGGCGCCACGCAAGCTTATGTTTGTGTTCTGTGCTTACCAAAGAAGTAAGGAAAATAGTCCTACTGAGTTTACGGATGTAATCATTTTAAACCATTTTTTTATTAATTTCTTATTAGCGTGAGTCAATTGTATTGCGTTCCCTTAATTTAACCAAATCGATTTTCTAGAGTAAAACACAATAAACAGGTGTGTTTACAATGTCAAATTCTAGACGTAAAATTTATGTATAGTTGCCAATTTTTTTGTACGTTATTTCGATATTAGCAAATGAACAATAAATTCGATTTTTTTAAATAATAAATTGCTTATGTAACAATAACTTAATTTTGATATATGATGAACATAAAGCAGGATTAAATTACAACAGTTTTTATACATGTATATATTGGATATAAAATATACGTATAATTTATGTTTTGAATTTGACCAAACGTATGATATATATGTAGCTCTAAAACATACGTATATTATACATATCGTGCTGCGTGGGTTATGAAGCCGTGAGGTGTTTTGGGTAATTATAATGGCTCAATTCCTTCCTTTCTTTTGACCCTGCTAGTGCGATCCTACCATCAGACGCTGGAACTACAAACAAATGAATGAGCGTCATATCATTAGTAGCAATCTGATGCCCAACACAAGATAAATATTGTCGTACGTACTTCATGCGATGTCGTACGTCCGATAAAATGTCATGCCTATGGTTCCACCTCTTGTCGATAGGGGCGCAACAGAGAAACTCAAAATCGCAGTAGTGCCAAAAAAATAATAGTTTATGAAGACTCAGAAAAGTTCTGTTTAAACTACATTTAAACATTGTTCCTTCTAACAAGATTGAAGTAAATTATACCAATTTATTAATTTTTAATGTAAATTTATAGCCTAGAAACTAAGTTTCCCAAAATATAGGTTATATTGGCGATTCATATTACATATATAACATGTAATACGAATAATACACTGTCATCCACAGATGGCAGAAGTAGTTGTATTGATTGCTCCTGCCCTCTTCTGGTCGATGTAACAATTAATTTTTAATATGTAAAGCACCCAATGGGCAAGAAAAAAAGATAGTGGTGCTAAGGCTGCGAATAATACACTGTGTCATCACAGGTGGCAGCAATAGTTGCATTGATTGCTCCTGCCCTCTTCTGGTCGATGTAACAACTAATTTTTAATATGTAAAGCACCCAATGGGCAAGAAAACAGATAGTGGTGCTACGGCTGCGAATAATACACTATGTCATTCACAGATGGCAGCAGTAGTTGCATTGATTGCTCCTGCCCTCTTCCGGATGGTGTAATAACTAATTTTTAAGCAGCCAATGGGCAAGAAAAAATAAAGAATCCACGACATACTAGAAAACCCAGAACCAGTACAATAATTACGGAAATTAACTGGAATGTTTTTCGGGGTTATTTAAATGAATCTATGCATGGAAACATTCAAGTTAATACAAAAGGACAACTTGATGTGGCAATTGATACATACATTTCAATACCAGTAGTAGTTCAATTTGCTGTCAAGAGACTGCAACCCAACATTTTATTGATGAAGAACACTCCTGTAATTTAGAAATAAACAAACTTTTCAACAGAAACGACAGGCTAGAAAACTGAAAAAAAAAAAACAGGATAGAAAGAGATAAAAACATTAATAATCTGAAAAATTCAGGAACAATTTTCAGAGTAGGTCTCTTGTTATTCCACTATTTATAAAGGGGGGGGGGGTTACTTTTCATGAAACTGGGGGGGGGGGGATGGGTACTCCTGATATAATAATAATATGAGGGATCTGTTAACAAATTTTCTCTCTTGTTGCACAATAGCAGATGATATCGGTTACAGAAGGTCCTACACAGTTTGCATTTGCAGTCATCATTTGGGTTGTGGAACTTCTCTGTCTGGCATATCCGGTGATGAAACCCATGTTCGCTGCTTATCTTTTAACCACATGGCGTAGGTCATATCTGGTTTGTGTCCACTCCCTATTAGATCGCATCCATTGAGTAGAACGTTGGCCATATCTCTTGTTTCTTCGTGTTGAGTTCCCACAGTAGTTCCATATGGGCTCTGGTGGATGATAATAGCAGGTCAGGGCATTCTTCAACAAAACATTGCTCTCTTGCTAGTTCATAGAGGTGAGGCGAGATGGTGTGACAGATACAGTGTTCTTTTGAGGAACGTGGCTTTGGCTTTTTCTGTGTCTTCTAGATTTTTCTTCTTCAGCTGTAACCAAATGATCTCTAGCTAGGTTATGATTGGAGAAATTTTCAGAATAAACAGGGTGATAGCTTTCTTGATCTAGCTAAAGGCTTCAATACTAAGTCATATGTTGCTGCAATATTTCTCGACATAACCATATCTAAGGCTTTTGATACAGTATTGCATTTTGGTCTGTTATATAAACTTTTTAAACAGATCCCTCATTCACTTCTGAAATTACTTATTAGTTACCGGTATCTGGAAAACAGAATATTTAAAGTATGCAATGATGAAGTGCTCTCAAATAGCCAGTTTATCAACATTAATGCAGCAAATGTCAATCCATTATCTTCACTTGCTGTAGAAAAAGACCAAGGGAATATATAAACATAAATGAACACAAGTGCCATACTCTGCTACGGTGAAATGTTTAGGTATTCATCTTCATACAAAATTATTCTGGCATAAACATATTCAAGTCCCCAAATCCAAGGCAAGTGCATGCATCTCCAAATTATATCCTCTTCTCAAATCCACCGCTCTAAGTCAAAGAAGAAAAGTAAACATATACAAGATATTTAGTCAAGTCAAATAAAATTACCTTCAATAGATCACCGTGTTTCTTTTTAAAAACAACCTACACAACGTTTCAACCCGAACCTTAGGGCCTTCCTCAGTTGACAGTCACAATAAATATCAAGAAAATACACAAAAGACAACTTCATACATTTCTAGCTATACCGTAGTTGTGTGTATACCGTATAGGCTATGTTAGGCTCCTTACAATGCAGTGTAACACAACATAACCTCTATAAATTGCTTACATTATTATTATCAACTCATTCCAATTTTCAGATATCTCAATAAAAATGATGAATTTCGTCAGGCTTCCCGTGTGTTTTATTTTGTCTAGAACATATACTTTCTTCGTTCTCTTTTTTATGCGACTTATTAACTCTTTCAGAGCTGAGATTTTACATTGCAAAAAGGCAGTCGTCAGGTAAAAAGTCAGTGGGGTTTTAAGTATAAAATCGATAGGGAAAAACCTTGGACAGATTTTACCTTCTTACCTGGCTGGAATCCCAAGAAGTTATAACCAATGCCGAGGAAGTCTGTAATTATGGATATGAAAGGAAATAAAATGATTTCCTGAAAAGTCTTTTCCTTTAAAAGCATTGAGGATAAATGGAAGGTAGCTTCTTCACCAATTATTCAGAATAGACATTTTTAGTGTTACCTCTTAAAGCTATAATAATATACAATATGTAATACACATGTTTTAGCACTTAAAATATTATGATAAAAGTATTAACACCTGATTTGTCAGCCAGAGCGAATGGAAAAAGGTGAGAAGAAATTATCCAGACATTTCACATATAGAGTGTAACACTTTGAGTAAGCGTTGTTTGTGTCGTTAGATTTCTGTCTCCAATGGTTTCCAATGCGTGTTTGAGCAGAAACTTCATAAAAACTTTTCCACTCTGATTAATTTGTTTGTGCAGGTTTTCAAACTGTATCACGAACTGTTTGAAACCTGTCATGATCACCATTATGAAAGATAAATATAGCCTATACCAACAGCTGATCCTAATGAATGAAATATATGTTTGTATGTTATAAACCTTAATATAAGCTTAAATATATAAGTAGGCATACATGGACCTGGCTAATAATACAATGCAATTTAATGTTGTGTAATAACATAAAACACATTATCACCCAGAGCACTCACTACTTCTTTAAATTAACTAACTTACTCGTTAGCCGGCTTTCAACAGGACCTTTCCTCCCAGCGTCAGACTCCGCCCACTGCCGAACTTCCATCCTGTACCACCTGATGACGCTGCTGTGGTTTAACGAATTTTCCAATCAGACCCAACTTATTCTCCCCTGGGATGTCAAAGTTTTAGAGGTTATTCCTATGTTTCTGTATGAAAATCTTCTCCCATACAGTTAATTCAGTTGGATGATAAAGTTATTGAAAAACCTGCATCATCCAAGTGAATTAACTGTATGGAAGAAGATTTTCATACAGAAACATAGGAATAACCTCCAAAACTTTGACATCCCCAGGGAGAATGCGTTGGGTCTGATTTGAAAATTCGTTAAACCGCAGCAGTGTCATCAGGTGGTACAGGATGGAAGTTCGGCAGTGGGTGGAGTCTGATGATGGGAGGAAAGGTCCTCTTGAAAGCTGGCTAACGAGTAAGTTAGTTATTTCAATGAGGTAGTGAGTGTTCTTGGTGATAATGTGAATACAATGCAAATTAAATAATCTTTTCTTCAAAATACTGTAATTCATTCTGATGTGAACCACTTCTGCCAGCGCTTGTAAAGTGATTAGAAGCCATTTTGCAGTAACTTCATGAGCGTTCACATTGTTATTGCAGCCTTCACCCAGGTATAACTAGGGTTCGGATGTTTATGACTTAAAAAAGTGGGAAATATGACTGCAAATATGCCCTTAAAAATGACTAAATATGACCCAAAAATCATAAATATGACCTAATAAAATATCGTGTTTCCAAAAAATACATGTTCCAATTTAAAATGTTTAAATGTAGTAAATTGTTACATCACATGAATTCAATCGGATAATCACTTTTTAACATTTTTTTATTTATAGCTTTACCTATAATGAACTTCTATTTTTAAAGAATTATTTTCTCCTGTTTGCTCGCTTCATCAGTTCCAAATACTCATAATATTAGTAGACCTTGCGTGTCCCTATAAAATATGAAAAATTGGAATGATTTTAAAGTTTAAGTTGCCTGTTAATTTGGCATAAACATTATATGCATTAAATAAATTTCAAATTTAACTCGACCATGTATACATACACTGTTAATTGTGCTCCTTTACCGAATTTATAACTGAAATATGACGTTAAATTACAAATGTGACTGAAATATGACCAAGACCATGAAAATGTCCAAAATATGACTTTATATGCAAAATAAAAACAGTCCAATTAAGATAACAAATGTACAATTCGTGTTTAATTTGTGTTTGCGGCGAGAATGGAGGTCAGGATAAAAATATGACATGTCATAAACATCCGAACCATAGCCATAACCTTCTTTGAGTATTCTTAATGCGTAACAAAACACAAAACTTGTTGCTGTGCTTTACACTGAATATTGTATAACTTAGGTTTCCACTTTACTGTGTTGTAGCATGTTAGCTCTCCATCGATGAATTTACCCTTTTTTTTGGATCAATAGCTTGGAACTTGGTAGGGAGGCCAAGTTATCAATAATTATGAAAACATCCCAAACGTATGATTACATATAGCCTTTTACAGCATCAATGAAGCATTTTTGTACTGTCCCCAAAGAGATCTTTCCATCGGTATCGTATTTAAGCATAGCATCTGAGATTCTATAATTAAATTGATAGAACTTAGTGAAGCAAGTAATAAGAGTTGAACTAAACACTCATGCTTCACTTTATATTTATTTTATCTGGGATTCTGTTTCATTTCATTTGTTTTAACAATAAAGCTGATAATTTTGTTTGAAGCCTGATAAAAGCCTGTTCAAGGATATGGAAGTTTGGGGGGGAAAACAAGAAGAAAACTTTGTAAGAAAGTTCATAAAACCCAGACCAGAGGGGATGTGGAAACACAAAGCGTAACATAGATCACATACATTACAGGTAAAGACACGTAAATGTCAAGACATGATATCGTACATGACTCAAAGAAAGGATAAAATTTAAACTAATAATAAATAAAACAAATTAAAATAAAGTTATATAAACAGTGGAGCATACTGAATATTGAGAATAGTCGAAAATAAAAGCACTTTTAGCTCCACTTATGTAAATTTTAAAAAACTGGACTACTTTCAGGAGTGTTTCGGTGGTCGACCGCCAGCCGATAATGGGAGAAACACTCCCAAAACTAGTCCAGTTTTTTTAAAAATTTACGTAAGTGGAGTTAAAAGTGTTTTTATTTTTTTACTTTTCCCATTAATAACAAATAATTTCCAAACTGACCACTTCTTCCATACCTGGGAAATCACTTATACATAATATGGTTCAGATTCCAAGATCTGGCTTAGCAACAGTAAGATCTTCTGTTTCCTCTGGGGATCTGGCTGGCTACCACCCCACCCTGTCAAAATAAACACACCCTAGGCCAGGATGTGAGATTTTCACCAGATCGCTATTGGCAACCAGAATTTTGAGGCAGGCGACAAACATTCAATTTTGAAAAACAGCTTATTTATTTTTATTATTTTAGCTTCCCCCCCCCCCCCCGAAAAAAAATTACAGTACATATTGCTATAGAGGACAAACGTCAAAGACAATTTATTTGTTTCATCAAATTGTGAAAGAATATAATTTTAAAAGTTCTAAAACCAAAATTATTGCATTCCAGGGTAAAAATAATACTGGATGATAGTTGTCTGGTTCAGTTTAACAATTTGGGTTGTGTTGTCACTTTTAATTAGGATTTGGATCTAACAAACAAACTAAATAAATACCAAATTAGATGTGGAACCATTAAATTAAACCCAACAGATACAAAATTGAAGTTTTATAAGGTAATGACAACACCGGCATTAATGTGTGACAGCGAATATTAAATGATAAAAAAAAATATTACAGCCACATTCAGACGACAGAAATGTATACACATATTTAATATGTTAATTTGGTGTAATGTATTGTGTGTATAAATATATAAACAGGGGAGGGGAGGTTCTTCATAATTCCCAAAGGCTGTAATGCTTATTTTATGAAGACTAAAATTATTGGTTTGTCTACTGCCTTTAGACTTGAAATTTCTTTCCCTGCCCTAGGCTGATAAATAAGAGGAAGAAGAAGAAAAATATCTGCACCGTGCTTCATGTACACAGCCGAATAACCCATTATACCCATTGTTCCAAAATGGGAACATTGAAAATCTTTTCTGTATTAAACTTAGTGATCCAGTTGTTATTATGTAACTTGAGCCATATTTGCATTAAGAGTTGAGGTGTTCAGAGCAGAAGTGGCATCAGATGCTTCCCTAGGCATCGACATGTGCCCCTGAGGAACTCGCAACTAACACTGAATATCGGATGATCATCTCATATTGTAGTCTTGAATTCGTTCATTTCCTGTATGTTACAGTATTACTAATGTCAAACAAGGTCTCTTTTTTTAATACTTTTGGTGGTTTCATTTGTTTTACAAACATCTGAGTGCAGAAGATGCAAATGTTGTTAATGTGTGAGTAAATATTGTATTTTACAGACCATAAGACACACTTTGTTACGTTTGAAACAGAGCCTTGAAATTAAAAAATAATATAATACAAACAATAATACTTATTTACAATAGTGGATAAAACAATCCCCTCCAACACACAACGTTTCAACCTGCCCTCCAGGCCTTTCTCAAGTGTACACTCCGTTTCAACCTGCCCTCCAGGCCTTTCTCAAGTGTACACTTGAGAAAGGCCTGGAGGGCAGGTTGAAACGTTGTGTGTTGGAGGGGATTGTTTTATCCACTATTGTAAATAAGTATTATTGTTTGTATTATATTATTTTTTAATAAAATCATAGTGGAAAGAATAGGACCATAAATAATTTTCAATTGAATAGAGGCTTGAAAGTTGGGTACGTTTAATGGTCCAAAGTACACTAACAAATTTAAATGATGGTAAATATTGCCTGAATACCATAGCTATAAACAAGGTGTTGTAAATGATAAGATAGTTACAAATTTGGCACAGACTGTACATCAGTGCATTTGTCACAATCATAAAATGAGGGTAGCTGGAAGGCAGCTATACAATGTGAAAAGAAAGGAATGTTGAGTTCTTTTATATGAAAGGAGTTGTCTCTGCTGCTGGATGGTTTAAATGAAAGCAATGACCTCTAAACAGCCTTGTCTCATTACACTTTACCATATCCTGACTTGAGGGTTAGAGAGTGTAAAAGTATTTTCTGTCTTTCATGAAAAATCAATTCATTTGTTAAAATTTACAGGAGGCCACTTGTACAGAAGAGATTTTCATACAATGCAGGTTTTAAAGTTAGAAGTTATTTACACCTATTCCATTGTACAAGTTATAATTTGCTTATGCAATGAAGTATATTATTTCCTTTAAATTTTTTCATTTAGAATCACATTAAATTTCTTTTCCTTTAAATTTCTATCCTAAAATCAAGGTGCAGTCTTATAGTCCGTAAAATACGGTAACTTAATAGCATCTCTAAAAGGCTGAAAAGTACCAAAAAACCGATTAGTTTCTTCCACAATCCAATGTTTTAGGAAAATTACCAATAGTCAAATAATCTAATGAACGAATCCTCTTTGGCAGCAAATTGTCATTTTACATGGACGTACACCAGTTGTGCTCTGTACACCTCGATTATCTACTTCGCTGGACCCAAGTCTGAATCATGAATGAATCAAGAAGTTTCATGTCTTGACACTTGTCAATATCATGTGAAATGTCCAATTTCTTCCTAATCGCTCTGGCTTTGTGACATCTTCACTGAACTGTATTTCTCCCTGTGTAGCCACCGGCATCTTCCCCTGGCAGAGAATACTTTCTCTTGTGTTCGCGGACTAGCTGGTCGATGGAACGTGTTTTCTGAGACACCGCAAGTGCGGAGTGAAGGCGAGACACGAGATAACACATGATGAAGGCTGACAGGAATAGCAGGCATCCCAACACGGCCGCTATCACCAGAAATGTGCTGCATGACCCTTCTAGTGTGTTTGCTGCACTGTGGTAGAAATCTGTAACACACGAAATCACATGAGCAAGGAAACCAGACATAATGCTTGTGTGTCTTGAGATTTTCTTAGGCTCCAACAGTGCCATATTTAAGCCTAGGCAGACTAGGCAGCTGCCTAGGGCGACAGATTTGAAGGGGTGGCTTTTAAGCTGTTACTGGTTTTTTTTTTTAATATACAGGTATTAAACATTTTATTCATAACTCTTCAAAATAGTACTGATGTAATGCACAATGAAATAGAAATGAATAACACTGACAACAATATGCACCTGTTTATTTATTTATTATTATATATTATTGTTATTATTATTATTATTGGTGGACGCAAGAGGGATTGTGGGGATGTATCCCCCCTGAAATTTGAGAAAAGGCTATATGTGCAATGTAAATGGCCAGTTTTATAAACTAATTATTTATGTAAGCTAATTATTTTAGTATTCTTTCTACCTAGTCAAATCCCCTCGGTAAACAAATTCTGCGTCCGCCACTGATTATTATTATTATTATTATTATTACTATTATTATTAGCTTACTATTTCAGTTACAATAAAGCTTATTGTAGGTTATTTTGTACATTCATGTGGAAATAAGGGGGTGAAAATATTTTCCTCTGCCTAGGGGCACTTAAGTAGCTAAATACGCCCCTGCCAACAGGGTGAGTCGGAGGATTGATTCCAGTGAGGGGAGTTCTTGAATGCAAAAATCAGAATTATTCAAATCTTGAAAGTTCTTGAGATATCAAGAATTGTATAAAAAGTATTCAAATGATTTAATGCTAGGAGAAGCATGAAACGTGGACGAGTGTGCACAGCTTTCATGCGCACAGGGCAGTTCATTGTTGCCAGATTGCTGATTCTTAAAAGAAGTTTCACAGTTCAGACGAGACAGCACACTTATCTTATGGATTTTTACTCTGTGAACGCTAGTAGTATAACAAGATTAATGCAATATCTGACAGCCCTGCCTGAAACTTTCTTTTTGCTGCAACAAGCATAAAATCATTTATTTATTTATTTATGTTACCACATGTACAATATAAATTGTATAAACAATACACGAAGAATACATATAATAAAACATACCAATAACATTAAGAAAAAGTACCAGCTGAATCAATATTAATCAATAAAACATAATTAATTAAATTTATTAAATAATTATTATAATTATTGCCTCCGAATGAGCATTGCTCCTGATCGGAGGACGATGTCAAATACAGTGAAAATTGGGAAAAAGAAGTGGACTTGCAAATACATTACATAAAAAAATTAAGAGCCAGGATTAAAATACTAAATCTAATGATATACAGGGTGTTAATAAATAACACCGAAATATTCTACCTGTGTATAGAGGGGACATAGACAAGCAACTTTATTAGGAGATTTTTGCTCTATGGACTCAATTCTTCCTGTTATAACATAAAATATCCCAAGGATATGCACGCCACTGTCTTCTAATACTTGAAATGATGGGAAACAAAGGAACAGTGAATATTGTGTAGTGGTCGGGAAAATTGTAAAAAATGACGATCGATATCTTACAACTCTGAGGGAAAAAAAGACAAACGAAACATTTTTGTTAGGTTTGAAATTAGGAATAAAAACATAATGCAGTGGCGGGCAATCATGTGATTAATCAGTAAATTTTGCAGATTATGAAAATTCTAAATTATGGTATAGCTGTTGATGAATTGTTAAGAATCAGGTTTTTA
Source organism: Ectobius pallidus (assembly GCA_964059195.1). Taxonomy (NCBI): domain Eukaryota; kingdom Metazoa; phylum Arthropoda; class Insecta; order Blattodea; family Ectobiidae; genus Ectobius; species Ectobius pallidus. The sequence continues at coordinate 135,734,267 of CAXKWD010000010.1, forward strand.
TCGATCGCTAAGAAGGCACGAAGTCAATTTAATGAAAATTTTAACCCTATTTCGCTCAATTATTGAGTTATGAGCCCCAAATTTTAAGGACTTTCATGCCCTGTGGCATACACATTTTACGTCATAGAGCAAAAATGTCCTAATAAAAGTTGCTTGTCTATGTCCCCTCTATACACAGGTAAAATATTTCGGTGTTATTCATTAACACCCTGTATAAGTACTAAAAATGGTAACACTAAAATTAGCATAGTTAAAAAATGAGTTACATTTTAGGCTATTAATAATTCATTTGTGAGTTGCTAATTCTAAAGATTTCTTTATTTCTAATTTTAAATTTGGACATAGGTTTATTTTCTAGATTCGGATGTTGTGAGAGAAATTTATTATATAATTGGAGCTATGCTTCATTGGAGCTAAGTCTTATTGATTTGTGATTTATTGTATGGGTAAGCAAAGCAGTAGGTCTTGTAACATGATTAAATATATTGCCAAGCTGAATATTTGAATAAAGATTTGAGTTAACAATCGAGTCAGTTCTCGGATACCGACTTGAGATCTCACATTTTGCATCACAAGTTCTCGGATTCTGCATCATCTGAGAACTTTTTCATTTGAATCATCATTTGATTGTTCATATTACACGAAAATAGATTACTCAATCCTTAAATTCATTTGATTCTCCCCGTCGCTAATTGATTCTCAATTTCTATGTAATGTCACTAGATACAATAACCAGCATATTCTAACTCACCTCCCGGCATAAGGACAGTGTACTCAATGTTCTCATTGAACTTTGTTGCTTGAACGGCTGATGTGTTGTAGCGAGCCGTCAGAGCTTCAGCACGGATGTCATCGTAATGGAGATGAGAATTATTTCCTACGACACCCTCATAAATATAGCGCCGCCTCCTGCGACCATGCCCAGCTGGTTCAAATAAATCCAAACAGTATTCCTGAAATCATATAACATATGATACCTTGTATATTGAAACATATGAGGCAAAACACATATTTTGATGCATCTTTCTTCTTCCTGAGAAAATAAATTATTCTTTAAGGGTTTAAACAGCTTTTCATCAAGACTTTAGTTGAGCCAGCTCTCACTGTACTCAGTGCTTGTACTTCCAGAAATATGTGAAATGAGAGATGGAAATTATAGTCAATGTTAATAAGGGTTTACATAATTTTTTATTACAAACATTTTTATCATCACCAGATAAGATCAGACCAACAGAATTTGAACTAACCATTCGTATTTTCTACAAGACAGTTTCATAATTTCTTTCTTCTCCACTCTAAAAACTAAACTAAACTCCAAGGCGCTACATCCCAGAAGGGACAAGGTGTACCACTCGACTGTCGCAACATCTACCTAGGCAGATGGAGGATTGGGGGCATGTGGTCAGCATGCCAACACCCATGGCTGTTAATGGTGGTTTTCATGACTGGAGCAGCTACTTCTCTATCAAGTAGCTCCTCAATTTGAATGCACCCTGTTCCTACCTCCCTACCTCAGAAAAATCTGAGGAGGTACTGATGATCGAATCCGGGCCGACGGATCTGTAGTCAGCAGCACTAACCACAAGACCAGACCGGCCTTTTCCTACCCTATACTGACCTTGATATTCAATAATATTCTCCATCCTTAGGCATATTCTTACTGTGCAATCAGCAATTAATAAAAATATTCGGACTGAAACATTGTTTCAATTTCATGGTACTTACAGGCTGGCAGTCCGCAGCATCCATGCAGGCTTTGATCTGTGAATGTATCCAGAGTGTAGACCGCTCCCTCATTGTGCTCAGCAGAAACGCTTCAAAGTCAAGGAAAACTTCGTTGTGTCGTTCTCTATACCGAGCTGGTTGGTGGGGGATAATCGATGCAAAATCTCTGTTCCTGCACCTGTGGATTGGAATAAGACTGTTATATTTACAGGCTGTGACTACATTTCTATGGGAAAGGTTGTCTGTTGAGGTCCAGGAGGTTGAGGCTCCCAGACTTTAGAATTCAGCACATGAAGGTGGTAAGGTTATCAACCTTACGCACCGACCACCAGTACCCCCAGGATTGCTCCTGGTACTCATTTCCATTAGAGGCTGAATTGACAATAGGGCCATAATGCCACCAGCAGTGGCGTAGCTTTACATTGTGTTCTGGGTAAACTATGTTTTAAAAATTAAATTTATAGTGATTGTTTAAATGGCACAAGAATTCTCAAGTATTAATAGCGTTTTAAATACCAGGAATGTTTGCACATGTATTCGATTTCATATAGGCCTATACCTATATAAAGCATTACTATTACTGTACTAAGATGTTTCAAAAGTTTGGTTATTTTCAAGCAAGACAATGTCAAGCTCAGGAGTTTGTAATTTACTTTAGTTTCACACTTTTTTTCATAAGACAGAACCAAAAGGGGGTTTTAAATAGGTGGTCAACTGTATATCGGTGGAATTGTCCACGCAACACTGAGAAATAATCAAACACACAGTTTAGGTCAGCAATGAGAATGTAATGTTTATGTTACCCCGGTTTCAAGCGAGTGGGTATCTGAGGGATGAGACTACGACCCCGATAAATCTTTCCAATCTCTGTGGTGGTGCCATATGTCGCTCTTGCACAAGAAATTTTTTCTGGCTTCTCTCAACAATGTAGGTTAACATTTAGTGGGAAAAGTCATATAACTCGCACTTCAATGAGACTAGAACTTGGCTGACCACTATCCAGTCTCAACTCCTCTCCACTGCCGCATCATGAGATTTTGAGGCTGCCTAAGCACGCATAAACACAATTGGCGCATAATAACAGTAGAAGTGGGGTATGCAGCAGCAAAAAATATTTTAATGATAGTACTAATGATTTTGTAATGATTAATAACTTGGTTGACAATGCTTTAATTTATTTCTTTATGATTCCACTTTTCTTAGCAATTTATTTAGGTAGACTCAGTCTCAAAGTCTACCCTCACGCTATGCCACTGGCCACCAAAAGGATTAGGCCAATTGAAATACTCTGAACTCATCAGGGATTGAACCCGTGACCTTCTGGTTTGTAGCACAGCGCCTCAACCACTACGCTATGGTATACCCCTAATATCCTTAATATTCATGCTAAATGAAAACAAAATATATTATTATCAAACCTCATTAATTTTTCATTTGAAATTTGAGCCAAAGTGTTGTTTAAGCATTTATTCATTGGAATTTTAATTATTTCATTGTTGTCTGCCATTTGCTACTCCTGTCACAGATTATATAGGAACTTGGTAAATTTTTCTTTCTATTGCTTTCTATTTCATCTCACTAGGTCTCCACACAAATAATACAAAAGTTAATTCAGGAATAGCTATTTATGTATCAAGTACGCAAAATAATGCTTTTGCAGACGAATCTAATATAGCTGCCGAGGCGTAAACCGAGGATGAAATACTGGATAAGTCCAATTAAAGTTTTTGCCTACGTCTTGCATACAATATTTTTTAAATTCTCTAAATTATATGAAATTAAACAAAAATACCTTATATAATTAATTATAATGAAAGGTAGTCAGCCATTTGTTAACATATTCTCATAGCTACCTGAATTGCGGAACAACAATGAACCGTATGTACCTATACAAAATGCGGTATGGATGCATTATATTATACGAGTCGCTTTTAGTAAACAATAATGCATACGAACTAGTATTTATGAAAAGCTTGTGAAAATATGAGTGATAATCCCGTGAAAATTTCAATCCAAGCTGAAAACACTGAACTGGAGCTGCTGTGAGTAAAATCTCGGCAGCAGTAGACTGTGAGAAGGAATATATTGCAATTAAATGCTGGTGCATCCATGGTAAGCAATGATGTGAAAAGTTGTTGGCTTATATTTGTTGTTATATGATGAAGTAGACTACCGTGTTTTACAAAAAACCCTGGTAAAGTTTCTGATTAACATAAAGAAACATGTTGACTTAAATTTGTTATTTTATGACCAATTATATGCTTAAATCCATGTTGAAGTTGATGTGACTGGTCAATGCCATTTGGATTTTGTTTATAGACTGCCATGACGACTTTAAAGTACTAGGCCAATAAAACTGCAGTTTGAATGCAGTTTTATGCAATTTTAGCAGTCTTGGTTGCTAAAATGCAATTTTTTGGCATGTTACCGGTCCGACAAGCAGCTCTTTTAGAGAGCGTGTACTAAAAAACCATTTGTGGGATCCGTCTATTGAGAGCAAGATTCTGTTGTTTTTTCATTGTGTGACTTACCCATCCTTGACAAGTGCCACGCTGCCGCTCATGTGAGGGTCATCTGGATCTGGAGAAACTGTTACTTCCATTAGTTTGACGTACTTCCAAGCTGCAAAAATCAGTTTTCACATTAGATTCCTAGGCTACCAATACTTCTAGGCTGTCTGGGTGACACTGTGTTGATTGTTGGTGAACAAATATTTATACAGCCATGCTGCTATTTTCTTCAAGGCTGGAACTTATATGCTAGCATAAATACAGTGTTTTTTCCTGGGGGTACTCAGGGGTACGTATACCCCTTGAAGATTTTTCCAGTTCCATACAGGAGAAAATCATTGATGTCCACAATTTTGAAATCTGGAAAAATTTGTGCCAAACAAATTAATGAAAGCGATTACTCGCATAATTTGCATTCAAGAAGTTACATTAATTATTTACAGTCCCTACCATGATTTTTGAGAGGTGGGGCCTGATCAGGAAAACAAGCGATTGCTACAGCAGCGTTGCAATGGTAACCATGACTCAATGTTACCATGTGCTCAAGAGTTTGTTGTATCCCTCGTATGTGTTGTACAAACTGACTTGTGTTCCCTTACGTGTTTGAGGAAGGTGCAAGACACCTTGTGAGCATATCATAGACTTAATTGCAGCTTACAGGTTTATTTAGAACATTAGTTCATGATTTGTTGCATCCCATAAAAAATTCAGTTTACTCATTTAGTGAACTTCCCTTATGGTTACGGCAAGAGCAATAGAATATAAATTGGTGATCTGATATGAACAGAAAAAAGACATACGGACATAGCTTAAAGGGAAGAAGAGATGAAAATTTTTTTTTTTAAATCAATTTTTACGCTCTAAGAAGCTTAGGAAAGATAACGTGTTTATATTGTTTAGAAGCCTCATGTTTGCACACACTTCCACAAAAAATGTATTATTGTGTTTTAAGATGTCTACCGGTAGAATGACAAGCGTCGAATCTGGTAGACTCTTTTGTAACTTTTCTTAGTATAATAAATATATCAATATATCATATCATAATTGCAGCTTACAGGCAGAACTGATATGTAGGCCCATGAACTGATTCCACCTCAGAGGATTTAATGTTATGCATATTGTCAGTGATTTCACTTTCTTCCTAAATATGTGGATAAGTATGGCAATGTTCTGCCAAGTCAAAATCGAGAGTACCCCTTAAATTGTTTTTAGAAAAAAGCACTGCTTATGGAGACCTGCTCAAGCCCTATGATTGGTAATAGAATCCAGACCACTGCAGTCCTGAAGAAGACAGCAACATGGTTCCATCACCCAGACAGTTAATTGTCACATTAATGTGAATTACACCATGTTCAGGGTAAATAATACAGGACATAATATAATGAACTTTAATTTAATTTATGTATCATGTTTAACACAAGTCACCGCTCTCCAGTAAACTACAAATATAACTGCTTTACCTGAGTCAGGGTTGATTCTGGCTCGCAGCTGCAGTTTGGTTCCTATAGGCACTGCCTGATCCACTGGGAGCTCGCTGTTGCTGTTGTTGCCTACCCTAGTAGGTGGCGCTTCTTTGTACAACGCCACTTCATATTCCAGTCTCCCAGGCGTCTCCTCCACGACACCCGAAACTCGAGCACCGTTGGGACTGCAAAATAGACAATATCTCAGAATAGATATGAAAATCCTTTTTTTTTTTTTATTTATCTATTTAAATTTTGTGGTTATTTGGGATTATAATAACTGTTACATATTTCGAGAAGCTTTCTTTGCTGCCCAGTATCCCTGGCGACCGTGTCCACCCACTGTTCTGCTTTTTGTCTTTGTCAAAATTATTAGTAAATTCATCTTTAGAGGCCTTTTGGTACCACCCTTACCATGCATTTTTATTAAAATACATGTTCAACACCATTGAGCCCGATCAATGTAATAAAATGAATGAGATACCAATTGTTCAACAAATATTTGTAAATGTATATGTATATATTTTTTTCCTTGTGATCAGTCGTCTACACCATCTGCAGGGCATCTCTGGACCTTGAAGAAATCTCTGCTTCCATACAAACGTTCCAGACGAGCTTAAATACCACTTTACCTCACTATTCTGAGCAAATATTCATATTAACGACAATTGTTTACAGCTCGGGAGATTGAATGCTGATTTATGGAAGTTGCGATTTATTTTTAGTTTGTGACTGTGTTAGCGATATTACAAACAAAACTAAGGTGAATAAAGAAGATATCATTACCGTACACAACATTTTCTGGATTTATTCATGTAAATAAGCATTTATTCATACCGTCTGCTGGGCTTTATATATGCATAGATTGCACGATTGTCATCAATGTGAACATTTGCTTGGAATAGTGAGATTAAGTGGTATTTAAGCTCGTCTGGAACGTTTGTATGGAAGCAGAGATTTCTTCAAGATCCAGAGATGCCCTGAAGATGGTGTAGAGACACCGAAAGGCCTAGGTGTCTGATCAAAAAAAAATATATATATATATATAAAATTTTATTACATTCATGTTTATGTTAAATATTTAGCCCTCCTTTATGACATTCTTGTAATTCTATACCTTAAAATAGAAAGATAACTCAAATCTCTTTATTCCCAATAAACAATACATAACAGAAGTAATGATTGTATAGGCGTCGTCAATTGAAACTTAAAATTAAAAATATATACATATGACAGAAGAGAAAGTATAAGTACACAAAAACAAACATTGTTAATACATAGAGTTAGATAATATACAAATTTACAGTTCCACACTGAATGATAAATTAAATACAATATTTACGTCATTAATTATTATCTATTTGAATACTATCTTCTTGTGTGCAAGTAAGATGAAAAGTCAAAGGAAATACACTTCCTCCAGGCCAGAAGATTCAGCGAAAGTGCCCTTGATGCTGGCAGCATTTCCACGCTGCAGGGCGATGCCAATTCGCTGCCTCAAAAACTCGGTTGAACGAGGTTCCCCAGTTAGAGAACACAGCCTTCTGCCAATGTCGGCAACAAGTGCTGAGGCATCTTTGCACCATGAACCCATGGTCTCCACCGCAAAGACGACGAAAAAGTAATTATCAGCGATAGCGCGATATTTTTGATTTTTCAGGTTAACTGCAGCCTCAGCAGCCGATCTTGCAAGGCGGGATGTCTTTGAAATATGCGATGGTGCAAAAGTGTCCACACAGGTGGCGTCCCACATAAGGGATTTTCCTCTAAACCAAGGGACCATGGTGATACCATCTGGACGTTTACCATCTGAACGACTGATGCCTGTTGGTTCCAATACCGTGGGAACGTGAATAGATATCAAAGCTCTGCGGAGGATGTCATTTATTGCCGAGTGGCGTGAGTACCTGCCCTTACTCTTAGCACAACTCAAAGCATGATGGCCATGAGAATCGGCTGTTGCTCCGCATATGCATTTGTGTTCTCGGCAGATTTTGCATCCTAGGCGTAAAGCAACAGAGATCTTAAATGTCGTTGCGTCCATCAAAGTTCCTATTGTTGAAGATGGTAAGGCATTCAACCAAGATCCTGCTTCTTTTTCCTGGAGGGCCAGATAACGAGCTCGATCGGAATCACAAGATGATGATGCCAACAGATTATCAAGGATAAGTTTGGTGTATAATATGTCCCAACATTTCTGAACTGAAGACTCTTCTGGAGGGTTAATGTTATCCGTCATTGTATTCCACTTAACCATAGCCTCAGACAAGAAGCACACTTCGATTTCATCACCAGAAAAGGGGAACATGGATTTGACAAAATCGAGGGCTCCATATGCTGAAGCTAAAAAAGCCGGTACACAAACATCAGATAACTTACGAATACCGAGACCTCCGAGATTGACAGGAAGGCAAGATTGAATCCAGTTTTTGTCCTCTAATGCAGAATTCAGTATTATCTCTAAATTACTTTTCATAAGATCGTCGAATTGTTGAAGAAACGAGGGAAATAACCAAAGCGGCGTAGTTCTAATGAAATACGTAAGTTTAGGAATGGCAAAGCAATTTTTTAATAAGAAATATGCTATTTGTGGATGAATGAGAGACAATCTCCGGAAAAGGTTCTGCATTGAATGTATTTTATGTTCCATAGTTGTTTGAACAGCTTCAAGCATGATCGGAGAGCCAAGAATTGATAGAGTAGAGTCGGTGATTATCTTGATGTTGGGCGCTATATGTTGGAAGGCAGAGACAACTCCTTCATCTCGACTAGAACAGAAATAAAGTTCGCACTTTTGAGGATTGATTTCTAGACCAATATCCTTACTAGCAGAAATCATTTTTTCAAAATCCTGCAGAACAGTGTTGGGGTCACCACCCAATGTACCATCATCCAGGTAGAAAAGATTAAGAGAACTGTTTAAATCCTGGATGACTGGATGTAAAGTGAGGCTAAAAACCATGGGTCCAACAGGATCTCCTTGTTGGGCTCCAGTCTGAGATGATAAAGTTGTGGACCCGTAGTAAAGATGGGAAGGCTGACTATAAGCTTGCCACATGAATGGAAAAATTGAAGGAACTTTTTCTTTTATTGCTTTCAGCATTGAATCTCTCTCAATAGAGTTAAAGGCATTCTTAAAGTCTATTTTAAGTAAGACGTTGTTACTGCCTGAATTCCTTTTTAAAAACGTACGAACAGTATGAATAATTGTCTCACAGCCTTTAGGAGAAGCAAACCCGAGTTGATGGGGGAAAAAGTATTCCTTCAAATCTTCTTTGACAGATGTGCATGCAAGTTTTGCTACCAGTCTTCGAAAGGTATTGCCAATGGCAATAGGGCGTACTCCTCCATCTTTCTTTGTAAGAGCAAGTAAAGAAGCCCCGTATATATGTGGGCAGATGGCAGGAGTTACTTTACCACTCAGCATGAAGTTGCAAAGTTTGGTTATTGACAGCAACAATCTTTTGCCAGAATCTCCAGCCGAAATGGATACAAGATCCTTCAGGTGTTGAGGACGTAAACCATCTATTCCAGAGGCGGAACCGGTAGGAAATTGAGTAATACCTTTCAAAACAGCATCCTCAGACACTGATAAAAACTCATCACCTGGATCAGGAGGAGATGGAAACGATAAAGTTCTGGAAGGGGGTGGATGTTTTTCCGACAATGCAGTGAAGGTGTCAGTAGTGTTAATAGCTATGCTGGAGTCAGAAGAGAGGATGCGGACTGCTCCTCGAATGTCTCCATCAGCAACTTTCGCTTCAATGCGGCGGATAAGGGAAGTATTATTTTTCCTATTTTCGGAAGGGGTTGTTAATGTGAAGCTCTTTAAGTTGTCTTTAACTTTCGACACCATAGACTTCTTTAAGTCTGACTTATCGGGTACTCTTAAAGCAATGAATGCGAAAAGTATTAGATCTTGCCAGGCATCTTCAGTATTAAGAGTAATGCTCTGTTCAATCAGCTGAGTTAATTTGTCAGCTGCAAAGGAGCGTGCACCTTTAGGAATTCGTCTTAGAACTCTAATATTCCCTTTGCATTTAGTGAGAGTAGATAAAAAATCACATTTCCACTGAGTTGTTGGTATCTTAAGTCTTTCTTCCCAATGCAGTACTGGATTATGCCCTACATCTATGGTATTTTCACACGATGAAGGTATCCTGTAAGTTTGAGGTATTCCAGAACGAACAAAATGTCGTGTCACAATTTTGTTTCTTTTGTTTTTGGGATGAGCTTTCCCGAGGTGAATGTTCAAGCCATGACTCGATGTACATACCTTATGGCATATCGGGCAATGTGGAATTTCATTATTTTCAATAATTTCAACCTGAGGAGAAACTAGAAGGGAGGTTTTGCTGTTGTCATCATTATCACTGTCGCTTAGCCCATTATCATAATGAATAAGGGACTCTTGTGAAGAGCTGTGGCTACGTGCCAAATGAATATTAATTCCCCTACTAGTAAATTGTCTTCCACATATCTTGCATTCAACTAAAGTAGGTGCTCTACCTGATGAAGAAGATTCCCTCGGAGATGCAGCTAACATGTTATAATTAGCCTATTATGTTAAATCAGAATCCAGATGTAAATTGGTAACTAAGTGGAATAAACAACCTGATAAAACATAGCCAAAGAATGCATGATGCAAAATGAAGCACTGTCCAATATTTACTCGAACACTTAAGCTCACCAACACTTGTATAACCTCCAGATAACAAAGTGAACTGTAATTGATGTAACTTACGCCTTGAAATTACTCAAATATACTAAACACGATTAAAAATATTCCCACTGTTATGAAGCCAAACTAGATCAAGTCAAGGCCACCTAGTTTACAAGCAATAAAATTTAAAATGGAAAGGTGAAGTCAGAATGAAAAATTCAATGCCATAGCCGGGATTTGAATTTTTCATTCTGACTTCACCTTTCCATCTTACACTACACACGGCCAGAGTGAAAGAATTATCATTCCACTGTGAATAAAATTAAAAAAAAAAAATAATGAAAATATAACTAATAAATTATTTGACAAAGAAAAACTGAGGCTTAAGGATTGTTCCACTTACAATGTTAATCAATATGCTTAATTGGAAATCAATAGTGGAATAACAACAGTACCAGTACTTTAATGAATGTCAGTAGTTTATATGCAGTTCATCACATGTAGTTAGTATATTATATACGGTATTACTAGGTTGGTGAGTCTGTCACAGAATTCCTGAGGTAAACTGATGTAACAAAGTGCCAGAATGCTTTTGTTTAATCAGTGATAATTGAATTATTATATGCAGAAAGTAAGTAACTTTTTTAATAAATTTCCGAGTTAAGCTCCAGATTGATTCATTAAGCAGGGCTTATGGAAGAACCACCGCCGTCTCGAGAATTTTTTACAATTTTTTTTTTTTTACACTGCCTGTCCTATGCTTTATTTTAACATGGAGTTCAGAGTATTGTTAAATTGCCTAATTTATCCAGTAGAGGCGACACAGTTCACACCCAGATTGCAGCAATCACTAATCAAAATAAGCATTAAACAGACACAGGTACTTGTGTTATTTGTTTAGAACGTAATATTATTCCAGTATATGACACTTACCTTGAAATGAAATTTTGGAGCAATAATTAAAATAAATGTAAATTAATTAGACGCATTGATAGACTATATTATGAGCACCGCCGTCTCGAGGAGTAATACAGTTTAGAAGGCAGTGATTATGAGACGGCGGTGACAGCACTACATAATCAACAATGTCGTAGCAAAAAACAAGAAGCAGTCTGGGTGTGAAAGGTGCTGCCATCTGTAATGTCGCCGAGTACGCAAAATTAGCCGTATAGGACAGGCAGTGTATACACGATTAATACAGTTTAGAAGGCAGTGGGAAGAACAAAGATCTAGTTTGATAAGCATATGTAAAGGAATATGTGAGTAGTGTTATTTGTCAAAGCTAACTGTATTGCAACTTACAAAACCATATATGAACACTATAAAACAACATGTTGTCATGATAACTGATTTGCATTTCATAAAATCTTTCTAATATATTACCATAAAACTGGCACTAAATTGGGCTTTACTCCGGTACTGGTCTACCCATTTGGTCCAATATCAATAGGCTTCTTCCCATGGACGCTATAAATGTTTATACCAAGTTTCAAGAAAATCTGATAAAGCATATTTGAGTTATCATGCATACTGACACACAGGCAGACATTTTCCCAGTAAAGTAAAGTAAAGTGATCCCTATACAGGCCATGGAGGCCCATAGGGTTCCAGGAGATTGAGGCTCCCAGATTTTTGGACATTCGGCATTTGAAGGTGGGAAGGTTGTCAGCCTTACGCACCGGCCGCCTTTACCCCCAGGATTGCTCCTGGTACTCATTTTTGTTAGAGGCTGAGTCAACCCCAGGGCCATAGTGCCATCAGAAGGATTAGGCCAATTGAAAAATCTCAAGACCTCATCGGGAATCGAACCCGCGACCTTCCGGTTTGTAGTGCAGCGCCTCAACCACTACGCTACGGCGTACCCCCACATTTTCCCAGACAATCTCATAAAGTATCATTCTGGCACTTCATACATTGAAAGCTATGTATACTAAATAAGAAAATATACGCATGTCTTACAAACTGCCAGCGAATCCTGCAGCTTTGTTCTCTATGATGGTGGGTTCTGGCGGCTTGCACATGATGATCAGTTCCTGGTCTGACATCATGACGACCCCTGGGAATTGTGGGAACCAGATCCGTACATGAACAAAACCCTGCAAATAAAATTCTTGTATGAGAGAAGAAAAGTACATATTATGCTAGGGTGACCATATTGTAAAAATGAAAAAAACTCAGGAGCATCGTGCAGATTATCGAAAAAACAGAACCCAAAATTGGTAAATGTTATAAATATTCTATTTAAGAATTAAGTTTTAATTTAATGATTTATGTATAGCGTAGAGCTTTATCACTGGTACTCACTACTAAATTGCGGTATTTTGTTACCTGTTGGAGCGCTTTCAACCGCGCTTTCAACACACATACACAGAAAATCGCCCAACAGTTCAGAAAACAAGGATACAAAATAGCATTCAGAACAAAGAACAAAACAATCAACAAAATACAACCCACAGACAACAAACAACACACAAACAAATACAACAACCCAGGAGTCTACAAACTAAAATGCAACGACTGCCCAAAATTCTACATAGGACAAACAGGCCGAAGTTTCAAAACACGATACACAGAACACGTACGAGCTCTCAAACAAAACACAGACTCTGCCTATGCAAACCATATAATAACCACAGGACACGAATACGCAAACATCAATACAGACATGGAAATTCTACACATTAACCACAAAGGTCACACACTCAACACACTCGAACAATATGAAATATACAGACACACCACACAAGACAACACCAACATCCTAAACGAACAGTTACAATTCAAATCGCACGCGCTGTACGATACAGTTATCCAGAAATGTCTTCCCAACAACAACACCACGGAAGTCAGTTGCTGAAGATGGCCGCTCCATGCGGTTGAAAGCGCTCCAACAGGTAACAAAATACCGCAATTTAGTAGTGAGTACCAGTGATAAAGCTCTACGCTATACATAAATCATTAAGATTATCGCTACAGAATGGACAAAACTCAAGAATTTTAATTTAAACTAACAAAGTGAACAATACTTATCTTTAAACTACATCATCACTACAATCACTGTCAAATTTATTCTAAAAATATTTGCAGTAACCTTACAAATACAGTAGAGTCCCGAAAACTTGGCACTTGATAACCCGGCAGTCTGGATAACTCGGCCACACCCTGGCAGGGCAAAATGCAGAGTGCAGTGCGAAAAACAACAGGAAGTTACGCATTTCTTTTAAAAAATGTAGCCAGTTTTTGCATAAGTCGGCTAGTTAATTTTCATTATAGACAGCTTTCTGCCTTATTCCTTTATGCCTTATGTATTCTCAAGGAACCAATACATACAAGTTCAGTATTTTCTCGTATTCATTCTTTTTTAAAACCTTTCCTGATAACCCGGCATTTTCACACACTCGGCCACCCTTTGGTCCACATTAGGCCGAGTTATTACATTATTAAATTCTTGCCTAAGTCTTAGCTTAATTGAACTTTCTTAGGTAAAATCTTTTTTACACTTCACTGCATTTGGGAACTGAATCAGTCTCTCTTTAATATTCCTGTGAGTTCTGTATTTCCTGCAAACGTTTTGGGTGTTGTAACAGAAAATTGTAGAAACTTAGACTATGCAACTTATACCACACAAATGTGTTTTGACCATAATCATAGCCTTAACAGTTCCAACACTAAATCTGTTCTTCTTATCTGACAGAAAATTTCATGAAAACTGGACGTTAAAAAATTAATTTAATGAAAAAGGGACATTTTACATTTTGTTAATGTCTTGTCAGGACAACGGGACCAGTCAGTAAAAAAAAAGAGACAATGCTGTTAAAAACAGGATGTCTGGTAACCCAATATTTTAGTTTAGCACCCTAGGTGATATAGAAGTCATGCATTAACTGGCTTAATTGTAATTCTTATTTATACTCTTTTTTTTTTTAGAAGTAAATTTGTTTATCATAGAAGCTATAAATGCATTAGAATTAGAATTAGAATTAGCCCGTTTCATCCCTAAAGGGCAAGGGCCTCTTGACTGGCAAGGTGGCTGTTTCGGCAGTCCCGCTTAGCCACTGCGGGAAAGATCCGCATTCCTCTTATGTTGCTTCTGTCAGTCGCCTCCATTGCCTTCGATCTTTGGCCTTCGTAGACCAGTTTGTCCCAAAGTGAAGCTTTAGGTCTTCTGCCCATCTTCTCTTCTGTCGTCCTACTGTTCTGTGGCCGATTCGTGGGTCCCAAGCTGTTGTTATATGTGTCCATCTGTTGTGATCCATCCTCATGACGTGGCCTGCCCACTTTCTTTTCAGAGATATGGCCGATGTTATTATGTCTTTGATGTTTGTCATTGCCCTTAAGTCTTCGTTGCGGATTCTGTCTTGGAGTTTAACATCTAGGATTTTTCTCTCCATTTTCCTCTGGCATGTTTCTAACATTTTCCTTTCTTTAACTGTCAGGACCCAGGTTTGGGCTCCGTACAGAAGGATGGGTAAGATGCAAGTGTCCAATATGTCTCTCTTTAATCTGATGTTATAGGCCTTACTTGTGAGAATAAATTTCAAACTCCAGAATTTGGACCAATTACAGCTTTACAATTTGAACATTTCATCTGGTAGATCTGTTGCAAAACTTACCAACTTTGAAATCCAAAGTACAAGGCTCTATATGAAATGACATTTAAAACTATTTCATTTTGTATGATCCAAATGTATTTTCCTTAATTGTTTTCTTAATTTGGATAACAAACCGAAGGTGAAATTAATGTATTAATCCTGATTTGTATGTTATTTGAATATCTCAGAAACACCGAAGTATGAAACATAGGTCTCAGCCCCTTAGGCTACTTACATTTCTCTTTAGAACCCCACACCTGGAGAAGTCAGTAATGAGGAGATCGTACGTCAGCTCCTCGACATCTGAAGGATCGGGACGAATTTGACATGCCACATCAGTTACTGGATCAACCTGTCTGTCGTCTGCAAAGATAGGAGACCCACGGAAACCTTCTGGTTTGCGAAGTCTAGCAGCAATCGTGTCTCTTGCTGCAGTAAGTCCATGATGTTTGTGGGAATTCTCAATGCCATTCGATCCAAACGTGCATTGTACATCAGACACTGAAAATGTACAAGAGAAAAAATAGTTTATTGAACAATAAATGAAGCTGGTCACATTAGAAGTTGCCCTAAACACTGTGTATCACATGCATTCCACGAGTGATGGACGGAACACACAGAGTTACGAAATTCAAAATGAATAGCCTATTTTTTAATTAAATCCTTGATTTATTTCTCGAGTCCAAAGTTTTGTTATTTGGTAAATAAGAATAACGTGCAATTTTAATAATCCACCACCATTTCTGTCTGCAATCCAGAAAAATAACGACATGACAGACGGGACAAATATTGAGCCTTAAGTGTTGGAGAGTGTAGAACATGACATTATTTCTATGAGTTATTTATGCATATTAAACCAAATGTAACTTACACATGAAATTAAAACTCTAAGCATTACACACAGCACTTTTTAATGGAGGATCATTAACAAATTTAAGATTCTTACAAAAAATAAATATGTGACGGACGGGACATGTCCAACAATTGTATTCCATAAAATTATGTTCAACATTTTTGAGACAGATAACCCTAAACAGAACTACAGTAAAACAAAAATGACACTTCAGTGAAAGACCAGTGTACAAAAAATAGTCAACAGACTAAATTACACAGCAGAAACACAGTGCCAACCTGACAACCTACTATGTACCACTACAACCCAAAGACTTTCCTAAGTTGATGGTGATAAACTAAAGAAAAAAAAGAGTTGTAGAATGTTTCTTCCCCTTTACATGGAATTTAAATATCTTAGGATTTCACTACAGCTGCTCAAAGCAATGATTTCAAGATTTTTATATTTCACACACAGGCTCACTCACTCATGGAATGCATGATCAATCATAACTAGAAAACAGATGTCAGCTGATGATGCAGATGAGACTGTCTGGGAAACATATTGTGTAAGTGAAAACTTATACAGTGAAAATATTTTAGGAGCAAAAATCTCATTAATGTTCAATAGAAATAATATTCTGTTTTTATGAATACATATTATTATCTACAGTCGAAACCCAGTCACAAAATCACAAAAAGTTAGTGTGCCTTACAATACTGTATATGATATAGGTCAGCCAATGCGAGTAATCGATCATAGGAGATTCTATCTGGTGCTGTGAACTGAATTCTGGATATCTCAGTTGAGAGCGTCGGCACGGAAAGACGATGAGCATAGGTTCGAGTCCCATTGTTGGAGGAATTTTTGTCCTAAAATATTCTCAATTCTTTTAGCAACATTAGTTGAGCAGTTTAGCAGTTTCTATAATGTCAGCCTATAAACAGAAGAGGTTAGTTTCTTTGGTCATTATGGCATAGTCTAAATGTAGAGGACCTGTTCATGCGATATGCACATTTGCACGGACAATGTCATGTTCTTTTTTTTTTTTGAGCGAACTGTCCTCCTTGAACATTGCTTATCAGTACCATCACAGCACACGACAATTTTGTATGGAGAGTCTAAATAATGCATAACACTATCCACAAAGTTAAGCGCACGAAGCAGAGGCGGCAGCCGTAGCGGAGCGAAAACGCATTGTTAGAATAATGGGCCATATAATATCTCCCATGAGATTTGCCAACCTGTTTACCCACAATTCTAGCTGCTCTGGCAGAATGATGTCAGACCTCAACTCCAATCACGAGTTTCTTCATGATTTGAGGACAGAAATATGGTGGAAATCAAGCTACTTTTTGCTAGATCGTGGTATAAAAGAAAATGTAGGCTGGTGGGTTGGATCAAATCATTCGCCAAAATATCTCCTCTGTACAGAACTATATGTGTAACAAAATACATGTGATATTAAGTGTTTTATGAAGAAAATCTCGGTTTGAAAATACCAGTCGTCTAGATTTGGGTTTAACTGTAATTATTATCTGCAAAACAATCATGAAACAAATAAATTAAATGTTCGTTTTAAAATATTATAGTTAAAGTAATAACCTGTTTCCCCACTGCGTCAGTGAGTATTATTTTCAGTAATCTGATTCAATGATGATAAATACAATCCAAGCTTCTTCAGAACTTCGGTCAGTTATCGCCGTAGAGGTGAAAACTCTTCACGAAAAATCACAAATTCAGTTAAAAATGCTGAAATTATTCACCTTTCACCAAATCACGAATTGGTTGACATTGGAAGCAATTTGAAGATGGCAACTATCGCGGCAACTGCGATTCGATTATCGAAGGCATGTTCGATAGTTGCTGTTTCAATCGATCTCATAACATCGATATATACTAAAAAGAAGAAGAAGATGAAGAGTTCTTTCGAATTTTCTAAACGAAAGCAAACCGCATAAATTGAAATTAGTTCTTACCGAAGCTTTTACCCCTAAAAATCCTCACGAAAATAGCAAAATTGTTGACGCAATTAAATAAGCATAGGGGAAAATATACGGAAAGGAAGTGATAAAAAAATTACAAAATCTGGCAAAAATATTCACCGAAATTACGTCCCTCTAATTATCCGTGGATGAGGTGGTAGTGTGACTGCCAGCCACCTGGGCGACCCCGGTTCGATTTCCGGCCGGGTCGGGGATTTTACAGAGATGTAAAATTTCCTTCCTGGGCCAGGACTGGGTGTTGTGTCATCATTCCCATCCCACGAAATGGTTTTTATCTAAATGAGAATAAGACACAAAATATTGTGTTTACCCTGAGAAAATTTGATCTAATAGATGATGAAATGAGTGAAAATGTTAAACTGTTGGGTCTGCTTTTGGATAAACAGCTTACATGGATGTGTCAAATAGAAGAAGTTTGCAAAAAATTATCTAGGACCATTTTTTTTATTGCAGTCCCTTAAAGAAGCTGTTTCCAAAGAGTATTTAAGATGTGCTTATTTTGCATTTTTGAGAGTGTAATTAGATATGGGTTAATCCTTTGGGGAAGTGGTTCAGAGGTAAATCAAGTACTATTAATACAAAAGAAAGCTCTGAGAGTGTTAACAGGTAAAAGTAAGAATGAACATTGTAAGCCACTGTTTATCTCGTTTAGAATTCTGACTGTGGTAAATTTATATATAATGGAGTTATTGATGTATATGAAAAACAATGTGACTTTGTATAATCGGAGAAATGATGTTCATTTGTATGAAACTAGAAATGCAGAAAAACTAAATACAACAGCCCAAAGAATAATGAAGACCAAGAAATATTATAAAATTTTAGGAGTTAAACTTTTTAATCAATTACCAGTGTAGGTAACCAGTTTACCTTTGTCTAGTTTTAAAAGTAGGATATATAATTGGTTAATAAACCATCCATTTTATAATGTACAAGAATATCTAGGTGAGGATAAAATAGGAATGTAGGATGGATACTAAGAATTTTGAACGTATATTTTTATAAATGTGTATATACATATTATTTATATTAATTTTTATTTTATTTTATCCATAGCTATGACATGTCTGATATCAATATGTATTGATTTTATAGACAAATAATAAACATTAAACATTAAAGGAACTGGCCACCCTACTCGGTATCATTCGGCCTGGTGTCCCTCGGTCGGGCCGTGGATATCCCCCCACGGCTCAGTCCCAGGGCAGGACCGGCCTACGGGCCGAACACTTCCTTATCACCATCATCAATTACCGATAAATTATTATTTTTGCCCATAGCCGTGAAACTTATCCTTATATTCCACTTTCACAAATGGACGGAGAGCTCAGATGGTTAGGAAGGAAAAAATCTGTTTCACTTCTTAGTTTTGCAATTGACCTGTTACTCCACCTCACCTTTCTTCGGCTTTTCTTTATATTACAGACCGTTAGCTCAATTTCCCAGAAAATGGTTGAGTGGAAGATAAGGCTTTATGGCCTTAGCTCTGCCTGATAAAATAAAACATTATATTATTATTATTATTATTATTATTATTATTATTATTATTATTATTATTATGGTACGGAAGAACAAGAAAAGTCTATTGGTGTCAAATATTGACTTAGCAGTCAGAAAAAAAATTCTAAAGTTATATGTTTGGAGCATCGCACTCTATGGCAGTGAGACGTGGACTTTAGGAAAAAGTGAAAGGCATAAAATAGAAGCTTTTGAGATGAGGTGCTATAGACGAATGTTGAAAGTCAGGTGGACTGACAGAATATCTAACGAAGAGGTCTTAGAAAGAATAGAGGAGCAAAAAAGTCTATGGATGACACTCATTAGAAGAAGGGCCAGACTGATGGGGCACATTGTGAGGCACCCAAGCTTGGTCAACACTATATTAGAAGGAACAATAGAGGGGAAAAATTGTAAGGGAAGACCACGATTAGAATATGCAAAACAGATTATTGGCGATTTTGGATGTAAAAAATATGAAGACATGAAGAGACTGGCTCAAGATAGGAAGAACTGGAGAATTTCATCAAACCAGTTGTAAAACTGATGACTACAGAGAGAGATGGTACGGGCAGAGAAAGTAAAAAGAGTTCGTATTCAACTGAGCAATTTACCCGGCGCTTGAAAACAAGTTGCGTGCGCATGGGTTCGATGTCTAGTTGGCTCTGTGAAGCACTTCAAGAAGGACGTCTGGTGGTTATATTTGTGTGATGTCAAAGTCAGTGTCCATAGTTAAAAGCACGTCTACAGTAATTCTATTTGGGTCCACATGCTCTCGTTTTCTTGAAGACCAAGACAGAAACAGACTCAGATGTTGACCGCCTGAAAATATGTTTCAAGTAAGTTAAATATATCTTTTTTCTTATGAGTAGGTTTTTATGTGTAACTCTTATTTTCTCTTTGTCCAGAAATCTAAAAATAAAGATTTATAAGACTATCATCCTGCCAGTTGTGTTATACGGATGTGAGACATGGCCCCTTACATAATCTGAGAGTGTACGAAAACAGGGGGCTTAGGAAAATATTCAGACCTAAGAGAGATGAAAACTGCATAATGACGAGCTTCATAACCTGTACTCATCACCGGATATAGTAAGGGTAATTAAATCACGGAGGATGAAATGGGGAGGAAAGGCATATCTCAAAAGTATTGGCTGGGAGACCCGAAGGGAAAAGACCACGTGGAAGACTTAGACTTAGGTGGGAGGACAATTTTTCCGTTTAATGTGACAAGATATAACGGCCTCCTTTATCGATTTTTTTAATTCCGTTTTAAGATAGTGGTCGTTTTAACTGGTAAGGAGCATATATGCATTCATGAAACCACAGAATTATTGTCTCTGTTGGACATTACATGAGAATACTATAGGAGAAAAAATCCTCCGGCACCGGGACTTGAACCCAGGACCTTTGGCTATTCGCGGCTTTGCTCTACCAACTGAGCTAAGCCGGAGTTCAATTCTCAACGCCAGACGGAACCTCTCTCCTATGACTGATTGCCCTAATGGTCTACCTCACAGACAGACAAGCTATGTCATATGCAGTACTGTGAGGCACACTAATTAGTGATTTTTGTGACCGGGCTCCCACTGTTATTGTACAGTTAACATAGATATATAAGCATTCATGAAACCACAGAATTATTGTCTCTGTTGGACATTACATGAGAATACTATAGGAGAAAAAATCCTCCGGCACCGGGACTTGAACCCAGGACCTTTGGCTATTCGCGGCTATGCTCTACCAACTGAGCTAAGCCGGAGTTCAATTCTCAACGCCAGACGGAACCTCTCTCCTATGACTGATTGCCCTAATGGTCTACCTCACAGACAGACAAGCTATGTCATATGCAGTACTGTGAGGCACACTAATTAGTGATTTTTGTGACCTATACTATATAGGAGTATTCTCATGTAATGTCCAACAGAGACAATAATTCTGTGGTTTCATGAATGCTTATATATCTATGTTAACTGTACAATAACAGTGGGAGCCCGGTCACAAAAATCACTAATTAGTGTGCCTCACAGTACTGCATATGACATAGCTTGTCTGTCTGTGAGGTAGACCATTAGGGCAATCAGTCATAGGAGAGAGGTTCCGTCTGGCGTTGAGAATTGAACTCCGGCTTAGCTCAGTTGGTAGAGCATTGGCGCGAATAGCCAAAGGTCCTGGGTTCAAGTCCCGGCGCCGGAGTAATTTTTCTCCTATAGTATTCTCATGGTAAGGAGCAATTTTTATATTTGTTCTCCTCTTTACAGAACTACTACCTCGTAATGTAACAACCATCAAAAAGTTATTTATTTATTTATTTCATAAAGGTTCCAATGAGCTAAATGGCTCGCATAAAGAGACAGTCAAAAATACATAATTGGCAGTGATTTACAGGAAGTTTATTATATTAAGTATATATTTTTAAGCCCTATCTTGAAGTTAAAACATTATATGACACAAAATTGTCATGTCCTGTTGTATTATAATTATTCATTCATTGCTTGCATCAAAAACTTTGTAAGAAGTGGCTTCATGGTATTGCACAATCAGTATTTCTGATAACTTTATCCCAGGGGATGAGAAAGTTTGGGGGCCCTTATGGAACATTATCTGGGGTAAATTAAATTTATGGGGGGGGGGACCCTGGTGTGAAGACGAGGTTGTGTTATAGTTATGTACGAGTGTATTACTGAACTGAACTCTGAAGTATGTTAGTAAAAGTGAAGTGATCCCTATACAGGCCATGGAGGCCCAGAGGGTTCCAGGAGGTTGAGGCTCCCAGATTTTGGACATTCGGCACATGAAGGTGGTAAGGTTGTCAGCCTTACGCACCGGCCGCCTTTACCCCCAGGATTGCTCCTGGTACTCATTTCTGTTAGAGGCTGAGTCGACCCCAGGGCCATAGTGCCACCAGAAGGATTAGGCCAATTGAAAAATCTCAACGACCTCATCGGGAATCGAACCCGCGACCTTCCGGTTTGTAGCGCAGCGCCTCAACCACTAGGCTACGGCGTACCCCCGAAGTATGTTAGTACTTCTGTAAAATAATTTGTTTAAAACTTGGAATGCAAATATGAACATTAATAATCTTAGAGATATAACAATTAACGCTTCGCCCTTTCACTAATTACTCCCAAAAATTATAAAAAGATCGAGATGAAATCATTTACAAATGTGGCAGGACCGCATGTTGTATAATAATGGGATCATGTTATGATGTCATGCCTGGAAAAGTACTCAGGTGACCAAGCGTCCTGATTCGAATCAACACATTCCGGGGACTGAACTGATGAACGTTCTCCGTTAGGTTAGGTTAGGTTAGGTTAGGTTAGGTTCATTCATATTTTTCATTTCCGAAAATGGGGGCCTGAAGATGACCACCTTGAATTAAAAGGGAATTTTTTGTCTGCAGAATTTACTGTAATCCTGAACATCCAAAATATTTGATGTTGTATGTTGTTAATTGTCATATTTTCTATATCTATAATAATAATAATAATAATAATAATAATAATAATAATAATAAAAGGAATCGTTTGTCTGTCTGTCTGTGCGCGATGCCCAGCGAAATCTATTGAACGCAGAGATCTAACATTTTAAACGTAGATGGACTGAAGGGTGGCCGAATGCACCTCGAAAGCCGGATTTTTTATTTTAGCTTTCGTTCGCGAGTTATGAGTGAAAAACTGTGAGAAAACATGCATTTTTTCGCTATCCAAGCATCAATTTTCATAAATATATTTAATTTGTCAAATCAATTTCAGGTGGCTTTGCCTTATTTTTTGTCATGATTTGAAAATAAAAGAATCGCTTCGTTCTGTAAGTCCTCCCTAGTCGATTCCCTTCTTTATAATGCCAAGGACCGCAGACATCTGAAATTGTCAACATAGTCAAAAGACTATGAATATAGGCTTAATTGGACAAACTTGATCAATTTGGACGGAACTCACTATGCAGGGGTTTTCTGGGCCAGAAAACTCGAATGTGAGGGCGTTTTTCCCAGGCGACGCTTTCTAATTGTGGAATGCACTCTAAAGCCTAATTTTTAGCTGTTTCTTTATAAGTAACTTATTAATTGTTTAGTTTATGAATGATTCGCGTCCACCGCTGTGGTTCAGGGGATGCGTTCGCTCCTCTCACGCAGGTTCGATTCCTGGTATTACTAAAAAAGTAAGTAAATCTATATACTACTAGGACACCCTTAGCCAGTGGCGTACCAAGGCTACTTGGCGCCCGGGGCTAATTAGATGGTAGTCGCCCCCTATCACGAAAAGTTCAAGGTTCAATTAGTTTAATTTAAACACAGTTTATTTAATGTTCACAATTATTTATTTTTAATAAGTAGTAGGCCTATGTTACTTTAACACATTATAAAGAGAAAAATATGAATGAAATAAAACTGTAAGTATTATAAGGTTAATTTGTTTGAAAAAATAAAAAATAAAGAGAAAAGAAGTTTAAGAGTCATAACAAAAATTAAAAAATGTGCCTTCCTAGCCTTGATGGATGCAAACTTATTTATAATAGAGTTGAAGTCTATAGTAGCATCCACATAACATTCAATAGATAAAATTGCTAAATTACACCGTAAACTTTTCCTGTGTGCTCGGCGCCCACGACCTATTTCGTATTGTCTATAAATAGTTTAAAACGAAACGTTTATTTCATTTCTAAATAATATTACTGCAGTATTTAACAAAATAATGAAGAAAATTTGACCAATAAAACCTTATATTTTGCCTGAAAAAAATATTTTTTCTTAACTAGAAAGATCCTTTTTCAATTTTGGCGCCCCCTTCCTTACGGCGCCCGGTTCGCACCCCCCTTGATACGCCACTGCCCTTAGCGAAAAATAAATCTTTCTGAACTGGCATGCCCATCAAATTACCACTAGCAAATATGTGCCATTTCAAAAGAAATAAAAATAAAGATATTTATTGTTACAAGACAAACTGCTGTGGTGTTTACAATAAACCGGAATTAAATTGAACTATGAACACTTGGCGGGGATGGAAAAGCTCCTCTATACCTCCACTGAAACATGACCTAAAAATTGCCCCCCCCCCCCCAAAAAAAACCATATCTCTTTAAAATGACGAAAAATGCAAAAACAAATTGCCCTTAAGGCTAGTTTACACGACGAAATTAGGTTTCGTAACTGAGTTTCGCAACTGTTTTTTACTTGAATGCGCAACGCTAGATGTCTGGCGACAATGAGTTACGACACTACGCAGTTTCGGCTGATTCCAACTTTTCACGAAACTATAATATTGTAATTTTTAGATTATACGCTTATTTAGCTTGTTCGCATTTCGTAAAATGAAATGGGGAAGTGAGGAAATGTGAAATGCCTGTATTAATACGTGTTTCAAACGTTTGTATGGGATTTTAACAACTTGAACTTCAGAAATAAGAATTGGAATTAGTTTTAAAGAAAATGTGTGTAATTAGTTTCACGAAATCACTTTCATGAAAGTGGTTACGAAACCTAGTGTCATCGTGTAAATTAGCCTTTACTTAATCAATTATTTCATGATACACATTTGTATATATTCGAACTATTTTTAGGTAGATTTTCGAAGAAAAATCTACCTATTGCAATGGATACCACTTTATGATTTTCGAAAAATTCTTTCATATCTTTACGTTTCATGCACCCCTAAGTACGAAACCACCGCCCGTTCAAAAAAAAATTTTGTGATATTTATATATATATATATATATTTATATATATATATTTATATATATATATCTTTACACGATAGCGGCCGTAATTTTGAAGATATTTGAACCAAATTGTATTATGTTATTTCTAGGCCCAATAGTTCGGACAAGTTCGTTAATGGGCAAAATTGGCCCAAGGGGGTGGTCGGGGGAGGGGGTTGAAATTTTAAAACATTTATATCTCGGCCCCTATGAAGTATAGAGGGAAACTTTGTTTGAATAAATTAGAGTACTCCCTATGGAGTTCACAGTGACACCAACAATTCGGGGGTTCGAGTGAGGGTGGGGGTGGGGGTGGGGGATGAAAATTCGAAACTTTTGAAACCACGTCTTGTGGGGTATCGTTGAAAAGCTCTTGATGAGTACTCTACAAATCAATAAATAGTTTCTTGATAGCTCTCATATGACGCGAGATTTTAATGTTTGAAAATAATAACACTTAGAAGAATTATTATAATATCATAATTTTGTCTTGTTTAGCGGCTTTGCTAATTTTATTCATTGCTGATCTTGCGCACGGCCTCCCAGAATATTATATCCTATTCTTGTTGTCAAAACAAATGATTGTAGGCTCTTCCTCTTTACCGAATTCAGTTCTTATTACTGCAGGTTTACCATGCCAAGGCTAAAGAAAAAGAGTGCTATGCAGCGACAATAAATTAAACCAAAAGCACTTCGAAATCTACCTCCGCCTGTAGGCCTGCCTAAAGGGATTTTTTTAACTTCCATATAGAAAAGATGCAAAACCATCAGATGCCTTGCCCTACTGATCACTCATCCGGGAGGCCCGCCATGCCCTTGTCTGTTAAAAAAATGAATGTGATGCAAAGAAAATCCCTCCTTTGACAGGTCGCGGTCTTGTTACGCCCGGGCGGCGTGGACCGCGTACTCTTCCCTATAACGCGGGAGGTAAAAATCAGAGAAAAGAAGACACTAAAATCAATCTGAAATCACAATTTCATGACTATTTAAAAATGGTGAGCGTAACTTAAAATTAATTTCTGGTTTGCTTGCACTTACCATCATAGTCTTGCGTCATGACCGCCGATATCTGCAAGAAAACAAAACACAATCATTACAATGATGTCAGTCACTTCAGTCCTAAAGTAAACAACCGAATGTGAAAGTACAAAGCACAGTTCACAACAGTTCGTTTTTGAGACTGTTTAGTCCATTACATACAGTAACGTTAGTTGAGTTTTCTTTTGTATATTAAGCGCCAAGGGTCCCGGGTTCGATTCCCAATGTTTTGTACATATTTACAATCTGTATCTTCTCGCCATTGGTCAAAACTTTTCTTCGCACGTTTTGTGGCCTAAGTTCTGAAGCCCTGACTAGCAATTTATCTCTATGATACAAACTATTAAAGACTAGGCCTGTTACTTTTACGCACAATATGTGGTGTACTTCATCACCAGGACCCGGATTCTGATGACCTAAAATTATTTGAAAAATGACCTATAAAATGACCCTAAAATTTGAAGAAAATTACTTAATAATTCTAAAAAATGACCTAAAAATTTATATTTCATTTATAAAAGATTATTATTGTACACACAATGTTATAGACTAGTTTGTACATAATTGTAAAAAAATTAAATAACTGTAATGTTGTGAATGTTCTTTTCTCACGGAAATTTATACTGGCACTGGCGAGTCAAAATTCGGCATTTCCTTTTGTGGTCTGCCAGATTATAGTCTATTGTTGTTTGTTGAGGGTAAACAGTAGTTTGCACTCTCAAATCCAAGCAAGTCAGTCTAATAACAATAGAAATGTAATACACAATTTTGGCGTTTCTTTGATTCTCATTTCCGACTGAGACATGACAACACTTCAACGCCGAGTTTTTCCTTCTTGCATTAAACAAACAACACTTCAAAGACAGCATGGCTAGCGACGAAAAAACTTAATACACTCAATATACACGAAAATGACTAAATGAGGAAGCAAATGACACGAAAATGACAAAATAATTACCTAAAATTGAAATAAATGCCCTAAAAATATAAAATTGCATAAAATGACAAAAAATGACCTAATAAAAATGCATTTCTATAATCTAGAGGCCATGATTAGGATTTATACACAAGTTGGCAATGTCTATGCAGCATCAATAAAAAGATGACATGTCATTAGAATCCGGGCCCTGTTCATCACACATTATGTCAAAGAAATGTGAGGTCTGTGAGACCCCAGTAAAAAGTTAAACCGATGCTGCTGTTTGGATATCTTCACAAGTGGATTATTTACAATAATTCCCCTCTCGAGATCCGAGTTTGGAAACAGTTTCTTATGTGGCTAAACCTAGATGTAATTTGATTTTAGAATTATACAGACCAGGGCCGGTACTGCACCATTTCAACCTCAATTTCGGAAAAAGTAATTACAATTTCGGAAAAAGTAATTTCAATTTCGGAAAAAGTAAATTCAATTTCGGAAATACGAGGGCTATTTTAAAAAAAAAAACATTATGGGGCATAAAATGAAAACCACAGTGAAAATCAAAACTGTTTTATTTGGAACATTTAGGTACACCTTCTAGCTACTTCTCTGTCGAGTCGCGCCCCGATTGAGACATTTGTTGAAGCGTGGTGCAACTTTCAAGTACCCTTTTCATAGAAGCTTGCCGCCAATCTATTGAAGAGGGTACTTGAAAGTTGCACCACGCTTCAACAAATGTCTCAATCAGAGCGAGATTATGTAGAGAAGTAGCTAGAAGGTTCCAAATAAAACAGTTTTGATTTTCACTGTGGTTTTCATTTTATGCCCCATCGGAGGTTTAAAAAATAGCCCTCGTATTTCCGAAATTGAAGTTACTTTTTCCGAAATTGAAATTACTTTTTCCGAAATTGAATTTACTTTTTCCGAAATTGAATTTACTTTTTACGAAATTGAAATTACTTTTTACGAAATTGAGATTGAAAAGGTGTAGAATCATGTGACAGTGAAACATTTGGGTTCTACTAAAATACTACAGTGCGTTTCACGTAAGAGTTGGCCAATCGTGCGGGTTTCTGCGTCGCGGCGGCCACAGCTCTAACTCCCGAGCGGTCAGGTGAAATATCTACTGAAATTAAGCTGCTAACGGCGTAATGATTAGAGTTCTCACATTTACAGTTAAAATTACAGTGAAAATAACCACATACCACATCACAAGAGTTGTTGGAAATGTCCTCCTCTTGCGTCCACACAACACTGGCACCTTTTTAAGAAATGTTTTTTGACGCGCATAAGTTGAGCTTCAGAGATAGAGTTAATTTCTCTTGTATATTATCTTTAAGTTCTTCTAATGTATGGGAAATTGACGTATACACTCTATTTTTCAAGTTTCCCCATAAATAATTGTCACATAGTACTGTTATCATTATTATGAAGTCCCGTACAAATCAATACTGATACATTAAACAAATGCTGTTTATTGTGATCAAAGATTCGGTTTATGTTATCACATTTTCGAATTGTGGCTTTATTGCCAAGTACTGTACGTCATTCAAAATTTCGTCTTAGGATTCCGTGTCTAACTCAAATGTATTGTAGGTAGCAATACTATTCCCAGCTCACAGGATGACCAGTTCGAGGGGGTGACATTACCTAACTTTCCCTTTTAAGCAATAAAATATGTTTTACCCCACAGTTCAGCTGCAGCTTTTGATTTATGAAGGTCACAGCGTTGTTATGCAGTATGGTTAGTGTAAAATGAAAAGACTTAAACAGATAGGCGTTAAATATTTTTGCTACGCGGTATTCACCACAGATGAGTATAGACTTCCAGAAACACTCATAACTCGTAACTGAATATGGAGTATTGGTTAATGGACTCCTAAAGGAAACTAGAAGCAATTTAAAGCTTTATTACTGGTTGAAAAAAAATTGCTTGCACTCTATTACTGTATTAGCCTATGAGTGGTTCAATTATTCACAATTACGTATTACCTGATGATAATAATAATAACAATAATAATAATTATTATTATTATTATTATTATCTCTACATGAATAAATAACCTTCATTTAATTCCTTCGGTTACTGATATCAATGGGTTAATATTGTCAAATTAGCTGCATCATGAAGTGATCACAATAAGCGGCGTGCACTGTAAATATATATATATATATATATATATATATATATATATATTGGCACCACCGTTTACTTTTAGTAATAAAATTATTTGGCTCGAGGGAAATATGTCACATTTTCTAATAGAATTTCTGAAAAAGATCATTACAGCGATCACTAAACAGATACCAAAACAACTTACCCTTCATCATTTTCATAATATAATGCCTAATGTTGGGCAATTTACTTCAAATTCAGTTATCTTAGAATCAATTTTTATGACATAACCCCTTTATTCATGCGCACCCGTCGATTGTCTTTCAAGCCCATTTCTCAGTTAAGTTTATAAGTTAGAAACATGCTATGAAAAGGATAATAGGGAATTTCCCTTAAGTCAGACCGTTCTATGAAAGAAACCCGAAGTAAACAAAAACCAGTATGCCTTTCTCACTCTAGCACAACTCTCGTATGACTTAAGAGTAGGACAGACATACTGGTTTTTGTTTACTTCAGGTTTCCTTCTTAGTTCGTATGGGGTTTATGTCAGTTATCGACCAAGAGCTAAGCTAGTTTAGCTTAGCTCACATACAGTGTGGGATTTCATATGTAGTTGTCCGACAAAACTACATATGAAATCCGGCACAACTATATATGAAATCCCTCACTGTATGTGAGCTAAGCTAAACTAAGAGCGCTCTTGGTCGACAACCGGCATAAGTATTGGCCTGTTTCTACATTCGAACTGAGCGCCATTGAAAAGGAAGTCACTACTGGTGTCTGCTGAGCGTTAGAAGCCACAGCTGAAGACAACAAAGATGGCGGTCAGAGAGTTATGTAGTTTAGACTGTTCCTCGCTAGAGGGGATAGAAGAACGTTTTGAAAGTTAAGTTTGGTTTACGATTTTGTCGCTCAAATATCTCACAGAATTGTGAATAGAAACGCTCATGGCATTTGTAAAAATGTCTGCTGTATCACAAAGTCAACAGATGTTCCAATATTTGTCGTTAATGAATGATTAGCACGTTTAAATGAGTCACTTCCTTAATCACGTTTGATACCTTGTTGCGGTATAACATGATGGGTACGTTTAATCAGCATACACATATGTGGCATACAGAATAAAACCAATTTTTGGAGTTGATCTACTGGTAATGTCCATGGATCAACACCACTAAAAGTAACTTAAGTAACATGAATATCATGTTATGCACTTTTACCTGTTGAGAGCGTTTGTAAGATTGATTAATGATTACGCTCGTAATATACCTAAATACACTCTGATTCATACATTCACAATTTTTTTTTCCAAAAGAAAAGTTTGAAATAAAATTTTTAGCTCTTATTATCAAAATCTTTAGAGCCATGTCTGAAAAGCGAAATTTTTATGTAAAGTGTAATTAAAAATAAGAGAAAGTCGTCGATCTTTATGTCACATCCCCAGAAGGTGCGTAATCCAAATACAAAATCTTGTTTTCATACGATTTTCCGTTCTGTAGCTGTTCACATACACACACGTTTCTGAAGATAGTATTTTTGTATTCAGGTGACCTCAAAACGAGTATTTATGTTAAAAACTAAACTTTGAATTTGGGAGTCGAAATCAATACTTCTGGTAAGGGCAGAGGAAGTGATAGGTTTGTTCCCCACGCACTGTACATGACCTAACCTAATAAACCTTAGTGAAGCTTTAGCACTTTTTTTCCTTTTGTCACAGGAATATATTAAAAACTCTTTATCGTCTATATATTATTTCTGATGTGAAGATATTAAACTGGCCATTATGTATGAATCAAAGCGAATCTGAAGAAGTATTATTTGGAACCCCAATATTATAAAACTGATTTCTAAGTTGATTGTCTTAAATACATGATACATTATGAAATATTTGTTTGCAATTATAATGCTTTAATTGTTCATTATGACGCCAACCGAATGACCACATGATCGTGGTCAAACTGAGTTCAGAAATGGATATAAATACGTTAAATAAATATACAATCAATTAGATTAATTTAATAGGGCATTTTTCTAACGGAAGAAAGAAACAAGAAAAATTAAAAATTAAGTACCGGTATATATTAGGTAGATTTTCGAAGAAAAATCTACCTATTGCAATGGATACCACTTTATGATTTTCGAAAAATTCTTTCATATCTTTACGTTTCATGCTCCCCTAAGTACAAAACCACCGCCCGTTCAAAAAAAAATTGTGATATTTATATATATATCTTTACACGATAGCGGCCGTAATTTTGAAGATATTTGAACCAAATTTTATTATGTTATTTCTAGGCCCAATAGTTCGGACAAGTTCGTTAATGAGCATAATTGGCCCAAGGGGGTGGTTGGGGGAGGGGGTGGAAATTTTAAAACATTTATATCTCGGCCTCTATGAAGTATAGAGGGAAACTTTGTTTGAATAAATTAGAGTACTCCCTATGGAGTTCACAGTGACACCAACGATTCGGGGGGTTTGGGGGTACGAGTTGGGGGTGGGGGTGACGGATG
This sequence comes from Ectobius pallidus, assembly GCA_964059195.1. Classification (NCBI taxonomy): domain Eukaryota; kingdom Metazoa; phylum Arthropoda; class Insecta; order Blattodea; family Ectobiidae; genus Ectobius; species Ectobius pallidus. Next base: position 135,765,842 of record CAXKWD010000010.1, read on the forward strand.
GAAATTCGAAATTTTTGAAACTACGTCTTGTGGAGTATTGTTGAAAAGCTCTTGATGAGTACTCTACAAATCAATAACTAGTTTCTTGATAGTTCCCATATAAGGCGAGATTTGAATGTTTGAAAAAGTGCTCTTTCCTCTTTTTTGCTGTTATTATTGCGGGTTTGTCATGCCAAGGCTAAAGAAGAAGAGTGCTACGCAGCGACAATAAATTAAACCAAAAGCACTTGGAAATCTACCTCAGCCTGTAGGCTTGCCTAAAGGGATTTTTTTTGTTTTGAAATAGTTATTTTACTGGCAGCGTTTTTCATGGAATATGTTTGTTAAACTTTACTTTTAACATGTTCAGTACCTTACATAGTAATTCACTTCCCATCTTTCGATAGGGATTGGAAAATAGTTCTGAACTACTGCTGGTGTTTCGGAGTTCTCACAATGTAGTAATGGATCGGGTCAACACACAAATCAGTGCCTAAGCAAGAGGACCAGGGAACGTGCCATCAACTTCTGGGGTCTATGCATCCAACATACTATTCTTTTAGGTAGGTTTCCAAGAAAAATCTACCTATTGCAATCGATACCATGTCATGACTTTCGAAAAATTCTTTCATATCTTTACGTTTCATGCCTCCCTACGTACGAAGCTAGCGGCCGTAATTTTGAAGATATTTGAACCAAATTTTATTATGTTATTTCTAGGCCCAATAGTTCGGACAAGTTCGTTAAGGAGCAAAATTGGCCTAAGGGGAGGGTCGGGGAGGGGGTTGAATTTTTTTTAAATTTATATCTCGGCTTCTATGATGAAGTATAGAGGGAAACTTTGTTTGAATAAATTAGAGTACTCCTTGTGGAGTTCACAGTGACACCAACGATTCGGGGGTTTTGGGGGTACGAATGGGGGTGGTTGGTGGGGGGATGAAAATTCGAAATTTTTGAAACCTCGTCTTATGGGGTATCGTTGAAAAGCTCTTGATGATTACTCTACAAATCAATAACTGGTTTCTCGATAGCTCTCATATAAGGCGATATTTAGCACTTTGAAATTTACCTCAGCCTGTGGGCCTGCCTAAAGGGATTTTTTTCTGTGAGTCCATCTTGATGGAACCGTAATTAAATTTCACAAAGTCAGAAATCACACAGTAAACATACGAGTACATAACATACCTGCAATGAACTACCATGTACATCTTACCCCTAAAAACTCTTTCTCTGTAAAATATACACTTTATTTCTGGACACGCTGTAGCCTTTATCTTTAAAAGGGGTTAGCGCGAAAATAGTCATAAAATAATTTGTCCCGAGGGAGATAAGTCCCATTTTATTATACAATTTCAATATGTCAGAACAAGATTATGACTTCAGTCATAATTTGAAACGTTTCTACGATATCATATTTGTTTAGTTGGAGTAAATATGCTTAACTATTGTCGGCCGCGGTGCCCGCCTCTAGATCCGCAGGTCGCGGGATCAAACCCGGCCGGATTTTTCCGGACGTAAATATCCAGGCACGAAGTCCTCCGGGAGGGACTTTAAGCTGGGGGGCCAATGTCGTAGATTTACGGCACGTTAAAGAACTCCAAGCCTAAATTAGAGCCTCTGAACAAAATTTCGCGGCCTTTCACGTCCAAGTAATACCTTAGTTTCCTGGGGGGTTGTGAGGGGATGGGCTTACCACCTATCCCTCTGCCCTCTCTCGGAAAATAAGCGTAACAAAATTCACACAGGTATCAGATACCTCCAATTGGAGGCCCTTCGCCCCGACCCTGGGGATATAGGACAGAGAGAGAGAAAAGCAAAGATTAGTTATGCGATTTTGTAATAAAGTTAATAGAGTAAGAATACTTTAAGAAATTCCTGTCCTTCCAATAATACCATAGTGAAAAATGGATTGGACTAGGGCTAGATAAACTACTCTAGAGTGAGCGAGTTTACATGTCCTAAAGATTGAAAAATTAAAGAAAAATATAATTACTCATAATAAGATGTTTTTCGTATTTTTACTTTTTACTTGCATATGCATTCTGAACCACAGATTGTCTCTGCTGGACGTTACATGATAATATTATAGGAGAAAAATTCCTGTGACCCTGGGATTTGAACCCAGAACCTTTCGCTATAAGTGCCAATGCTCTACCAACTGAACTAAGTCAGAGTTCACTTCACAGCGGGGTCATTCCATGCTAACAGGGAATTTTATCAAAAATTTCAAATATGAATTTTAACATTATTTTTTTGGAAGTTTGTACACATGACAACTGAGAGTTTGACAATTAGAGAAATATATGATAATTTTAAAGTACTATATTTCTTAGCTAATTTATTTATTGATATTCAGTTATTATTTCTGATGTAATGTAAGTTACCATTTCTGATGTAACGTAAGTTACCAATATTTATGTTAAATATCCAGAATTAAAATATGCCCTCAGTGTTCTTTACACTTTTATGGTTTATTTTCAATAAAAATTATTTCAGTTTTCACTTTAAAGGAACAGAGTTCTTTGTAAACACTTAGCAGTGCAATTGACTATTCCTTTTCTTGTAACGTAAGTTACCAACAACAAAATCCTGATTTATTTTTTAACTATGCTATTCTCCTATGAAGTCTGAGTCACAACTTGAAGAAAATAGTCTATTCTTCAGTCTGTAAGACATACAGTTTTTTATTTCCACTCCAAAGCAACAGAATCCTAATGAAATTAGTTATTTCTTCTTGCAAATGTAACGTAAGTTGCCATGGAATGACTCAGCGCCAGATGGAACCTCTCTCCTATTAAGGGAAATTAGTCATAGAAATCGCATACTCATTATGTTATGAAAACCAAATAACTGCTAGCCTATACCATATTTAACACACCAACAAAATTTGTTTCATTTAATTTTTTTTTTAAATACAAAAATATAATTTTAGGTTTTGATTATTAGGGTTCCGAACCCTTTGGACCCGTCTTTCCTAATCCACTGTGGATTCTGCTGCCATGTTGTCGATTTGGTAAAACTTCTGCAAACTATTTATGTCTCTACTGACTTTTAAATAATTGTCCTAAAAGAAAAACAATAATTATAATTATTAAGTGCCAATATGGTACTTTATGAGATTGTGTGGGGAAGGGAAAATGTTTGTCCGTTTGACCGTATGTCAGTGCGCGCTATAACTCAAATACGCTTTATCGGATTTTCATGAAACTTGGTATACGCATTTATAACGTCCATGGGAAGAACCCCATTGATATTGGACAAAATCGGTTGACCGGTACCGGAGTAAAGCCCAATTTAGTGCCTATTTTATTGTAACATATTAGAAAGCATTTATCAATAATTCAAATTAGTTATTATGACAACATATTGTTTTACAGTATTCAGAAAAGTTTTGAACATACATCGCTTAAACTATTTAACACAATTCCGTCTCAAATTAAAAACCTTTCTTTCCTGACATTTAGGAGAACGGTTTTAACAGCACTGATAACTAACCCTCTGTATTCTGTTGATGAGTTTTATAATCTGAGTGTCTTTTAATATCTTATGACTTATGACGGTGCTATACATATTTTATATGTCTCGGCCAAACTATAGTAGCCTATCTATCTATCTATCTATGGCTTTGGAAATTGCAATATAGTTAACTATGACAAA